>CM062805.1:257763425-258155925 GCA_031772625.1 Pinus tabuliformis
TGGCAATCATTCAGGACTTTTTCGGCTTCCTCATGGTGAGCACCTCCTCAGAACTGTATCGACGCCACGACGGTAAAGCGTATCATTGACGATCATGTAGTCTTTTGATTGGTATCGAATACGTTTTTGTTCAGAGCGGGAGGTATTAGGCCTATATTTTTGGGCTTGGAGATAGATGATTATATCTGCATACCACGTATTGCTTGAAGATATCAGAAACAAAGATTCATCCACGATTGTTTCATCTGATGTTTCATCGTTGGACGACGATGGGAGATCGCATAGTAATTCTGCGAAAACCAAGGCTTTCTTTGATTTGGATTTTACAAATTCCAGATAAAACTCTTGTAGAATTGCTATCCATTTTGAATATTTTTCCCCCAGCAACTGTCGCGACAATATATAAGTCATGGGGTTGCAATCTGACAGAATGGTAGTTTTTCGAAAGAGGACATAATGTCGAAATCTCTGTATCGCTTGAATAGTTGCGAGCGCCAGCTTTTCAACATAGGAATATTTGCTTTCTGTATCATTTAAGTTCCTACTTAAATAATATATAGGATGTTCAATTCCGTTGTCTTCTTGAACTAAAACCATTGCGATGGTTGTATCCGCTGCAGCCAGATACAGGTTAAAGTCTTTTTGATAATCAAGAGCGTACATTAATGATGCTTTCATTAGGGATTCTTTTAAAGCATCAAAGGAGGCTTGCGCAACCTGATCCCAGACGAAGGGCACTTCCTTTTTAAATAGACATGTATAACCTTTAGCAAGTTCGGCGTAATTTGGAATGAACCTCCTCAGAAATTTTGCTTTCCATTGGAGTTTTTGAATCTGAAGCAAATTTTAAGGTGGAGGCAAATTTATGATTGCCTGAACCTTACATGGGTTGAGACGAATCCTGTCCTTTGAGACTACAAAGCCAAGTAAATGACCAAAACTGACACAGAACACACATTTGTGTGGATTGAGTCGTATTTTGTAGTGTCTGCAACGTAGAAATATCGCTCTCAAACGCTGCGGATGATCGGTCCGCTTTCGCGAATGAGCCGGAAGGTCATCGAGATATGGTTGAATGATGTTTTTGATGTCATGGAAGGCATAATTCATTGATTCATTGCCCTCTGAAATGTTGCCTGCGTTCTTTAAACCAAAGGGTAATTTGCGATATGCGAATGTGCCCCACGGACAAATAAATGCAGTCTTTGACTAGTCCTGAGGGCGGATATTTAGTTGATTATACCCGAAGAATCCATCCATGAATGAAAAGATTTCGCATCCGGTGCATTCATCAATTATCTGGTCAATAAAGGGTGTAGGGTAGTTGTCTTTTGGACAAGCTTGATTTACATCCCTATAATCGACGCACACTCTAATCGTTCCTTGTTTTTTCATAATAGGAACAATGTTCGATACCCAATCGGTTAGAGGAACTGGGTAAATGAAACTAGCATGGAGAAGCTTTTCAACTTCCGCCTTTATGGCAGCGGCTTTCTTGGGGTGCACCTGCCGTATCCGTTGTCGTACTGGTTTTACATCTGGATACATCTTGATTTCGTGTTCAACTATACTCGAGTCAATGCTTGGCATTTCATCATATGACCAAGCAAAGACATCTATGAATTCACGAAAAAGAGAGTTGTATATTTCTAGTTCTGAAGGAGAACAACATTTGCCAACATAAATATTCTCTACAACATCTGTTTTGGTCGAGATATTTATGGCGATAGTCTCTTCAATGTTGGACGAGTTTCGCTCAGAATCCACCGTGTTTACAGTATTTGATAAGAAATAAAAAACTGAAGGATGATGAAGGTCATTAGGAGTATCTTCTTTACAATCCGGAAGATGGGAACGATGGTGGGAATCTTCCCATGGCGCCCCTTCAATTACCATTGATTGAACAATTCCTTCGTCGGTGTAATGCACTTGCGACCAAGGATCTGAAGGGGTGCCATATTCCTTAGACCTATCTATCCAAACGCTTGATGAGCGTTGATTCAGGTCTGCCTCCCATGCCGAAAACATTGATTGCTACAATATTTCTATTGGGCTTGGAGGCAATACCTGTGTATGATCCATGTTTATATCGTTTTATGAGATCTTTTGAATTGAAGATATCATATTGCAGGTTCCTACCGTTGCTACTTCCGCCATATTGATTGGAGGCGGAAGGGCAAAAGTCCCCATTAATATAGGGTCTTTTAGTAGGCCTACTCCGATATTTTTAAGCGTATGGGGGCTTCCATGGATCATCGGAATGCTTCCCATAACTTGGGAACTATTCGGGAGAAATGTTTGTTGGTCGACGATCGTAATTCCTCCTTGAAAAGGAAATGCAATCTTTCTAAAGTAGGTCGACACAACTGCAGCCATAGCATATATCCATGGTCTTCCCAGTAGGATGTTGTAATCGAGGTTTCCGTCGATTACTTCGACATCTATTTCTATTGTTTTCCCTCCTAGTTCAACTTGCAAGTTACTTAGAATACCATATGGGGTATACGTTCGTCCGTCAAATGCTTTTAATGTTGTCGAAGATCGCGACAAGGTTGGAGATCCTAAAGTTTTCAGCAACTCATTGACATAATACATGTAGATTCCCCTCATCAATAATTGTTCGATGAACAGTTTTGTTGAGGGCTTTCACTTGAATGAGGAAATCTAGTTGAGCTGGTAACTGAGGATCGTATCCTTTATGATTAAAGGACACAAGATTAGAATCCTTTGGGTCTATCCCACCGATAGCTGATAATAAAGCCTGCTTTTGGGATGGGCAATTTTGCAGTACCTCAAGTTTCGACATAGCGGATGGCGATTGGGCCAGATCTTCCACTATATTATAGTGCTGTGCTGCTCTGGAACGAGGATTAAATGTCGACTTGTGTACTACTCCCTTTGGCGGTTTTATTGTTAGCTCTGGAATGATGGGCGGCGCAACTTCTGTCGAAGTTGTTGTCGAACTACTAGGTTGATCTTTATCCTTGTTGTTTGACAGCTGTGGATTCCCGTAATATTTGTTCCTTGTCGATATCAAAGCATCATTTTGCTGTTTCGAAACCGACAACATCAGTACTTGGGACGGGGAAGCATTTTCACTAGCTACCAGATTTGTTCCTGGATTTGGAAATGAATCAGTTAATACGGCCGAGGTTTTTGAATTTTTGAAGAATCTTTTAAGTTCAGCCTTATGTGGACAATCTCTTGTCCAATGATCCTCATCACATATTATACATGGATTTTTTGGTTTCCTATCTCCAGGAGGGTTTGCAGAAGATTTTTAAGGTGATGATTCCTCTTGTTTCTTCTTCTTCCCTTTGTTTTTCTTCTTGCCTCTTGGTTGCTTGGTTTCTTTGCCTTTATCTGTCGAGACAGAATTTACTTCCGAGGCGAGAAGTTCTTCTTTGCATTTTGACTGGAAATCTTACGGGCCTTTTTAGATGTAGCCTTTGTCGATTTCATGTCTGTTGTACCAATCACGCCATCGTCGGCATGAGAGTCATTGTCCGATTTAGGAGGAGGGGGGACGGAAAATTCTGGTCTGGTAGCATCAGGGATTTTATCGTAGAGCGTGCCAGACTGAGTATAAATCAAGTCTAAATATTGCACACGAGCAATAACTTTCTCTTCAATGACGACTCCTCCTTTTGCCACATCTTCTGTAATGGAAGGTAATAAAGACTTAATAAACCATTCAGCTAAAAGCTGATCAGGAACATACGTTTTTACCATTCTACGACGACGTCGCCACTCATGAATATGATCAGATATGTGAGTGGCCGTTGTTTGCTTGAAATTGGTGAGAAGTTCTATTCCCGTTTCATACCTTATCGGTAATTGAAAATGGGTTAAAAAGGTTGTGGCTAGGGGTACTGAAGTTGTCAAACGAAGCTCTGGGTAACTCGATATACCATTTTGCTGCCGGAACAGTTAACATCCTCTGGAAAAGGCGAAGCCTAATCGAATCATCGTTTAGGGTGTTTGATGAACACCACAGATGAAATGTCATCACATGATTCGATGGGTCTTCACCGAATTTCCATTAAATTTAGGAATATCTGACGGAAGTTTATGCAGAATCGCTGGCCACCAAGGGGCGTAAGCAATTGGATCGTTTGTTAACCTATTTAGATCCGGTAACTCCAAAGTTTCCACGAAGGGTAACTGTTGATTCAGGTTTGGCGAAGCATACCCAGGATAAGATGGGATTGCCTGAGCAGTTGGTCTCTGCATACCAGCAAAATGCATTTGATGTTGGTAACTTTGGTAAGGTTGGTGGGCATAACCATTGTAGAATGGTTGATTTTGACCGTTTTGAATATACGGCTGCCCACTATTTGCAAAGATTTGTTGCTTAGATCCTTGGTATACTTGTTGGAATTACGGTTGTTGGTATTGCACCAGCCATGGTTGCGAAGCCATGTGCTGTTGTCCAATACTGACCATTTGACCAAGATGAGGGGTAATTGTACCTGTTTGGGCCTGTGTCATTCCACTAGTCGACGATTGTGGTTGGGTCGCAGGGACAAGAGGCTGTTGCATTACAACTTGAGAAACCTGAGGTTGGCATACAACAGGCAGCGCTTGTACTTGTGACACCGTCACAATAGCCGACGTAGTTGTTATATTTGACATAGGTAAACATTGTTGCGTTGAATACACAGCTCTTGGTTGTTGAGGCAGTATCGGCACCCAACCGCTAGATGTAATTCCAGCATAACCTGAATTTTGTTGTGAACTCCCGTATGGTTGTCCTCCCGGAGGAGACAATGAAAGGGTATATTGCCCCCCATACGGCGGTAATCCGGTACTTGAAGGAATGGTTTGCCCTTGAGGACAAAACTGCCCAAATTGACACCCTGAAGGATCAATTTGCTGAGACTCAACATAAGAGTTTCCGGTACTATTCCGGATGAACAAACAGGAACGGACCATACTGTCGAAATAGCCCCTGAGTGGGCCCCGTCTAGCGATTGAGAGCTAGTTGGGACAGATGGTATGCCGACGAACATTGTTGGAGTGACAACAAGAAGTTTTGTCGTCGCTGTGTCGGAGGACACAGTCCTAGATGTCGACGGTTGTTCAGATATTTCTAGTCTATCCAAAAGATTTCCTAGCGATTCTACAGGAGCTTCCGATGGCGGTAGACTAATTTTTGACGAAGAAGGATATAGAGTGATCCCGACTCCAAATCACGATGGAGTACTAGATGGAGGATTATCCACAATCTCTTATATAGCAATCAGACCAGGTGGAAGAGGTAGACCGTCAGGTCCGTAAGATATTTCTGGTGCCAAAGAAGGTATAGAATCTGCAGCAACAGATGTTTGGGGAATAACACCTTTCGAATCAGCTGTAGATGGAGCTGGCTCAGTAACAGAAGTGTTTACCTTCACACTAGGATCAGTTCTACTGTCCTTTGGTGGCTGCTGAACTTCTTCTGTAAAGGCAGGGATACCAGAAATGTTTGGAGTAACCGGAGTCTCCGATGGTGTTGGAACACTTGTTCTAACTTTACCAGGGGATTTGGAACCGGTTAAATGAGTTCGCTTTGTCCGTAACAGTTTCGACTCTGGAGACAAAGACGACTGACTCGTAAGCCTACGCGAACGATGGGGTTTCAATTGACTTTCTTCCATGATTGCGGATTACTTGATCAACTAAAAATCAAGGGGAAGTATGTTTCTGAATTAGATGAATTTTAGACGCTTTGACACAACTTGTTTTTTCAATTTTTAAGAGTCAAGAAAAAACAAAAGATGACTCTAGTCACCTTTTATTTTTAATGAGCCTGAAGTGACAAGTGCTCAGATGGACCTTTTTCGTTAAGGAGTCTGAAAAGGAATGAAAGGGACTGCTCTGGAAATCTAGATAGAGGGATTACCAAACCAATCACAAAACTACAGAATACTTTTTACGGTACGGTAGTCAATCTTCCCGAATGCTGTGTTCAGTGCTTTGCAATCGATAGGGCGGCAGACACGGCTTCCTATGGATAAAGGATTAAGCCTATTGTGGTCTCCCAAAATATACTCGACGGTACGTGGGAGCACAATTCCGTACTGGCACTTATCGTCTCAAAGTGGAGGAATCACCCAACCAACAGTGAAAAAAACAGTTACCAGGATTTACGACGCCAGAATACATCTCTAGCCTAGACTTCTAAATGTTGTGCGTTAGGTTCCAAAGCATTTTTAGATTCATTAAATTTATTTTATGGTTGATCTTGCTTAAGAAATTTTCCTTTCAGGTTCACCGCGTGATGTAGATGTACAATTCCTAAAATGAAATCTAAGATGATAAACAGTCGTTTAATCTTCTTTTTGCAATGAAAATCCTAGCTACTAAGGAAAGAGAGATGGCGTTATTTCAACAAAGAGCAGAGAGCACACACTATATGCACTATCCTAAATCAAACCAACAAACAGTCTAAATGCAAATGCATATGCATGTATTTGTTTTCAGCCTTCTTAATGTGTGAATGATAAAAAGAAAGCTAAGCGCAAATCTGAATTATTTTCCAAAGCGACAATTACTAATCAAGTTTCTTTTCAAAACAAAATGAGGACAATGACGACACTTTGTTATTTTGAATTAAAAACTTGCTTTCGACACTTGAAAAACTACTAATTCAAATCAAATACAAGAGTAACCGTGTAATCCACTATCAAGAACAATCAGATTCTTTTCTGTGATTGAAAACGACACTTGTGACACTTTCAAATCAAGAAACGACAGTACGATTATGCTACTTCTTTGTAAAGGAGAACTGAAAATGACTCAAAAATACATAAAAACATTTACAGTTCTTTGCACAATGGAGGCGGAATAACAGCAAGGAAAGGGGTTTCAACAGAGGTGTACTGACTACAGGCAGCAAAACTCCTGAATAGAGCTGAAAAGAGTGAACACAGAAACCAAAATTTAGGAACAAGGCCTTGTCTGATCAGCGCACCTGTAACACAGTGAAACTGAAATGCAACGCACCTACTACACTCGGGAAGACAATGCATTTGAAGTTCACAGAACAGACAGTGCGCTGGACCAGGGACGAGACTTTGATTGGATTTCGGGTCACAGTTTGCAGTTCAGTTCAGGGATTTAGGCCGAGCAAGTGGTAATTAGTAAATCAATCGCAGGGGTAGATCTAAGGAGGTTACTAGAGCCACCGCAAGGGCAATTAGAGAGCTTGTAAATCAATCATTTAATTCATAAACAAAACCTGGAGATAGACTGAAACAACGTTGATCTACTTTGCACTTGCATAGCAAATGTAGTTCGAAGGCTAGCTGGCTTGACTTCAGGCTCCGTCTGTAAGTTTATAAAGTAAACAAATGTAGATCAACAAACAATCTACTTGCTCCCCAGTGGAGTCGCCATTTTGTTATCGGGAAAACTAGTGTCTATATAGAGCTGCTAGTCCCACTAAGACTGGTAGCTACCTTAGAAACAAACACACTAAAAACTACTTTCATTTTCCTTTATGAGAAATAGATGAGAGAAGAATAAGGAGACCAACCTCTATCTTGCGCTTGGTTCCTTGCTCGATTCCTCTCTCTCCTGATAGTTCTTTGCCACTCGCTTCCTTGTCTACCCAGCTTCAACGAGTACATGTAGAATCAAAGCAACATAACACTATCCAAGAACATAGATCTATTATCATAAACAATACAGGATCAGATGTATATTAATCACACAAATGCATAAATTATCAATTATACAAGAATGTGGAGGAAAACTTGAATAGCTTTATTGATAATCAAGAAAGAGCAAAGAGGATTACAACCAATTGTTCTGACCCAGCATCATCCTCTCAGCAAGTAAGCCCTTCTTCACCTCATGAAAAGCTTAGATCACCTAATACTATGATATTGCACCAAGAAACCAACAACACTTCCTTACAAGATACAAAATTCCAGCCTCTGGATCTCTGGGATGAGGGATCCATATATAGATGTCTGCAAGGGAGGTGAGTCAGCTTTTGAGATTTGATTAGTGTCTTCTCTCTGATAGTTCTTGATTCCACTTGGAGATTGATGATCTCTTACTCATCCCTGGTCAAATGCAAAGAGGCAAGTGTCACAGGAGAAGTTTCTGGAAGATTCCATGCTCCTCCACCTTGCGGATTGACCCTGCCATTTTTCCCTTCTCGCCCATCGCACCCCATAGAAGGGCTTTTCAACATGCATTGCACCTACTGTGTGCATTTAGGTGGGATGAAATGCACTTTGACTATGGATCAGGTGAAATGGTCCAGTTTTGACCAGTTCTGAGTAGTTTTTCATGGAGAACTTCTGGGAGATGCTGTAATCAGTTGACCTTGTTCTTTTAGGGGTTGGAACAACACCTTTAGGGACTTAGGAGCCCTTAGTTTATGGAAATTTATGATTGGGGTTGCAGTGCCCAAAAATGCCTATAACACTCCCCCTTAGTAAGAAATAGTCCCCATTGCATTGAGTTCCTCCATGAGATGATGAAACTTCTATTCAACTTGGTCCCTAGTGAGCCACTTGCCCTAGTGAAGGAGTTGCCCTGCTTCGACAACTCAATATAGTTGGATCCTTTGCTGCCAGGCATTCTTGAACTGTGTGTCCATGATCCGATTAGTTTTGTCTTGTTCCATGCAGTCTGAGTTTACTCTGTTGGTGTGAGTTGTTCTACAATGTCATATGTGCCCAAAAATGGTGGAAAGTAGGGTTGAAGGCTGTCCACATTGTACAGTGGGTGCAGACCAAGGAATGGTGGAAAACTGAGCTCGAAGGCATTGTCCCTACTACCTTGGTGATGGTTAATGACCCATATCAGAGTAGGTGAAGCTTGTGGTGGGGCCCAACAAGATGCTCCTTCTGCAAATGTAGCCAAACTTTGTCGCCCACCTGGAACTTGTGTGGCACTCGATGCAAATCATGCCGCTGCTTGTACTTAGCATTGACTCTATCCAATATATCATGGACCTGTTGGCAGATGCATTGAATGTGCTCAATGAAGTTGTTTGCCTTGTCAGCTTCGGATTGGACGTGAGCCAAATTTTCCTGAGTAGCTACAAATGGTATGGCCACATTAACGGGATATAGTGGTTGGAATCCCAATCCCACCTGAAAAGGGTTGTGGCCAGTCGAGCTGCGGAGAGATAGGTTATAACTGTGCTGGACATAGGGGAGGCTCTCATCCCATGTGTGTGGATGCTTTGAGTTGTACATGCACATAATGTGTACGATCATCCTGTTCACGACCTCCGCCTAACCATCAGTTTGGAGATGGAAAGTTGTGGACTTAGTGAGCTTGGTGTCCAACATCGACCAAATACTAGACCAAAATGTACTGAGGAACATGCTGTCTCGATATGAGATGATAGACTATGGGATCCCAAAGTGTACCTACCCTCATTCAAAGAAGAATTTAGCAGTGGCTTCTGCTGTGATATTCTTCTTGCAGGCCACCATAATGGTCGTCTTCGAGAATCTGTCGATGCCCACAAAAACACAGTTGTTGCCATGCTTAGTAGAAGGAAGTCCCGACATGTAATCCATGGAGATGGATTCCAAAGGTCACCTAGGGGTAGGCAGTGGATTATAGAGGCCTTGCTTCTTGATGGTTCGTTTGGAAATGACATAGGCAGTGCAGGATCTGATGTAGTTCCCAACATCCTATCGAAGATTCAACCAATAGAAATACTTCTACAGTACTACCACTATTTTCTCAACCCCGAAATGCCCAGGAATTGACTGTAGTGCGCTTCCGAAATCATCTTGGCATGCTCGCTTGAAGGAACACAAAGGTGTTCTAGGTGGCATAACAATGCATCTTGGTGGTGAAAATCTGGAACTTGCTGACCCTCCAAGAGTGTCTGGTATGTGTGGCCGAATTCTGGGTCACTTTTGTAGAGAAGTGGCCAATCAGAAGTCTTGTGCCCACAAGAGTTAAGCACGATGGTTAATGCCATGATCGATGGTAAGTTGAGGCAGTCTAAACATTATTGGTGTTGCCCTTCTTGTACTTGATATTCAAATGGAACTGTTGCAGGTATGTGGACCACTTATGATGGTGCTCATTCTGCAACTTCCCTTGCGTCTATATGAATTACAAGGTTCAATGGTCTGTGTGGATGATTGTTTCCTTCCCCGAAATGTAATGCTTCCATTGTTGGCAGGCTTACATAATGGAATACATGTCTTTGTCATAAGTTGATCCAGGTGGATATTGGTGGCCACCTGCCAAGTCCACCTGGACCCCCACCATTGTCTTTCTCAGCATTTTCATTTTCCTTAATTGTAGCACAACTTACTATTTTTAGCAGTTTTTCGGGTCCTGAACTTCCGGAGCCGTTTTGAGGCCCTAAACGACGTTTTTTGGGGAATCTAGGGGCAACATGGGTCCATGGAATGGACCGATGTTGCCCGTTCCAACAATGATAGTGCTCGGATAAATCTTTCTAATGAGCTATTGTACGCGTCAAACGGAGATCATATGCCAAAGTTACGACCCCGGGAAGTTGGTGTACCAATTTACCCCCAAACGGGGCCCACAGTTTGGCGTTTCATCTCCTAGGGTTAGGTTTTGGAATGTTAAGGGTTTTCCATTGTTTCTCAACAATAAATAGGCCTCCGAGCTTCATTGTAACACAGTTCAGAGGCATGTAGCCACCACATCTCTTCTCAGAGATAAGCTACCATCGCCCTAGCTAGTTTATTTCCATTTCTGGTTGTAAGCATATTTCAGTATTTTCCATTAATGAAATGAAGTATTATTTCCGTTGCATCTTTGTGTATATGGTTATCTCTGTAATTTGTTGCGTTCCTGTTTAAATCCGGATCAGTGGTATCAGAGCGGTCTGCTTTTTCTCTGTTTTTCTTTGCATGTCCCCAACAAGGTCGGGATATAAGGAGTTAGGGCTTGAACTGGTTGAACCTTTGCAAGACCAGCCTGGCAAATCCCGACGGCCTCCCATGGCGGACGAGAAGAAAGACGAGGGGGCAGGAGATCCCATCAAAATCTTGCTCGAAGAAGCCCTCGAGCGACAACGGAACGCGATGATGGACAACTTTGCCCAGATCCTTCAGCGGCTACCCAGAAGCAACGCATCGGCTTCCAGCAGCTATTCTGGAAACGCCACACCCTTTAAGGTACAAGTTAATTTTGAAATCCCCATATTCGAGGGTCAGATAGACACAGATGCCGTAGATAAATGGTTAAATCTGCTAGAGGGTTATTATTCTGTTCATGAATTTTCGAGTCGGGAAAAGATTGTTTTTGCTCTTCTCAAAGCAGCCCCCCACGTCAAGGACTGGTGGGAAACCTACTGCGAGCAGAAGGATGAAAGTACTGACTCACTATTTTCAGCCGCACCCACCTGGGATTCGTTCCGGGATGCCATCAAGGAGCAGTACTACCCTGTCAGAAGCTATGAGGATGAATACATAAAGTGGACCACGCTGTGGCAGGGAAGGGACCAAGACGTGCCGGAGTTCACCAATCTCTTCCATACCCTTCGCACAAAGTTGGGTATCAAGGACTCGGAGCAACATTTGATACTCAAATACCGTGGCTGCCTGCACAAGTACATCCAGGAAGAAATACAATTCCTAAACATCCCCTCGCTCGGCGCAACATACTGATATGCCGTCAAGGTCGAGCAGAAGTTTAAACAAAAGAAGCGAGACTTTGGATCTCCGAATCCGAAGCAGGGGAAAGGTGCCCCTAAACCACAAAACAAAGGACAAAGCCAAGGCGGGACAACCCAAGACAACCAGCTGAAGCCGCAAGCAAAGAACAGCGCCGCGAAGCCGAAAAAGGACACTGGAAAATGGTGCGAGTTCCATAAGAGCTCCAATCACAACACAAGTGAGTGTCGGGCCAAGCAGTCACTGGTGGCTGAGCTAAAGGTTTCAGAATCAGATGCAGGTTCCGACTCTGAGTTAGAACCCGATAAGGGGTATGAAAAAGTGAAGCAGATCATTGATGCGGATCCCAGCGCCACTGTTGCTACCGCAAAGATCCAGAAAAATGAACCCGAAGATCCATAGGAGGAGGAGCGTCTCTTCCACTCCCAGATGTGGGTAAAGGGCTCCCCGATACAGTTCATTGTTGATAGCGGGAGTCAAAAGAACCTCATTTCGGCAGAGGTCATGAAGCGGTTGGGCTTACCGACCACAGCGCATCCACAACCATACACCATTGGGTGGCTTCACCAAGGACGAGATCTTCGCGTGAGCCAGCAGTGTCGCCTTCCATACAACATCAAGCCCTTCACAGATGAGGTATTGTGTGACATTGCTCCCCTTGAAGTTTGTGATGTATTACTAGGACAACCATACTTGTGGAAGCGACATGCTGTGTATGAATCAAGGCCCCGTGCTGTTATTATTACATTGGGAAATAAGTTGTTCATGATACCAGAGGTAGCACCACCTGCCGCCCTCTCTTTGATTACTGCAAAACAATGCAGTAAGATCATTTCCAAAACCAGGAAATTTGTTTTCCTGATGATACGCCCTCAAGGAAAGAAGAAGACAGTGGCCGCGGCCTCCAAACGGGGTCCCTCTACACGACAACTACAGATGGACAAGGTTGTGGAGGAGTACGAGGACATCTTCACCTCCCCGGCAAGGGTTCCTCTGCACTATCAAGAGAACGATGAAATCAAGAGGCAGATTCAGGAGCTCCTGCAGAAAGGCCACATCCGTCCGAGTTCATCGCCCTGTGGGAGCCCGATCGTGTTGGTACAAAAGAAGGATGGGACGTGGAGACTCTGTATTGACTATTGGGCGCTGAAAAAGATCACTGTCCGTAATAGGTACCCGATCCCGCGGATTGATGACCTCCTAGACCAACTAAAGGGGGTGAAATATTTCAGCAAGATCGATTTGAAGTCAGGATATCACCAGGTACCAATCGAACCCTCCGATGTGTGGAAGACTGCCTTCAAATCCAAGGAGGGCCTCTTCGAATGGTTGGTCATGCCTTTCGGATTGACGAATGCTCCTGCAACCTTTATGAGGCTAATGGATGACATCTTGCGGCCATTCACCAACTCCTTTATAGTAGTATACTTGGATGACATTTTGATCTTCAGCCAGAGTTGGGAAGAGCACCTCCACCACATCCGACAGGTTCTCCAAACACTGCAGCAACACAAGCTATGTGCCAATTTGGAGAAATGCACTTTTGGCATGACCCAGGTTCAGTATCTGGGATACATCATTGATGAACAGGGGGTGCATGTCGATCCGGCCAAGATCCAAGTCATTCGGGATTGGCCCTCTCCAACCACTCTAACAGAGCTCCGCAACTTTCTAGGTCTTGCCAACTTCTACCGCAGGTTTGTGTTGGGGTTTTCTCATATTTCTTGGCCCTTGAGTCAAGTCACCAAGGGCGAGGCGAAAGAAAAATTCTTTTGGTCTGAATCTCAACAGAAGGCATTCAGGGAATTGAAGGATCGCCTCTGCACAGCACCAGTGCTCGCGCTACCAGATTTACAACAACCATTTGAGGTCGAGACAGATGCCTCTGACTATGCTATTGGGGCAGTCTTTACTCAACATGGACATCCAGTGGCATATCACAGTGAGACACTTTCAGAAACAGTCTGGAAGTACCCCACTTATGATAAAGAGATGTATTCCATTGTACAGGCCTGCCGACAATGGAAGCATTACATTTTGGGGAAGGAAACGGTCATCCACACAGACCACCGACCTCTGCAGTTCATACAGACCCAAGGGAAATTGCAGAATGATCGCCATCAGAAGTGGTCTACATACCTGCAACCGTTTCACTTGAATATCAAGTATAAAACGGGCAACACCAATAATGTTGCAGATTGCCTTAGTGGGCCACCGATCATGGCGCTGACCACCGTGCTCAACTCTTGTGGGCACAAGACTACTGATTGGCCACTTCTCTACAAAAGCGACCCAGAATTCGGCCACACATATCAGACACTCTTGGAAGGTTGGAATGTTGCAGATTTTCACCTCCAGGACGCCCTGTTATGCCACCTCAGTCACCTTTGTGTACCTTCAAGCGAGCGTGCCAAGATGATTTGGGAAGCACACTACAGTCGGGCTGCTGGGCATTTCGGGGTCGAGAAAACAGTGGCAGTACTGCAAAGTTATTTCTATTGGCCAAATCTTCGGCAGGATGTTGGGAAGTACATCCGATCATGTACTGCTTGTGCCATTGCCAAACCGACCATCAAGAAGCACGGCCTCTATACCCCGTCGCCTACCCCTAGTCGACCTTGGGAATCCATCTCCATGGATTACATGTCAGGCCTTCCTTCCACTAAGCATGGAAATGACTGTGTTTTTGTGGTCGTCGACAGGTTCTCGAAGATGGCCGTTATGATGGCCTGCAAGAAGAATATCACAGCAGAAGCCACTGCTAAACTCTTCTTTGAGCGAGTGTGGGTGCACTTTGGGATCCCACAGTCTATCATCTCAGATCGGGACAGTCGGTTTCTCAGCACATTTTGGTCCAGCCTCTGGTCAATGCTGGACACCAAACTCACGAAGTCCACAGCCTTCCATCCTCAAACTGATGGCCAGACAGAGGTTGTCAACAGGATGATTGTGCACATTCTGCGCATGTATAACTCAAAGCATCCACACACATGGGACGAGAGCCTCCCCTATGTTTAGCACAACTACAACCGAGCTCTTCACAGCTCCACTGGCCATAGCCCTTTTCAGATGGGTTTGGGATTCCAGCCACTATGCCCCATTGATGTGGCCATGCCCCTTGCAGCTACTCACATGAATTCAGCTCATGTCCAGTCCGAAACAGATAAGGCCACCAGCTTCATTGAGTGCATCCAACATATTCGCCAGCAGGTCCATGACATTCTTGAGAAATAAAATGCCAAGTACAAGCAACGACATGATCAACATCGGGTGCCACACAAGTTTCAGGTGGGCGACAAAGTCTGGTTGCATTTGCAAAAGGAACGCCTTACTGGAGCCTATCGGAAATTGAGACCACTCCGATATGGTCCTTACACCATTACTAAGGCGATGGGAGACAATGCATTTGAGCTCAGCATTCCCCCATTCCTTGGCCTGCACCCAGTGTTCAATGTGGACCGCCTTCGGCCATACTTTCCACCATTGCTAGACACATCCGACATTGCAGAACAACTCAAACCCACATAATTAAATCCAGATTGCATGGAACAAGCTGCAACTGATCGGATCATGGACACACAGATCAAGAACACTCGCCAACAAAATATCCAACTGTATTGAGTTGTCAAAGCAGGCCAACTCCTTCAGCAGGGCAAGTGGCTCACCAGGGAACAAGTTCAGCAGAAGTTTCCTCATCTCATGGAGGAGCTCAACGCAATGGGGACCATTGCTTCCTAAGGGGGGAGGAATGATCCAGGTGGATATTGGTGGCCACCTGCCAAGTCCACCTGGACCCCCACCATTGTCTTTCTCAGCATTTTCAGTTTCCTTAATTGTAGCACAACTTACTATTTTTAGCAGTTTTTCGGGTCCTGAACTTCCGGAGCCATTTTGAGGCCCTAAACGACGTTTTTTGGGGAATCCATGGGAAACATGGGTCCATGGAATGGACCGATGTTGCTCGTTCCAACAATGATAGTGCTCGGATAGATCTTTCTAATGAGCTATTGTACGCGTCAAACGGAGATCATATGCCAAAGTTACGACCCTGGGAAGTTGGTGTACCAATTTACCCCCAAACGGGGCCCACAGTTTGGCGTTTCATCTCCTAGGGTTAGGTTTTGGAATGTTAAGGGTTTTCCATTGTTTCTCAACAATAAATAGGCTTCCGAGCCTCATTGTAACACAGTTCAGAGGCATGTAGCCACCACATCTCTTCTCAGAGATAAGCTACCATCGCCCTAGCTGGTTTATTTCCATTTCTGGTTGTAAGCATATTTCAGTATTTTCCATTAATGAAATGAAGTATTATTTCCGTTGCATCTTTGTGTATATGGTTATCTCTGTAATTTGTTGCATTCCTGTTTAAATCCGGATCATAAGTGGGATACTTCCAAACTGTATCTGAAAGTGTCTCACTGTGATATTCCACTGGATGCCCCTATTGAGTAAGGACTGCCCCAATAGCATAGTCAGAGGCATCTATCTTGATCTCAAATGGTTGTTGCAAGTTTGGTAATGTGAGGACTGGCTTAGAGCAGAGGCGTTGTTTCAAATACATGAACGCCTTCTGTTGAGATTCAAACAAAAAGAATCTTTCTTTCACTCCTCCCTTGGTGGCTTGACTCAAGGGCCAAGAGATATGAGAGAACCCCAACACGAACCTGTAGTAGAAATTAGCAAGATCTAGCAAGTTGCAGAGCTCTGTCAGAGTGGTTGAGGCTGACTAATCCTGAATGACTTGGATCTTGGCTAGATCCACATGTACCCCCGTTCATCAATAATGTATCCCAGATACTGTACTTGGGTCATGCCAAAAGTGCATTTCTCCAAATTGGCATACAACTTGTGTTGCTGCAGTGTTTGGAGAACCTGTCGGATGTGGTGGAGGTTCTCTTCCCTACTTTGGCTGAAGATCAGGATTTCATCCAAGTATACCACTAGAAATGAGTTGGTGAATGGCCATAAGATGTCATCCATCAGCCTCATGAAGGTTACAAGAGCATTCATCAACCCGAAAGGCATAACCAACCATTCAAAAAGGCCCTCCTTGGCTTTGAAGGCAATCTTCCACACATCAGAGGGTTTGATTGGCACCTGGTGATATCTAGACTTCAAGTTGATCTTGCTAAAATATTCCCCCCTCCTTAAGTTGGTCTAGAAGATCATCATTCCATGGGATCAAGTACCTATTCTAGACAGTGACCTTGTTTAGTGCCCGATAGTCAATACAAAGTCTCCAAGTCCCATCCTTCTTTTGTACCAACACAATTGAGCTCCCACAGGGTGATGAACTTGACCGAATGTGACATTTCTGTAGCAAATCCTGAATCTACCTCTTGATTTTGTCGTTCTCCAGAACATAGTGTTGATAGATTGGTCCATTGAGCAACGATGCACCTGGGGTCAAATCGATGGAGTGCTTGACCTGACAGTGTAGAGGAACCTTTACGGGGGAGGTGAAGATGTCCTCGTACCCCTCCATGACCTTGTCCATATGTTGTTGTCATGCGGAGGGGCCCTATATGGAGGACGTGGCCATCGTCTTCTTCTTTCCCTGAGGGCGTATCATCAGGAAAAAAATTCTTGGTTTTGGAAATGAGCTTATTGCTTTGTTTTGTAGTAAACAAAGAGATGGCGGTAGGTAGTGCTACCTTCAGTATCCCGTACAAATTATTTCCCAAGGTAACAATAAGAGCGCGAGGCCTTGAATCATACAAATCATGTCGCTTCCACAAGTATGGCTGACCTAATAATACATCACAAACATAAAGAGGAGAAACGCCACATAATACCTCATCCGTGAAGGGCTTGATGCTATATGGAAGGTGACATTGCTGGATGACGTGAAGATCACTGCTGAAATGAGGTTCTTTTGGCTCCCGCTATTGACAATGAACTGTAGTGGGGAACCCTTTACCCACATCTGGAAGTGGAAGAGGGGCTCCTCCTCCTATGGATCTTCAAGTTCCTCCTTCTGGATCTTCATGGTGGCAACGACGGTGCTTGGCTCCGCATTGATAATATGCTTCCCTTTGTCATTCCCCTTTTCGGGTTTTAACTCAGATTCAGAACATGCATCTGATTTAGAAGCCTTCAACTCGTCCACCAGTGACTACTTGGCCCGACTTTCACTTGTGTTGTGAGTGGAGGTCTTATGGAGCACACACCACTTTCCTTTGTTCTTCTTCGGATTTCGGTGTTGCTCTTTTCTTGTGGCTTTGGCAGGTGGTCCTAGGCCACCCTGCCTTGGCTTTGTCCTTTGTTCAATGGTTTGGGGGCACATTTCCCTTCCTTCAAATTCACAGATCCAAAGTCTTTCTTTTTCTGTTTAAGCTTCTGCTCGATCTTGACAGCGTATTGGTATGCTGTGTCGAGCGAGGAGATGTCTAAGAACTCCATCTCATCCTGGATGTACGTGTGTAGGCAACCACAGTACTTGAGTACCAAATGTTTCTCAGAATCCTTCATACGCAACTTCGTGTGAACGGTATAAAAAACATTGGTAAGAGGGAGTGTTGATGATATAACATTATGTACTCACATTCTCCTTGTGTCAAGTATATTGACTTGAATTAGAAAGAATGGTCTGACAGGGGACAAACATTCTTCCTATGTGAAGTATGTTGAATTGAATTAGGAAGAATGGTCCTATAACATCAGGATTGTTTAACATGCCCCAAATTACTTACATAGAGTGTGGCCTTTGGAGATTAACCATGTGTCAAAGATATGGACTAGAATGATGGTGAATCAAGACTAGTTTGTATACCATGTGTCAGATAAAACCCAAATTATGGTGACTAGTTGATGCTAAATGATGTACCATGTGTCAGAAGTATCAACCAAGATTATGGTGAGGATACACCATAGGTTAGAGGTACCGACTAGAATTATGGTAACTTGTTGATGCTGTTGGTTTGCGATGTGTCACAGTCGTTGACCAGATTATGGTAACCTGTTGATGCTATTGATTTACCATGTGCCACAATTTTTGACCAAATTATGGTAACTTTTTTTACCATGCGTCATAATTTTTGACCCCATTATGGTAATTTTGATTTGTTATAACCTTTTCTTAGAGAAATTTGTCAACACAAGAGCATTTGGATGGTTATTATGAATAACTCCCTAGCTAAGAGGGAGTTTTGAATTTTTTAGCTATGGTCGGTCTTTAAAACAATTATTTTAGTCATTGATGTATTTGTAAAGAATGTTCTTCATGCTATTGTCAAAAGATAAAATTATAAGGTATGTTCTTCATGTCCTTTTAAAAGAGAAAAATTTGAATTTTAAAAATTAATTTATGGCTCCAAAAGAAGCTATGTCGGCCGGCCCTCTTCCTAGTCAAGTCGGCCCCAGTGAAGAGGTACCCATTCAACCAGCTGATCTTTTATTTATTTGAGGCATTCAACCTCCTTCCCAAGCAAGAAACTTGATCTGTTTGAGGCAAGAAAAGAGGCTAATCTAAGGGGAGCGAAGTAGTTGGATCTGAGGCAAAGAAGGAGATTATCTAGAAGACCAAACATATAAAGTAAGTTACAAGACTGAACCTCTGAAGGAAGTTGCAGGATTGAAATTCTGAGGCAAGGAAGTTGCAAGACCAAATTTATGAGGCAATGATGTTATAATGAAATAAAACAAATTCTTGAGATGGTACAGGACTGAACCTATAATGAAAGACAACAAATCATATTAGTTAAATATTTTTGGGCAGACTTATAAATTGACTAGGAGGCAGTGGACTAGGTTTGACTATGTCTCTTTAATGGTCAATTTGACCTTGTAAATGACTAGATGATATAGGTGTGTCTCTTGTTGAGCTGAAGAATTTCTTTGAGGAAAAGGTTGTTGGGTTTTCCCCCATGTGGGTTTCCTAGGGTAAGTGTTTGTGTTCTTGATTTAGATGTCTCTTTATGATCTTAATGTATTTTTGTTGAACCTATTATGTGTAATTGCTTAATGATTAAAGTGAATATTAAAGAATCTACAATGAATATCGTTAGAAGTAATTAACAATAGAATACTTACAAAAAATCAACATTAGGTTGGCTCTTGAAGTAATTATAAGTAGACTAACTAGTTGGTTTTTGAGAAAAGAAACATTTGCAAAAGATATAACTCATCTTTCAAAATTTCTAAGTGATTCTCAATATGGATATGTTGAAATTAAAGATGAAAGGATAATTGTAGATAGACATGAGTCACAATACATCTATGTTCCAACTATGGAGATTGATTATAGAGATGTAAGGAGACAAGCTATGAAGCGTCGCATTGAAGACACACACATGAGAGTTGCCAACAACTCACAAAAAGTTATATATGAGTCTCTCATAGTCTCTTTGATTGAAAGATTCCCAAATTTTCATTTTTTTAATGCATAAAATTGTTTAGTCCTTGTTATTCTTTAGAAGGGCATCGTAGTCATGAGAAAAATTCAGAGCATTGGGTTTTTAAACTTTTCGGATAACTACAACATACCATATTAGAGGATATTGGATTTGTTCCTTTATTACTTTTGTTGATTCATTAGATTAAAACTACCGGGTTGGCTCTTGAAGTAACTATAAGTACATTGTCTAGATGGTTTCTAAGAAAATAAGCATTTACAGAAGGTACAACTTATCTTTCAAAATTTCTAAGTGATTCTCAATATGGATATATTGAATTAAAGTTGAAGGGATAGTTATAGATATGCATGCGTTACTATATATCTCCGTTTCAACTATGGATACTAATTATAATGATATAAGGAGATAAACTATGTGGCCTCACATTGAAGACACACAAGAGAGTTGCCAATAACTCAAAAACATTATATTCAGAGTCTTGCATAGAGTCTTTGAATGAAATATTCCCAAATATTCATCTTTGAAATGCAACAAAATTGTTCAATCCTTGTTATTATCCAAAAGATCATCATAGTCATGAGCAAAATTCAAAGCATTTTTGGATTTTTAAGATATAAAAAAATGTTGGATTTTTTATTTGTTTGATGTTAAAAATTGAAAAAGAAAGTTGCACCCATTTGTTGATTCATTAAATGTATCTTTTGATGGTTTCATAATGAAGGAAACATGGAAGGTTCTTCACAACAAAAAAAAATGATACAAAATTTATCCTCATATTATGAAATTATGGCAAGCTATACTCACTATTCCCACAAGTACAAAAGGGGATTGTCTAAACAAAAAATCATCAAGGACATCAGAAAATAAAGACTAGGACTAGATACATTGGATGCATTAATGAGAATATCTCTCAATGGGCCCAAATTATGTAATGTGCATTGGAGTGTAGTATATGGGGTATGGAGAGAGACAAAATAAAAAAGAGTTAGCTTTGAGAGTTAGGATATTACTCTTATTTACCTTTTGCAATAAATTTTGTTTATTTTGTAATAGTGACTAATGTGTATGGAGTCTTATGGGTTATGTTGTGAAGGATTCAAGACAATGAGATTTTTAGTATGCTGAATTTTTGATGAGGTTTTTATAAATATTTAATGCATATGAAAAGGTTTGACTTATAATTAAGTATAATTGCAATTTGAAATTGAAGAACATTGGTAATAAAGAGAATGAACATAAAAAGAAAGATGTAACCATGTTAGTTGAATAGTTGGTCATCTTTTTCAACTATGTTAGATACATAAAATTTCAATTAGTCTCTCATAACTTTATATATATATATATATATATATATTCAAAGTTTTGAATTTTTTGTAGAATCTTTTGTTATTGGTGATTGAAATTGCAATTGTAGTGATCCATTAAATAGATAAGTATTTTTTTTTTTTTTTTTAAATAATAAGAATTTTGATTCTTTGAATATGAAAATATAAAGATAGTTTTTATTAAGAAATTGAGATTGTTGTGTTTATCTTTTATTTATTTTTTAAATAAATAAATCTAACCATTTTTTATTTTACTTTTTTATACTTTTTCATTTTACTATGCTACAAAAAAGGTTGCTTGTTGTTTCATGCTGTTCACTAAACGGTATAATTAGAAACGCCTTCCATTTTGAATTCTCATTAATAATATAAAGCTTGCATTTAAGTAAAATGTTTTTTTTCTGTAAAATCTTGATGAAGTGATAGCATTTTAAAAGCAAATTTGGACATTATCAAGTTAATATGTAATATTTACACGTACTTTATTTTGATAATACAAGTGATGGGGTTTTGATTAGATTATTAATGTTTTTCGAATTTAAATTTATGATATTATATATATATATATATATATATATATATTTCAAATTGTTAACCCTGGAAAACGAAGAAATGCTATCAATTTTTCAATTTAGTATACAAAATAAATTTGAAATTCCAAACTAGGAGGAGAGTATATAGAGAATCAGAAGTGTAACCACCAGAAATACATACTGATGCTCTTACTGCCATGCATTCGAGGTGCACGCCAACGCTCTCAACTGTTTCATAGCTTAACTATTGACTTGATTTCTTAGGGTTGCAACAGATTCGTAAGTTGTAACATGAAGATCTTCATGAGGCTACATCTTTCTTTTGCTCGAGATAATGGGGTTGATGCTTGCTTCAACTGTCTGAGTGTCAGCCTTATTTATTCTGAAATCCGGTTGAGTTTTCAGCTTCAGAATGTGGGGTGACATTAAAGTTCTAAAATTTTGTTGTGAAATTTCTTCCACGATCTTCATCTTTTTCTGGATATAAACAACTCTGGTTCGAACATCAACAAATCTGTAATGATTTCACAAAGCAATCAATCATGAAATCGATTCTGGTGCTTCAGCTCATAGTTTTCATGTTCTCGGCTAGTTCTAGTGGAACCTTGGAGGATTCCACTGCGAGGTTCATGCATGGTGCTTTTAGGTGCTCCCTGGAATCAGGTTGTGCTTTGTTTCATTGTATAAATACAAAAGAATTAACATGGGCCTCCATATTCTTAATATCTATACTTGGATTGAACACATATCAATCATAGAGTTCAATCACCCATTGACAGCTTCTACTCAATATGCACAATAACACTTCATTGCTCGATATCTGAATCCAAATAGACCATGCGCGGTTTCCATCTGGCTGGCAAAAGAGAATAAGAAATAGAACATGTTTATAAATTACAGTTTCTAGAATATTTTGGAAATTAAACAGTTCACTTCAATTGGTTCCTATCCTGATATTGTCAAAATATTCAAAATATATCACTGAAATATATTCAAGATATACCATTAGAATAAACCAGATATATTAATATCAAAGGAAAAAAGGCAACGATTTTCACTAGCTTTATTATAACAAGCATTTGAAACCTTGAGAAAAAGTATCGTTGTCCCTGTGACCAACTGAGGATTGATTTGATAAACAACCTTGAATAAGTTGTCAGAGCGATATTCAGAGATGGCCAATAAAATGCAGCTGAGAATCATCATATATCGCCTTGATTTTGGGGAGAAACCGTGCAAATGTTGATGTTGAATCTGCTCATAAACAGATCAGACGCAAGATGGGTATGATGATTCATGTATGGCTTTACATAAAGAGCTTTATTTATGGATATCCAATACGTTCAATGTATAAACAAACCAAACACCGATTATAATTGGCCCATCGTTGGATACAACGTGATCAACAACACAGTTTGTCATACAACAACATAGTCCCAACATTGTTTAGTTCCTTGGGCAAGTTTGCTCCTAACAAAGTACACATCACAAGCGGAGGGCTTATATTTATAATTGAGATTATTTTTGAAAAAAATAATTAGTCTAATATAAAATTATTTTACTTTGAAAATAAAAAAATATTATTTAACTAATAAAAAATAATTAAAAATTTAAATATTTTTACAAAAATATTATTAAATATTTTACAATTGATTTAAATTTTAAAATAAACTTTTATCTTTAAAATTTTATTATAATTTATATAAAACAAATTATCTTTTCATCATTTAAAATATAATTAATGAAATTATAATCATATATAATTTTTAATGAATAAGCATAAAAATAAAATTTTAAAATAAAATTGATTTATATTTTAGTTAAAAATATTTGTCATCAATTATTAAAACAAATTAAAAATATTAAATTATATTTAAATTATTATATAATATAAAATAAAATCATAAATCTAAAGTAATTTAATAATCTATATAAACTATTCAAATCTTCTACATTAAATACAATATATCATCACATGTGAACAATACTTTTAAATTCATTATTTTATATTTTTCTTATTAAATTATTAAGACTACTAAAATGATGAGAATTTAATAGACATTTATAAATTATATATCCATGGTATATAAATTATTCAAATCTTCTACATTAAATACAATATATCATCACAAGTCAACCATACTTTTAAATTCATTAATTTATATCTTTCTTACTAAATTATTAAAACTACTAAAATGATGAGAACTTAATAGACATTTATAAACTATATATCCCTTGTATATTAAGATCATGGTATAATAATTAATATAAATTTAAAATTATATATCCTTTTAAAAATAAAGTTATAATATAATAATTCAGATATTTTTACTTTGCAATAAGAATTTTTTTCTTTAACTTTATATGTGTATTTTTTTACAATTTATTATTATTATTTTCTTGTATATTAAAGTTTAAAATATAATTTAAAAATTATTTCTTTTTAAACATTCATTTATCTTATTCATTTCACATTCTCATTATATTAATCTTTATCATGTTACAATTACAGATTTTTTAAATTTTACTTAATACAATGTGGTATGTTTTTTCCCAAATACTTTATATATAATATCTATCTATCCCAAGAAGGAATCACATCCAACTGGATTAGTAGAGCCTAACTTGGAAAGATCGAGGAGAATTGATCTACTTTAACGAGTACTCTAATCAATTGAACTAGTACTCTAATCAATTGAGCTAACCCTTAGAGCTACTTTAACAATATATATTATAACTTATAATATTTCAATTTATGAAATTGTATATTTATTATCAAAATCATACTTTAATTAATGAAATTGTATATGTTTTATCAAAATAATAAATTTTCATCTTCATGAATCACACTCTTAAAACTAAATCACTTTGGAGATGGCTCCTTATTGACCATAAGAGAGACTTTTGACTTGTTGGTCTTGATGATCTCTATGCATAGATTCCAACTACTTTGGAGATTTTCTTAGCCATATTGGCATTTTTTTGGGGCTGACCTTTCCCTTGTTGCTCTGTGGGATTGGTGCTTGGATAGATTGCAACTTAAGCTTCTTATTTGGTTTTACAAGAATCTTCCCTTTGCTAGAATGACAATGGTAAGCACAATTCTTGAGGCCTCTCATATTATTTATGTGTTAAATATGATGATATTTGGTCTTCCCATGGTTCCCTAGGATGGTTGCATCATTCCCAAAGATGAAGGTCTTGGCTTGCTAGATGTGGTCAATCAAGGTAACTTTTTAGTTCTTAAATGGGTCGTTAAATTCTTTGAGGGTTCATCCCTTTGGAATTACTATCAGTCAACATGGTAAAATTTAGTGGCAAACTTATGTGACATCTTTATCTTTATGCTCCTTATAATTTTCATAATTTTGGGTCCATAATTCTTAATAGTATTTAGTGGAAAATTTAGTGTTAGTAGAGGAAATGGAGTATAACCAGTTGGGATTTGGGAAAGAGAATAATCTAAAGTTAGAAATAGGATGGAACTTGTATTTCTCATATTCTTCATTTTCAAGCAAAGAAGTTTAGTAGAAAAACAATTTTCTTTGAAGGAATTTTTAGGATTTCAGTTTTTATTTTAGAAAAATTGGTGTTCTTTGGCTTCAAATTTTGCTTGATCCAAAGTGGATAGAACTTCCTTTATATATATCATCCCCAAGAATACCATTTCAAGTTGAATATTGATACAAAAATCCCCCTTTTGCAGAGAGCAGGAGTGGAGTTTAGGCTGCCCTTTGACTCAATATGAGATTCTCATAAGTTCTATTTTGTGATTTTGCATCAACTTCATAGATTAGGACTAGTAATCAAAGCTGGCTGAGATTCTACAAATGAAGAAAGTTACTTGATTGGACTGGATTGGATGTACTGGTGTCTCGTAAATTAGAGTCTCTAATAAAATGCTTGGTTGGTAATTTATCAAGATCTCCCCTCCAACTCTATGTTCGCCAAAAACCTATGAACTATGTCATTTTTACTCAAAATTAAATACAATGAAATATATTTTATAAAAATGTTCTTTTACAAAATCTTATTAACTTAAAATTCAATTTCACTTAAACACATTTTTGAAAACTCCTCTACACATACATTTTTACTTTTATGAAAATGTTCCTTTCTAAGATCTCATTAACCTATCATTCAATTTCAATTTCTAAAATCTCATTAACATATCATTCAATTTCAGTGGGATCACATTCACAAAAACTTCTCTCCAAATGTATTTTTAATAATGAAGTTAGTTCTCCCAACGTTTTTTGATCCATTAAGATACTTATACAGCTCCTAAATCATCCTTTTTCTTTCTCACTGCTTTTTATATATAATTAAAAAAATCATGAATTTTAAATTTTTAATAAATTACTAAAATGAAATATAGCTTATATTGGTATTTTGTTGCATATTCTCCAAATTTTATTTTGAAGATGTTCAGAATTCAGTTCCAGGGTGCGATACTTCAAGCAATCCTCAGTTGAGGACAGATTTTTATTATGTTCAAAGGCTAGTGAAGAATCCTTGGTACTTATTATCAATCCGTAAGCTAAATATTTACTAATGTGCAATTCAACATTTGTTTCTTCACTTTACATAGCTTATCATATGTTGCTTCACTTTATAGAACAGATCATGCAATAGCTCTGCCATAAGCGTATTGTTTGGTCATCTTCTGAATATTTCCTTTGATATTATTAATATGAGGTGCTTTTTTATTTCCTATTGTTCATATATATCTATGAGGTGCTTTTTTATTTCCTATTGTTCATATAAATCTTTTATTTCCTAGAGTTCATATATATCTTTTGACAGGTGAACTTTACTGGAAGAGAATCAGCACATTGGCTATTAGGATTCAGATGTCAATACGTCAAATTGGAGCAATGATGCGTATTGGGCATATTGAGTAAAAGCTCTGAGTGGGTGATTGAACTCTATGATTTATGTAGACTTATTAACAATATGGATGCCCATGTTAATTATTTTGTATTTAAACAGTGAAACAAAGCCCAGTTACTGCTAAAAACTCACTTGATTTCAGGTACGATATTCCTTAGCAGAGCACCTAAAAGAACCATGCATGAACCTCACAGTGGAATCTTCTGTGGATCTGCTAGAACTGGCGGAGAGCAAGAGAACCATGACCTGAAGCACTAGAATCAATCTCATGGCTGATCGCTTTGTGAAGGAATTACAGATTTGTTTGGTGTTCGAACCAGAGCTGTTTATAGACAGTAAGGCCAACAATGCATCTGTTAACTCATTCTGCTTGGCCTGGAAAATAAATTTACTATATATCATTCCAACTGGCATTGATTTTTCATTCTAAGTTGGATTACCTCGATCCAACTTAGAAGAAAGATAAATTCTCTTATGAACATTTTTGATTGAAAAAAAACAAAAAAACGTTTTCGTTTAGATTAATTAAAAAAATTCACAATCTTACTTGTTACTTGAAATTATATAGCTAAATTAAAAAAAAAAAAATACTATTTCAACTATTTAGAAAAATGTTAAAACCATCCTAAAGTTTTACAAGTAAAATGGGCTAAAATCCTTACCTGGGAGTTTTCCTCAAAGATATCAGTTGGCTGGAAACATGCAAGTAATATCCATGGTCAATACTCAAACTTCGGCCTTCATCTCCCAAGTATTTTCGACTCAGATTCATCTTTCAAGAAAGCGCCACATACTCATATATCGATTGAATGAATGAATTGGAATGTAGTTTATGTGGGCTCTATTAGAGCTGAAGGGCAGAGTATTTATAAATATAATTGTGTGACGTAATTGCGGCAACGATTTGCGAATATACCTGGAAGCTGAAACTCTATTTATAATATGATTGCCTAATGTATGTAATTGCAGTATATAATTCACGAATTTGCGTGGAAATTGAAGCTGGGACCGTTATAGCTGGTCTCATTCTGTCAATCCACGTCGTCCATACAAAAACTGAAAAAAATGGTCCACGGTAAAACCCTACCCCTCCCTTTGTCACGGAGGAAAATCAGGAGGATTCAAAAATGATTTCTTTCCGTCGACAGTCGGGAGGTTAATTCCTTAAGTGGCTTGCGTAGTAAACAGAGTTAAAAAGATTTTAAATTTACTAATAGCAGAACAGAGTTAGAAAGATTTTAAATTTTACTAATAGCAGAACGGAGTGAATGTGCTTAAAAAAAAAATGGGTCATGATTTCACAAATATAAGGAAAAATACATTCGTATAAAATATGGAGGCTGTAGTCATTTCACCAAGTAAAATTATGAGTTTTTACTGAGATTTACTCAAAATTATGAGTTGGTATTTAGATTTACACTTCATTCGCAGTTGCGGAATAACGCACTGTAAAATTTAGTGACAAGTGGTTTTTAGGCGCTCACCACAAATTGCTTTACCATTTTCTCTCCTTGACCTCTCAGACTTACATCCCCTAATCAAAGTATAGTTGTTTTTTTCCAAAACATTTATTTTTAGCACATTTAATTCATAGCAAGTCAAAGTATTAAAACATAGTATGGACCATTGTAAAAAAAAATAGTTTTCTGAGCCTACACATGTTGCGGAGTGCAAATAATAGTTCAGGGAATAAACGTCCGCCCATATGTTTTACTCGCATTGCATTAAATGTTCATTTGATTTTAATTATATGATGTGTTGTGAAATGGGAAATTTGTACTACCTTTCACAATTTCATTTAATCTATGTTTTTTAGTACAACAAAATCCGCAACCTGCAATAAAAATCTGTTTAGATGATTTAATCGTCTTTAGATGATTTAATCGTGTACCACAAGTATTGCTGATGTCAGTTTATTTAAAGCGGTGGTTGGGATTAATTTTCGAACAAAAGGCTGTTTGCCCAAAGCTGTCCAACTCCTTAAGAGCAAAGGATTTTAAAGATTCATCTCTAAACTCATGGGATTAGGTGATATTTAAAAGTTTGAATAAGCATATATTGTAATTTAATCCAATTTATGAGGGGTAGATCACATGGTTTGTGTGGGGTTTAGTCTTCACCAGGTTAGAGGTTTAAATTTCATCCATAGGGTTTGAGTGGGGTCTAGTCTCCACTAGGTTAGAGGTTTAAATCTCATCCATAGGGTTTGAGGATGGAGCCACTTTTGGGGGAATTAAACTATCCTAAAAGTTGTCCAAACTCGACATAGCTTCGCATGATCTTGGTGATAACATCCCACAATGAGCAGAGTATTCTTCTATCCAAGATTACAACTGCCCAGGTTAAACTAAAATTAGTTTAAAATAAAATAAAATTATATATAGTAATTTAGATTAAAGTTTTTGAAAGTGAATTTAATTTGATTGCAGATTTTTGGATAAAGTTTTTGAAAACTTAACTTAACGTAATCGCAGATTTTTGAAAATATTTTAGAGGAATAAGACCGAAGTGAATTATTTACAGAATTTACCATCAAAATAAAAATAATAATTTCTAAAATCCATGAGTTTGAATAAATTGTAAATGCTTGTCATGTTAACTTGTTTGGTGTTAAATTTGGACCATCGGAATCCTTTGCCTCCTACCTCGTGAACCCTACCTCCTCTCTTAACGTCATGCATGACGCTCCTGCAATTTTGAAAACCCTACGTCCTGTTTGCTTTAAGAATATTCGCATTCAGATGTGAAATTATGTTGGTTGACCAATTTTATTGATTTATAATAATCCGCGTCATCTACATTGCTAAGAAACTATGGACTGAATTCAGCGTGTACCACGTCGTGAATAAAGTTTCATTTCCGTGGAAAAATATATAATTTTATTAATATTTTAAAATTTTGAGAAGCGACTTAAATAATTTTGTTTAAATTTATTAATTATTTAAACTTTAAATAAAGATTCATTTCGGTCATCGGTATCTTCCCAATTAAGCGTAATTAAAAATATTTTCGCCATCGGTACCTCGCTCCTAGATTTCAATTTGGAATGATGTGATAATAGATATTTAAAAAACAAAAAAACTGATTTAATTTATTAATGTTTTAAATTTTTGATAAGTGAATTACTTTTTTTTTAATTTATTAATTATTTGAAATTTTGATAAGACAATTTAATTTTAAATTGCTGAAAGATTTTACAATTAAGTTATGTTTTCTAACTAAAAAAGATAAAATTATAATTTTAACCCAATTAATTTTTTATTAAATTTGAGGATTTTTTTAATTGAATTTTTTTAATTATTAAATTACTTTGAATTTAAATAATTTAAAAATTAAACTAATGATTATCGATAATGATAATTCTTTTTAATCTCCTTAATATTTAAAAATTAAATTAATAATTATTGATTATAATAATGTTTTTTTAATATTTTATTACATAATTTTTTTTTTATTAATAAAATATATTAGATTGTGAGTTTTTATATAATCATAAAATCCAACACCATTTCCTTGTCATCTCCTTGTCATCCTTATTTACTCATGAATTCTTATGATTATTTATTGATGACTTGTTAGTCAAATCTAAATTTATAAATGATTAAATTCTTATTTTATAAATTAACATCATAACATGAATACATATGTAGGATGTTATCATTATTTATTAATGATTTGTTAGTCAAATCTAAATTATAAATGATTAAATTCATATTTTATAAATTAACATCATAAGATGAATACCTATGTAAGGTAAAAGGTAGCTTAAAAACTTTTCAACCAATTTTTTTTGGTCTTGAGTCCGGATATTGGTAATTGTAATGTTTAGTTTTTTTTTGTTTGGGGTGAAGTTCGATTTGATTATATATATATATGATTTTGAAAAAATAAAAAATGCAAGTGGTTTAGTGTTTGGTAGAGTTGCTAAATTTTGATGTTTTAATGGGTGGTGTGATGATTCATGTCTTTCTTTCTCCTTATATGAATATGCTATTATTGTAGAACCTTGTTAGGAAAGGTAGTTACAAGTTTGGTAATTACTTAAAGGTCTTCATTTTCTTGATCGCGGTGTGAGTTGGTTGCATCGGGATCGTCGCTATGATTAATGTGATGAAGGGCAAGGTTATAGGGTGGCTTCACTCTATCCCTCACACACTTGAGCTGTATGGAGAGGTGGCATCGAGCATGCTTATAATTTATGGCATAGAGGAAGGTGGCTAGACCACTTTTGTGCCGGGTTTTATGATGGCAATCTTTTAACTTCACACCACAGTTTTCATGTTCGGAGAGAGGATAAGGCTACATGTTTGCTGGGAACTTGACATTTGAATGTGAAGGAGCTCCACGCGGTTCGCCACTCGGGTGCAGTCGACTGCCTTCCCTCAACCGTCTATCTCAACGGGTATGCTTCTTTTCTAGGTTTCTCTTGTTCCATCTCCCCCGTTCGCTCAGTTTCTATGTTTTGTCACAAGAGAAGTGGTTATATTTCGATGCTTGTATTTAGCTGGAAGATTACTCACGATTTTTGGAAGGAAACAATGGGTTTTTATGATGGATTGTCTGAATACCGCACTATTATTTTTGTTTATTATGGAGTCTTGCTATCTTGCATGGGGATGTATTTAGGTTTTCTAGTATGGCATTTTATATCTCATGCAGGGAGGCCTATGTTTACTACCTTGATTGCTCATTGGTTTTGCTGGTCAATAAGTATTGGGATCTCCCGGATATGGTTTTACTTAGTCTGTCTCTCTATCCTATCCTAAGACGACATGGTGAGCCTTGGGTGATTGTCTCTAGACTCCTGGGCCAGATCCAAAGCATTTTCCAAGACAATTGTTGGGTAGACAACTCACATTCTCACTGTTATCTGCATGTATGCCATGGTATCCTTACAAGTTTATTTGTATCGAGAGGGTTTCAGGACTTTAAGTTGGTCACCCGCTACGAGTCCGAGGTTATAATGCCCTATTCCAAGGTTTGTCATCCTCGTGATCCTAATTTGAATAGTCACATGGCTCGCTCCTCCTCCGTCAAAGGATCTTCGACAGGTGGATGTCGTGGATGCGATAGGAAGCTAGGACCGAGTTGCGAAGGTAGTCAACCCCAACCTCGCCTAGCGAGGAGTAAAGGCCACAAAACCACCTCATGACTCATTCGAGATGTAGCTCAAGCATTTCAAATTGGCACTCTGTCTCGGGTTCGACAGTTAATTTCGGTTTGGGAAGCTGAGTTGAACAAATAGGCAACAAACATAAATATTGATTTGGGTGATTGGATGATCCAAATTTAAACAAGAACGCAAAAAATTATAGATATAACCATAAAAATAGAGATGCAGCATAAATAAAACTTCATTTCATTAATATCAAAGAACTGAAATATGCTTACATACAGAATGGGAATAAACTAGCTCGGACAATGGTAGATAATCTCTGAGAAGAGATGTACAACTACATGCCTCTGAATTGTGTTACAATGAGGCTTGAAGGCCTATTTATTATTAAGAAAAAATGGAAAACCCCAAACATCCAAAAACCTAACCCCAAGAGATGAAACACCAAACTATGGGCCCTGTTGGGGTAAATTGGTACATCAACTTCCCAGGGTCGTAACTTTGGCATACAATCTCCGTTTGATGCACACAATACCTCGTTAGAAAGATCTATCCAAGGATTACAACTACTAATAGAAAATATTGAGTTGAAAACTCATTTTTTTTTCCCGCCAGTGATTTTCCCAAAAAACGTCATTTAGGGCCTCAAAGCGGCTTCGGAAGTTCAGGACCCGAAAAACTGCCAAAAATAGTAAACTGTGCTACAATTAAGGAAATTGAAAAACTGAAAGAAACAATGGTGGGGGTCTATGTGGAATAGGCCAATGGCCACCAATATCCACCTGTATCATTCCTCCCCCCTTATTAAGCAATAGTCCCCATTGCATTGAGTTCCTCCATGAGATGATGAAACTTCTATTGAACTTGGTCCGTAGTGAGCCACTTGCCCTAGTGAAGGAGTTGGCCTGCTTCGACAACTCAATATAGTTGGATCCTTTGCTGCCAGGCATTCTTGAACTGTGTGTCCATGATCCGATCAGTTGTGTCTTGTTCCATGCAGTTTGAGTTTACTCTGTTGGTGTGAGTTGTTCTACAATGTCAGATGTGCCCAACAATGGTGGAAAGTAGGGTTGAAGGCTGTCCACATTGAACAGTGGGTGCAGACCAAGGAATGGTGGAACACTGAGCTCGAAGGCATTGTCCCTACTACCTTGGTGATGGTTAATGACCCATATGAAAGTAGGTGAAGCTTGCGGTGGGGCCCAACAAGATGCTCCTTCTGCAAATGTAGCCAAATTTTATCGCCCACCTGGAACTTGTGTGGCACTTGATGCCGATCATGCCGCTGCTTGTACCTAGCATTGACTCTATCCAATATATCATGGACCTGTTGGCGGATGTGTTGAATGTGCTCAATGAAGTTGTTTGCCTTGTCGGCTTTGGATTGGACATGAGCCAAATTTGCCTGAGTAGCTACAAATGGTATGGCCACATCAATGGGACATAGTGGTTGGAATCCCAAGCCCACCTGAAAAGGGTTGTGGCTAGTCGAGCTGCGGAGAGATCGGTTATAACTGTGCTGGACATAAGGGAGGCTCTCATCCCATGTGTGTGGATGCTTTGATTTGTACATGCACATAATGTGTACGATCATCCTGTTGATGACCTCTGCCTAACCATCAGTTTGGAGATGGAAAGTTGTGGACTTAGTGAGCTTGGTGTCCAACATCGACCAAATACTGGACCAAAATGTACTAAGGAACATGTTGTCTCGATATGAGATGATAGACTATGGGATCCCAAAGTGTACCCACACTCATTCAAAGAAGAATTTAGCAGTGGCTTCTGCTGTGATATTCTTCTTGCAGACCACCATAATGTCCATCTTCGAGAATCTGTCGATGCCCACAAAAACACAGTCGTTGCCATGCTTAGTAGAAGGAAGTCCCGACATGTAATCCATGGAGATGGATTCCCAAGGTCACCTAGGGGTAGGTAGTGGATTATAGAGGCCTTGCTTCTTGATGGCTCGTTTGGAAATGACGTAGGCAGTGTAGGATCTGATGTAGTTCCCGACATCCTATCGAAGATTCAACCAATAGAAATACTTCTACAGTACTATCACTATTTTCTCGACTGTAGTGCGCTTCTGAAATCATCTTGGCATGCTCGCTTGAAGGAACACAAAAGTGTTCCAGGTGGCATAACAATGCATCTTGGTGGTGAAAATTTGACCCTCCAAGAGTGTCTGGCATGTGTGGCCGAATTCTGGGTCACTTTTGTAGAGAAGTGGCCAATCAGAAGTCTTGTGCCCACAAGAGTTAAGCACGATGGTTAACGCCATGATCGATGGTAAGTTGAGGCAGTCTAAAACATTATTGGTGTTGCCCTTCTTGTACTTGATATTCAAATGGAACTGTTGCAGGTATGTGGACCACTTATGATGGTGCTCATTCTGCAACTTCCCTTGCGTCTATATGAATTATAGGGTTCAGTGGTCTGTGTGGATGATTGTTTCCTTCCCCAAAATGTAATGCTTCCATTGTTGGCAGGCTTACATAATGGAATACATGTCTTTGTCATAAGTGGGATACTTCCAGACTGTATCTGAAAGTGTCTCACTGTGATATTCCACTGGATGCCCCTATTGAGTAAGGACTGCCCCAATAGCATAGTCAAAGGCATCTATCTTGATCTCAAATGGTTGTTGCAAGTTTGGTAATGTGAGGACTGGCTTAGAGCAGAGGCGATGTTTCAACTCTATGAACACCTTCTGTTGAGATTCAAACAAAAAGAATTTTTCTTTCACTCCTCCCTTGGTGGCTTGACTCAAGGGCCAAGAGATATGAGAGAACCCCAACACGAACCTGTAGTAGAAATTAGCAAGACCTAGAAAGTTGTGGAGCTCTGTCAGAGTGGTTGGGGCTGACTAATCCTGAATGACTTGGATCTTGGCTAGATCCACATGTTCCCCCGTTCATCAATAATGTATCCCAGGTACTGTACCTGGGTCATGCCAAAAGTGCATTTCTCCAAATTGGCATACAACTTGTGTTGCTGCAGTGTTTGGAGAACTTGTCGGATGTGGTGGAGGTTCTCTTCCCTACTTTTGCTGAAGATCAGGATTTCATCCAAGTATACCACTAGAAATGAGTTGGTGAATGGCCATAAGATGTCATCCATCAGCCTCATGAAGGTTACAAGAGCATTCATCGACCCGAAAGGCATAACCAACCATTCAAAAAGACCCTCCTTGGCTTTGAAGGCAGTCTTCCACACATCAAAGGGTTTGATTGGCACCTGGTGATATCTGGACTTCAAGTTGATCTTGATAAAATATTCCCCCCTCCTTGAGTTGGTCTAGAGGTTCATCATTCCATGGGATCAAGTACCTATTCTAGATAGTGACCTTGTTCAGTGCCCGATAGTCAATAAAAAGTCTCCAAGTCCCATCCTTCTTTTGTACCAACACAATTGAGCTCCCACAGGGTGATAAACTTGACCGAATATGACATTTCTGCAGCAACTCCTGAATCTACCTCTTGATTTCGTCATTCTCCAGAACATAGTGTTGATAGATTGGTCCATTGAGCAATGACGCACCTGGCGTCAAATCGATGGAGTGCTTGAACTGACAGTGTAGAGGAACCTTTACGGGGGAGGTGAAGATGTCCTCGTACCCCTCCATGACCTTGTCCATATGTTGTTGTCGTGTGGAGGGGCCCTATATGGAGGACGTGGCCATCGTCTTCTTCTTTCCCTGAGGGCGTATCATCAGGAAAAAAAATTCTTGGTTTTGGAAATGAGCTTATTGCTTTGTTTTGTAGTAACCAAAGAGATGGTGGTAGGTAGTGCTACCGTCGGTATCCCGTACAAATTATTTCCCAAGGTAAAATAAGAGCACGAGGCCTTGAATCATACACATCATGTCACTTCCACAAGTATGGCTGACCTAATAATACATCACAAACATAAAGAGGAGAAACATCACATAATACCTCATCCGTGAAGGGCTTGATGCTATATGGAAGGCGACACTGCTGGATGACGTGAAGATCACTGCTGAAATGAGGTTCTTTTGGCTCCCGCTATCGACAATGAACTGTAGTGGGGAACCCTTTACCCACATCTGGAAGTGGAAGAGGCGCTCCTCTTCCTATGGATCTTCAAGTTCCTCCTTCTGGATCTTCACGGTGGCAACGATGGCGCTTGGCTCCGCATTGATAATATTCTTCCCTTTGTCATTCCCATTTTCAGGTTTTAACTCAGATTCAGAACATGCATCTGATTTAGAAGCTTTTAACTTGTCCACCAGTGACTACTTGGCTCGACACTCACTTGTGTTGTGAGTGGAGGTCTTATGGAGCACACACCACTTTCCTTTGTTCTTCTTCGGATTTTCGGTGTTGCTCTTTTCTTGTGGCTTTGGCAGGTTCTGCTGGCCACCCCGCCTTGGCTTTGTCCTTTGTTCAATGGTTTGGGGGCACATTTCCCTTGCTTAAGATTCACAGATCCAAAGTCTTTCTTTTTTTGTTTAAGCTTCTGCTCTATCTTGACAGCATATCGGTATGTTGTGTCGAGCGAGGAGATGTCCAAGAACTCCATCTCATCCTGGATGTACCTGTGTAGGCAACCACAGTACTTGAGTACCAAATGTTTCTTAGAATCCTTCATATGCAACTTCGTGTGAACGGTATAAATAACATTGGTAAGAGGGAGTGTTGATGATATAACATCATGTACTGACATTCTCCTTATGTCAAGTATATTGACTTGAATTAGAAAGAATGGTCTGACAGGGGACAAGCATTCTTCCTATGTGAAGTATGTTGAATCGAATTAGGAAGAATGGTCCTATAGCATCAGGATTGTTTAACATGCCCCAAATTACTTACATAGAGTGTGGCCTTTGGAGATTAACCATGTGTCAAAGATATTGACTAGAATGATGGTGAATCAAGACTAGTTTGTATACCATGTGTCAGATAAAACCCAAATTATGGTGACTAGTTGATGCTAAATGATGTACCATGTGTCAGAAGTATCGACCAGGATTATGGTGAGGATACACCATAGGTTAGAGGTACCGACTAGAATTATGGTAACTTGTTGATGCTGTTGGTTTGCCATGTGTCACAGTCGTTGACCAGATTATGGTAACCTGTTGATGCTATTGATTTACCATGTGCCACAATTGTTGACCAAATTATGGTAACTTTTTTTACCATGCGTCACAATTTTTGACCCCATTATGGTAATTTTGATTTGTTATAACCTTTTCTTAGAGAAATTTGTCAACACAAGAGCATTTGGATGGTCATTATGAATAACTCCCTAGCTAAGAGGGAGTGTTGAAATTTTTAGCTATGGTCGGTCTTTAAAACAATTATTTTAGTCATTGATGTATTTGTAAAGAATGTTCTTCATGCTATTGTCAAAAGATAAAATTATAAGGCATGTTCTTCATGTCCTTTTAAAAAAGAAAAAATTGAATTTTAAAAATTAATTTATGGCTCCAAAAGAAGCTACGTCGGCCGGCCCTCTTCCTAGTCAAGTCGGCCCCAGTGAAGAGGCACCCATTCAACCAGCTGATCTTTTATTTATATGAAGCATTCAACCTCCTTCCCAAGCAAGAAACTTGATCTGTTTGAGGCAAGCAAAGAGGCTAATCTAAGGGGAGCAAAGTAGTTGGATCTGAGGCAAAGAAGGAGATTATCTAGAAGACCAAACATATAAAGTAAGTTACAAGACTGAACCTCTGAAGGAAGTTGCAGGACTGAAATTCTGAGGCAAGAAAGTTGCAAGACCAAATTTATGAGGCAATGATGTTATAATGAAACAAAACAAATTCTTGAGATGGTACATGACTGAACCTATAATGAAAGACACCAAATCATATTAGTTAAATATTTTTGGGCAGACTTATGAATTGACTAGGAGGCAGTGGACCAGGTTTGACCATGTCTCTTTAATGGTCAATTTGACCTTGTAAATGACTAGATGATATAGGTGTGTCTCTTGTTGAGCTGAAGAATTTCTTTGAGGAAAAGGTTGTTGGGTTCCCCCATGTGGGTTTTCCTAGGGTAAGTGTTTGTGTTCTTGATTTAGATGTCTCTTTATGATCTTAATGTATTTTTGTTGAACATATTATGTGTAATTGCTTAATGATTAAAGTGAATATTAAAGAATCTACAATGAATATCGTTAGAAGTAATTAACAATAGAATACCTACAAAAAATCAACATTAGGTTGGCTCTTGAAGTAATTATAAGTAGATTAACTAGTTGGTTTTTGAGAAAAGAAACATTTGCAGAAGATATAACTCATCTTTCAAAATTTCTAAGTGATTCTCAATATGGATATGTTGAAATTAAAGATGAAAGGATAATTGTAGATAGACATGAGTCACAATACATCTATGTTCCAACTATGGAGATTGATTATAGAGATGTAAGGAGACAAGCTATGAAGCGTCACAGTGAAGACACACACATGAGAGTTGCCAACAACTCACAAAAAGCTATATATGAGTCTCTCATAGACTCTTTGATTGAAAGATTCCCAAATTTTCATTTTTTTAATGCATAAAATTGTTTAGTCCTTGTTAATCTTTAGAAGGGCATCGTAGTCATGAGAAAAATTCAGAGCATTGGATTTTTAAACTTTTCGAATATCTACAACATACCATATTAGAGGATGTTGGATTTGTTCCTTTATTACTTTTGTTGATTCATTAGATTAAAACTACCGGGTTGGCTCTTGAAGTAACTATAAGTACATTGTCTAGATGGTTTCTAAGAAAATAAGCATTTACAGAAGGTACAACTTATCTTTCAAAATTTCTAAGTGATTCTCAATATGGATATATTGAATTAAAGTTGAAGGGATAGTTATAGATATGCATGCGTTACTATATATCTCTGTTTCAACTATGGATACTAATTATAATGATATAAGGAGATAAACTATGTGGCCTCACATTGAAGACACACAAGAGAGATGCCAATAACTCAAAAACATTATATTCAGAGTCTTGCATAGAGTCTTTGAATGAAATATTCCCAAATATTCATCTTTGAAATGCAACAAAATTGTTAAAGATTGAAAAAGAAAGTTGCACCCATTTGTTGATTCATTAAATGTATCTTTTGATGGTTTCATAATGAAGGAAGCATGGAAGGTTCTTCACAACAAAAAACAATGACACAAAATTTATCCTCATATTATGAAATTATGGCAAGCTATACTCACTATTCCCACAAGTACAAAAGGGGATTTTCTAAAAAAAAAAATCATCAAGGACATCAGAAAATAAAGACTAGGACTAGATACTCTGGATGCATTAATGAGAATATCTCTCAATGGGCCCAAATTATCTAATGTGCATTGGAGTGTAGTATATGGGGTATGGAGAGAGACAAAATAAAAAAGAGTTAGCTTTGAGAGTTAGGATATTAGTCTTATTTACCTTTTGCAACAAATTTTGTTTATTTTGTAATAGTGACTAATGTGTATGGAGTCTTATGGGTTATGTTGTGAAGGATTCAAGACAATGAGATTTTTAGTATGCTGAATTTTTGATGAGGTTTTTATAAATATTTAATGCATATGAGAAGGTTTGACTTATAATTAAGTATAATTGCAATTTGAAATTGAAGAACATTGGTAATAAAGAGAATGAACATAAAAAGAAAGATGTAACTATGTTAGTTGAATAGTTGATCATCTTTTTCAACTATGTTAGATACATAAAATTTCAAATAGTCTCTCATAACTTTATATATATATATATATATTCAAAGTTTTGAATTTAGTTGAATAGTTGATCATCTTTTTCAACTATGTTAGATACATAAAATTTCAAATAGTCTCTCATAACTTTATATATATATATATATATATTCAAAGTTTTGAATTTTTTGTGGAATCTTTTGTTATTGGTGATTGAAATTGCAATTGTAATTGTAGTGATCCATTAAATAGATAAGTATTTTGTTTTTTTAAATAATAAGAATTTTGATTCTTTGAATATGAAAATATAAAGATAGTATTAGAGATTGTTGTGTTTATCTTTTATTTTTATTTTTTAAATAAATAAATCTAACAATTTTTTATTTTAATTTTTCCATACTTTTTCATTTTACTATGCTACAAAAAAAGGTTGCTTGTTGTTTCATGCTGTTCACTAAATGTTATAATTAGAAATGCCTTCAATTTTGAATTCACATTAATAATGTAAAGCTTGCATTTAAGTAAAATGTTTTTTTCTGTAAAATCCTCATGAAGTGATAGCATTTTAAAAGCAAATTTGGACATTATCAAGTTAATATGTAATATTTACACGTACTTTATTTTGATAATACAAGTGATGGGGTTTTCATCAGATTATTAATGTTTTTTGAATTTAAATTTTTGATTATATATATATATATATATATAAAGCCTGGAAAACGAAGAAATGCTATCAATTTTTCAATTTAGTATACAAAATAAATTTGAAATTCCAAACTAGGTGGAGAGTATATAGAGAATCAAAAGTGTAACTACCAGAAATACATACTGATGCTCTCACTACCATGCATTCGAGGTGCACGCCAACGCTCTCAACTGTTTCATAGCTTAACTATTGACTTGATTTCTTAGGTCTGCAACAGATTCGTAAGTTGTAACATGAATATCTTCATGAGGCTACATCTTTCTTTTGCTCGAGATAATGGGGTTGATGCTTGCTTCAACTGTCTGAGTGTCAGCTTTATTTATTCTGAAATCCGGTTGAGTTTTCAGGTTCAGAATGTAGGGTGACATTAAAGTTCAAAAATTTTGTTGTGAAATTTCTTCTACGATCTTCATCTTTTACTGGATATAAACAGCTCTGGTTCGAACATCAACAAATCTGTAATGATTTCACAAAGCAATTGTTGGGTATTTTTGATGGGAAAATACCAAAAACAAACAAAATAACCACCATAGAGACAGTGCTCTATTTCCTCTGTCCAGAATCTTTGCACAGGGAAGCTTTTAAAACAAATTTACTGAGAACAGTCCATTACACAGTCACACAAAAAAAACTTCTATTGATTTAAAACAAAAGAAATGATACAAACTTCATCCTCTACGTAGAGAGGGATTCACCGGGAGAACTTTGTCTCACTTGCTTCTGGTTCCACTGCTGTGGATATTACAAAAGGAATTTCCTACTATTCTCTAGTTTTGGGATGGCCAATAATCATTACAGTTCTCCTCTGTTCAGTTTTTACCGCACTGCTGTGCGTTCAATACAACAAAAAAACTCACTACTTTCCACCGTGCGCAGGCACAATACATAAAAACTACTGCACGTAGGCTTCTTTTTTTGACAACGTATATAAAAAAAAATATATATAAAAAAACATAAAACGTATGCCCATAACCATATTAAAGGGCCTCCACCTAAATCTACGTAAAACATTAAAGACCATAAATTCAACTACGGCGGTCAACCTATAAGATTTTCAATCCACGCAAAAATGTGATTTGACGCAGGCCCGTGTACCTTCAGGAGATCGACGACGAAGATTGCGCGCCCAGCTGATCCGACGTGGTTCACAAGTCAACCTCGGGCAAATGAAATGACCTTTAGCGGCCTGGGAGCAGGCGGTATTGGCGTTTGTACAATGGACGCATGGCAGAGTTTGATTGTGTCGGAGCCCTCCTCACGGAAACGACCTTTTGCGAATGGTGGTGCGGGGAAGTCTGGGTGGTTTTGCCAAACCACGCTGCAGTAAATGTGGTTGAAATTAATATTTCAACACTCCCCTTTAATTTCAACTGCTGGGCATTCGGTCATACCCAGACACTTCCTCAAAAATTCAAAGCTTTTCTGATCCAATGGCTTTGTTAAGATGTCTGCTACCTGTTCTTGAGTCCTGCAATGTTCTAGGACAATTTCTCCATTGTTCACCAATTCTCTGATGTAGTGAAACCTTGTATCAATGTGTTTCGTTCTCTTATGAAACACTGAATTCTTTGACAAAGCAATAGCTGAGCTATTGTCACAAAAAACCACTGTCGCTTTTGCCTGCTCTTGGCCTAGGCTTCTCAATGTCCTTCTCATCCAAACTGCTTGACATGCTGCTGCTGTCGCTGCCACATACTCAGCCTCTGCTGTAGATAATGCTACAATGGACTACTTCTTAGAAGCCCATGAAATGGCTCCTGAACCCATATGAAAAACATAACCGGAAGTGTTCTTCCGATCATCTACACTTCCAACCCAATCGCTATCAGTGTATCCAACCAAATCTGAATGTTCTGAGGCATGATATAAAATTTCAAACATTTTGGTGCCTTTGAAATACCTCAAAATTCTCTTTGCTGCCTGCCAATGTGCCTCCTTTGACCTCTCCATAAATCTGGAAATCAAACTAACAGCATACATTAAATTAGGCCTAGTTGTTGTTAAATACATAAGGCTGCCTACAACACTTTTGTACAAACTAGAATCAAAATCCTTGCTGCTGTCCTCTCTGCTGAGCTTTAATCCCATCACTGTGGGAGTGATGGCTGCCTTGCATTCTTGCATGTTAAATCTACCCAAAACTTGATTTACATATCTTGCTTGAGATATAAAAATTCCTTTTTCATTTTGATCTACTTCTATGCCTAAGAAGTATCTCAACAAACCCATGTCAGTCATTTCAAATTCATCCTTCATGACTGATTTAAAAGTCTCAATAAGATAAATATCATTTCCAGTGAAAATAACATCATCTACATACAAGACAACAATTAAAATTTTACCATCCTTTTCCTTGATGTAGACTGTGGGTTCTCCTTCACATTTGTCAAATTCATTATCCAATAGATATGAATCTATCCTGCTGTACCATGCTCTTGGCGCTTGCTTCAACCCATAAAGAGCTTTCTTCAATTTGCACACTTTGTGCTCTTCTCCTTTCTTCTCATAGCCGGGAGGCTGTTCAATGTACACCTCTTCTTTTAACACTCCATTTAGGAATGCTGACTTCACGTCCATTTGGTAGACTTTCCATTTGTTTTGAGCTGCTATGGACAGCACTGCTCTCATTGTTTCCATTCTTGCAACCGGTGCGAAAGTCTCCTCATAGTCTCTCCCATATTGTTGCTTGTACCCTTTGACAACCAGCCTTGCCTTGTGCCTTTCAATCTTGCCTTCAACATTGCTCTTGGTCTTGTAGACCCATTTCACACCAATGACTTCTTTGCCTTTTGGTAACTCAACCAAATCCCATGTTTTGTTTCTCTCTATGGAATTGATTTCCTCATCCATAGCTTCTATCCATTTCCTATCTTTAATTGCATCCTCGAAATGAATAGGATCATCAACATGACAAAACAAGGCAAATAAGGAATTCATTCCTTCTTCATAAATGTCACTTAGATTTCTAAACTTCTTACCTCTTTCATTTGGTGTGCAAGTGCTTGAAGATGCACTTGAATTTCCTCCTTGTGGTGTGCTTGGAGAAGCACTCTCATTGATCCTCAATGGTGTACCTTGCTGTTCTTGTGTTGGTGCTGCTGTTTGGGGATTCATTTCAGCCACCTCCTCTTCATCCTCATCATGAGACAAACAGTTTTTAACATTCACTGTTTTCTCTATGCTTCCATCCCAAGCTTCTTCCTCAATGAATTGAACATCCCTGCTTACAAAAAATTTCTTGGTAGATGGGATATACAGCCTGTAGGCTTTGGATTCATCACTATATCCAACAAGGATACATTTCTCCCCTTTACTGTCCAACTTCCTCCTTAGCTGATCTGGAATGTGTGCATAGGCCACACACCCAAAAACTCTCATGTGGGTGACTCCTTGCTTTCTCCCACTCCATGCCTCTTCTGGCACTTTGTTCATGACTGCTTTTGTAGGACACCTGTTCAAAATATAAACTGCACAATGTACAGCTTCAGCCCAATACTCATTTGGCAAATGCTTTGCCTTCAACATGCTCCTTGCCATATCCATGATGGTTCTGTTCTTCTTTTCAGCAACTCCATTTTGCTGTGGGGTGTACCGAGTTGTAAACTGTTTATGTATTCCATTTTCTCTACAAAACTTTAGGAATTCATTGGAGATATACTCACCTCCTCTATCAGTTCTCAAAACTTTTATATGCAGCCCGCTTTGGTTCTCCACAAGTGCTTTGAAATTTTGGAATTTCTCAAACACTTCACTTTTGTTTTTAAGGAAATATATCCAAGTCTTCCTTGTAAAATCATCAATGAATGTTAAGAAATATAGGCTGCCTGCTAATGATGGAGCTTGCATCGGTCCACATAAATCTGAGTGGATGATCTCTAAGGGTGCCTTTGCCCTTATGCTTTTCCCTGATGGAAAACTTTCTCTATGTTGTTTGCCCAATATACAACCTTCACAAAGGCTGTCCGGTTTCTCTATCAATGGTAATCCTCTTACCATTCCTTTTCTGCTTAATAGGTTTAGACCTCCAAAATTTAGATGCCCGAATCTCAAGTGCCATAACCAATTTTCATCCTTTGGCACGCTTTGGAAGGCCTCTTGGGTGACTGCTGCCATTTCCTTCTTGTTCTTCAAGTCTGCCCTGATCCGGAGAGGGAACATCCTGTTCCTTGTCATCTTCACTTCAGCAATGCATCTTTTGCTGGGTGGTATATCCATGATGGTGCATACATCATTTACAAAAAAGACATTGTAACCTTTTTGAATAAGTTGTCCAATACTCAAGAGGTTACATCTCATTCCGGGGACATAGTAGACATCTGCTATGGTTTTCCTTTCTCCTTGTTTTGTAAATATTTTTACCTCCCCTTTTCCCATAACAGACACTTTACTATCAGTTCCTAGTGTGACCTCTGACTTCAAGTTTTGATTTAAGGCTGAGAAGAGGGCAATGTTTCCTGTCATATGGTTGCTGCAACCTGAGTCTAAAAACCATATGTCTTCACTATGTGTTTCAGCCATGTTACAAGCTAACAGGACATTTTCATGACTGCTGTTTTCTCTTGTAACATTTGCATTTTGTCTACTGTTCATATCATGCTGTTTCTTTCTACAATCACTTGCATAATGTCCATACTTTTTGCAATAATAGCATTGAACATTAGATTTATCATACCTTTGTCCTTGAGCATGATACTGTTCTCTTTGTTGGCTGCTGCCTTGGCCTTGGTTCTGATTTGTATTGCTGCCTCTTCCTTGTGCATTTGATGGGCTGTTCCTTCCACCTCTGTTCTGGCTTCTACCTCTTCCTCTTCGGTTTCCTCTTCCTTGACCTCTTCCTCTTCCAAAGGACATCTGGGTCTTGAAGGCTTGCTCAAGAGATGAGTTTTCATTCCTACTCAACCTTTGCTCATGTGTTATCAGTGATGCATGTAGCTCATCAACTGAATAGTTTGAGAGATCCTTTGTCTCTTCAATGGTGGTGACTATGGCATCAAACTTTGAGGGTAAGACCCTCAATATTTTCTCCACAATCCTTCTATCTTCAATGGTTTCTCCATGAGTTCTCATTTGTGTGATTACACCAATCACATGAGTGAAGAATGAGTCAATGTTATCTGACTCCTTCATGTTCAAGTTCTCAAAATCCTTTCTCAGCAATTGTAGTTTTGCTGTCTTCACTCTCTCCATGCCTTGATAGGCTGTCTTGAGGGTTTGCCATGCTTCATTTGCTGTCTTAGCTGCTGCTAACCTTGGAAACACACTCTGGTCCACTGCTAGATACAACAACATACGGGCTTTTGAATCCTTCTTCCTATTGCTCTTCAGCAGATCCTTCTCTCCCTGAGTTAATGCATTGAACTCAGTTTCATCTGCTGGTTCTTCAAAACCATCTTCAACTATTTCCCATAAATCTTGAGAGGCAAACAGGGCTGTCATGGTTATTGCCCAATAGTCATAGTTTTTCCCATTAAACTGTGGGAGCGGGTGTTAAACATACCCATGCTTGTGCTTGTCATTCCTTGCATTTTGAACTAAGGCTTTAAAACCTTGACTGTGTGTATAAACACTGACTGTTCCAAGAGTAACAAACAAGATAGATATGAAGAATACCTGAATCCTTCGTTGTCTGAGTCTTCTGTCTGCCTGAGAAGTTTTGTTGCAGCAACAACCTTCTCCCTTCAGCTTCTTTAACTTCTTTAAAGAGCCTGGACCAGCTCTGATACCACTGTTGGGTATTTTTGATGGGAAAATACCAAAAACAAACAAAATAACCACCACAGAGACAGTGCTCTGTTTCCTCTGTCCAGAATCTTTGCACAGGGAAGCTTTTAAAACAAATTTACTGAGAACAGTCCATTACACAGTCACACAAAAAAAACTTCTATTGATTTAAAACAAAAGAACTGATACAAACTTCATCCTCTGCGCAGAGAGGGATTCACCGGGAGAACTCTGTCTCACTTGCTTCTGGTTCCACTGCTGTGGATATTACAAAAGGAATTTCCTACTATTCTCTGGTTTTGGGATGGCCAATAATCATTACAATTCTCCTCTGTTCAGTTTTTACCGCACTGCTGTGCGTTCAATACAACAAAAAAACTCACTACTTTCCACCGTGCGCAGGCACAACACATAAAAACTACTGCACGTAGGCTTCCTTTTTTGACAACGTATATAAAAAAATATATATATAAAAAAAACATAAAACTTATGCCCATAACCATATTAAAGGGCCTCCACCTAAATCTACGTAAAACATTAAAGACCATAAATTCAACTACGGCGGTCAACCTATAAGATTTTCAATCCACGCAAAAATGTGATTTGACGCAGGCCCGTGCACCTTCAGGAGATCGACGGCGAAGATCGCGCGCCCAGCTGATCCGATGTGTTTCGAAAGCCAACCTCAGGCAAATGAAACGACCTTTAGCGGCCGGGGAGCAGGCGGTATTGGCGTTTGTACAATGGACGCGTGGCGGAGTTTGATTGTGTCGGAGCCCTCCTCACGGAAACGACCTTTTGCGAATGGTGGTGTGGGGAAGTCTGGGTGGTTTTGCCAAACCACGCTGCAGTAAATGCGGTTGAAATTAATATTTCAACAGCAATTAATCATGAAATCGATTCTGGTGCTTCAACTCATAATTTTCATGTTCTTCGCTAGTTCTAGTGGAACCTTGGAGGATTCCACTGCGAGGTTCATGCATGATGCTTTTAGGTGCTCCCTGAAATCAGGTTGGGCTTTGTTTCATTGTATAAATACAAAAGAATTAACACAGGCTTCCATATTCTTAATATCTATACTTGGATTGAACACATATCAATCATAGAGTTCAATCACCCATTGAGAGCTTCTACTCAATATGCACAATAACACTTCATTGCTCGATATCTGAATCCAAATAGACCATGCGCCGTTTCCATCTGGCTGGCAAACGAGAATAAGAAATAGAACAACATCTTTATAAAAATAGTTCACTTCAATTGGTTCCTATCCTGATATTGTCAGGATATTCAAAATCTATCACTGGAATATATTCAAAATATATCATTGGAATAAACCAGATATATTAATATCAAAGGAAAATGCACAGAAGATAACCAAACGATATGCTAATGGCAGAGCTACTGCAACGATGGATTGATAGTACATACCATAGTACATAACAAGCATTTGAAACCTTGAGAAAAAGTATTGTTGTCCCTGTGCCCAACTGAGGATTGATTTGATAAACAACTTTGAATAAGTTGTTAGTGCGATGGCCAATAAAATGGAGCTGAGAATGATCATATCTCGCCTTGATTTTGGGGAGAAACCTTGCAAATATTGATGCTGAATCTGCAAATAAACGGATCAGACGCAAGATGGGGTATCATGATTCATGTATTGCTTTACATAAAGAGCTTTATTGATGGACATCCAATGTACTCACCTATCAAAAACAAACCAAACACCGATTATAATTGGTCCATCGTTGAATACAACATAGTTTGAAATACAACAACATATTTATGATAGATTTTTCGCCGAAAATCACATGAGAAACCATTTGTCGACGCGTTTCGAACCAACCAGTGTGGTTCATCGTCAGGACAAGTTGAAGAACAGATCCAGCTTAGCCTGTTTAAATAGCTAGAGCAGAGACACCAACGGTTACCTGGGCAAAAGGTTGACTTAAGGAGCAAGGTCAAATTTAGTTATATTAGGTAAAAAATAAATAAATAAATATCTAAATATATAAATGATAAATTATAATATAATAATAAAAATATATAAATTTATATATAAAAATATAAATTTAGTTATATTAGGTGTAAGACCAATACATAAATATATAAATATATAAATGAAGAATTATAAAATAATAATAAATTATTTATTTATTAATAAATATATAAATGAAGAATAATAATAAACTATTTATTTATTTATTAAATAAATAAATAAATGAAAAAATATAAATTAATAAATATAATAGCAAAAATAAATTATTTATTTAATTTATATAAATGAAAAATAAAAATAAATGGTATCATTAGTAAGGTAAATACATTCATATATAAATTTAGTTATATTAGGTGTAAGATAAATAAACAATTGAAGAATTATAAAACTAATAATAAATTATTTATTTATTAAATAAATAAAAATATAAATGAAGAATTAAAAATAATAATAAATTATTTATTTATTTATTAAATACAAGAATAAATATATAAATAAATGAAAAATGAAAAAATATAAATTAATAAATATAATAGTAAATAAATTATTTATTTAATTTTTATAAATGAAAAAATAGAAATGGTATCATTAGTAAAGAAGAAGTTACGCACAGGGTTAATTAGTTAGAATTAAATAATCCAATAAATAAATAGGAAGAGGAAATAAAATAAATTAATTATAGTTAGTTATAGGTATTAAAAACTAAAAGGAAAGTGGAAAAATAAAATACATAAAATTAGAGTAATAAAATCCATTATTACTTTTAATATTAAAAGTAATATTAAAAGTAATAATGGATTTTATTACTCTAATTTTATGTATTTTATTTTTCCACTTTCCTTTTAGTTTTTAATACCTATAACTAACTATAATTAATTTATTTTATTTCCTCTTCCTATTTATTTATTGGATTATTTAATTCTAACTAATTAACCTGGTGCGTAACTTCTTCCCTTTAATTTTACCTTTACTAATGATACCATTTCTATTTTTTCATTTATAAAAATTAAATAAATAATTTATTTACTATTATATTTATTAATTTATATTTTTTCATTTTTCATTTATTTATATATTTATTCCTTTATTTAATAAATAAATAAATAATTTATTATTATTTTTAATTCTTCATTTATATTTTTATTTATTTAATAAATAAATAATTTATTATTAGTTTTATAATTCTTCAATTGTTTATTTATCTTACACCTAATATAACTAAATTTATATATGAATGTATTTACCTTACTAATGATACCATTTATTTTTATTTTTCATTTATATAAATTAAATAAATAATTTATTTTTGCTATTATATTTATTAATTTATATTTTTTCGTAAGATCCAATCTTGATAGATCTGGGTCGGATCTACCAGATTTGAGGCCCAATCAATACAGATCTTGGTCAGATCAAACCTGTTGGAACAAAGACAGTAATCCTAGATCGGACAGAGATAATGCAGACTCAGGCAAGCAAAAGGAAAAAGGAACAAAAACGGAGTCAGATCTGGACTTTCGCCATCAGTCAAAGCAGGTAACTGATTTTTATTTTCAGATCCTGATTAATCCCCCTCAGGGGAAATCTCGATTAGTATGGGTTCATGCAGGAGATACATCCATGCACCTAAAACAACAAATTTAGGCAGAAATGGGGTACCCTGTTCAGATCCAGCACCTGATCAGTGGAAGAAGATCCCTTCAGGATTGTAGATCTCTGGAAAGTTATGAGATTGGGCCAGGATCAATCATTATTCTAAATCTCAGATTGAGAGATGGGGTTCTGCCTCAGGGACAGCCAAGCTCCTCAGGGGGAGACAAGGGGAAAAAATCTGCAGCCCAACACCAACCAAAATCCTATAAAAACATTTTACAGGGCAGCAGAAGTTCAGGGCCACCTCCAGATCAAGGAGGACACCTGCCCATACCATACATAGTCGATCAGTCAGAGCAAACCCCAGCATTAAACTTAGATTCCTCAGGGCTAGATGACTTCGTCAAGTCCTATGAAACGCGAGCTTTAATCTGCCGTTTCAACAGCTTCTGGCCTAAACCTATGGATCTTTTCCACTGGATATTCACCAGCTGGACCATGGAGTGTGATATTCATTTATGTGCAAAGGGTTTTTTTATAGTGAGATTCACATCCAAGGAAGTCAGAGATACAGTTATCAGCACCGGACCATGGTTTTGGGGAACAGCAGGGCTATTTGTGACCCCATGGTTCCCAGATTTTGATCCAAATAAAATGACGGTAACCAGAATGCCAGTTTGGGTTAGACTACACAATCTTCCTTTGCATTTTTGGGATGATCGGGTGCTGGAAGGTATTGGAAACAACATAGGGAGTTTCATCAAAACAGACATGGACAGGATCGATGAAAGGATCTACACCTACGCATGTATCTGTGTGGAAGTAGACCTAAGTAAAGGTCTACCGGAAAATATAAGGCTGATCTACAAACAACAGAACTGGCTGCAGGTACTGGATTATGAAAACACCGCTTTCAGATGTAGGATCTGTAGGCAGACAGGTCACTTACAAAGCACGTGTCCAGAAGCCAAGAATAAAAAGAAGCAGAAAGGGAAGCAGAGAAAAGGTTGGAACTTCTCTCCCCCAGATTCAGAGGATGAAGAATTAGAAGCAGCAGAGGAAGAACCCCCAGAAGAGAAAACTGAGGCAACCCACGAAATGGAGAAACAGAAAGGAACCCCATCAGACGAGAAAGAACTCTCATCAGACAACAAGGCAGTGGAGACAAGCATGCAACCTAGTATGGGCGGCATAAAACGGCACCATCTCTCAGATACATCAGATTCAGACAAAGAACCTGGTCCACAGAATACAGAAACACAGCTAGTCTTGGCTTCGATCGAGCCCTCTCAAGGAGTGTGGCGTAAGGTCGAAAAGAAAAAGGGGTGAAAAACTTGATGCGTGAGTTCGACTCACTGCCGGATTCAGTTTTTGCCTCACATTCTCTCTCCTCTCTTCTCTTTTCTTATTCTTTGTGCACGTTAGTTTGATAACGTTGCGTGGGGTGCGAAAGCACTCGGGCCCTTGCGGCAGCATACAGATCTGGGCACAAGCCAGCACTGCGGAATGCTTACTCATTCCTTTTTGTAGCTTTTTTATCTCTGATTAATAGAAAAGCGCGGTTTTTTTCCTCGGAAAAAAATTTATATTTTTTCATTTATTTATTTATTTCATAAATAAATAAATAAATAGTTTATTATTATTCTTCATTTATATATTTATTAATAAATAAATAATTTATTATTATTTTATAATTCTTCATTTATATATTTATATATTTATGTATTGATCTTACACCTAATATAACTAAATTTATATTTTTATATATAAATTTATATATTTTTATTTATTTTTATTATTATATTATAATTTATCATTTATATATTTAGATATTTATTTTTTACCTAATATAACTAAATTTGACCTTGCTCCTTAAGTCAACCTTTTGCCCATGTAATCGTTGGTGTCTCTGCTCTAGCTATTTAAACAGGCTAAGCTGGATCTGTTCTTCAACTTGTCCTGATGATGAACCACACTGGTTGGTTCGAAACACGTCGACAAATGATTTCTCATGTGATTTTCGCCGAAAAATCTATCATAAACTTTTTATGGATCACAGAAGCCTCAACTCTACAATACAGCAACATAGTTCCAACATTGTTTAGTTCCTTGAGCAAGTTTGCTCCTAACAAAGTACACATCACAACACATTACATATCACACTTTCCAATTATATATATTTTTTCTTAATTGGAAATAAGATTCATTGGATCTTATGAAAAGAGGAGGGCTAATATTTATAAGTGAGATAATTCCTTTTTTTCCAATTTTGTTTTTGGTTGATTTCTATTTTTTTCAAGCATAATATAAAATTATTTTATTTTAAAATAATAAATATATTATTTCACTAATATAAATAATTAGAAATTTATTTTTTTTTACAAAAATATTACTAAATATTTTACAACTAATTTAAACTCCAAAATAAACTTCCGTATTTAAAATTTTATCATAATTCATATGAAACAAATTATCTTTTTCGTCTTTTAGAATATAATTAATGAAATTATAATCATATATAATTTTTAATGAATAAACATAAAAATAATTTTTTAAAATTAAATTGATTTATATTTTAGTTAAAAATATTTGTCATCAATTATTAAAAATTAATTAAAATATTAAATTATATTTAAATTATTATATAATATAAAAAATATCATAAACCTAAAGTAATTTAATAATTTATATAAATTATTCAAATCTTCTACATTAAATACAATATATTATCACATGCGAACAATACTTTTAAATTCATTATTTTATATTTTTCTTATTAAATTATTAAAACTACTAAAATGATGAGAATTTAATAGACATTTATAAATTATATATCCATAGTATATAAATTATTCAAATCTTTTACATTAAATACAATATATCATCACAAAACATGTTATATGTGATATTTTCCAGAAATATATCCATGTACCATTTACCCGACTCAAGTGATAAAGTGATAGTCCTTTCTTTATATAGCTTATCATATGTTGCTTCACTTTATAGAACAGATCATGCAATAGCTCTGCCATAAGCGTATTGTTTGGTCATCTTCTGAATATTTCCTTTGATATTATTAATATGAGGTGCTTTTTTATTTCCTATTGCTCATTTATATCTTTTATTTCCTAGAGTTCATATATATCTTTTGACAGGTGAACTTTACTGGAAGAGAATCAGCACATTGGCTATTAGGATTCAGGAGTCAATACTTCAAATTGGAGCAAAGATGCGTTATTGGGCATATTGAGTAAAAGCTCTGAGTGGGTGATTGAACTCTATGATTTATGTATACTTATAGATATTAACAATATGGAGGCCCATGTTAATTATTTTGTATTTAAACAGTGAAACAAAGCCCAATTACTGCTAAAAACTCACTTGATTTCAGGTACGATATTCCTTGGCAGAGCACCTAAAAGTACCATGCATGAACCTCTCAGTGGAATCTTCCGTGGTTCTGCTAGAACTGGCGGAGAGCAAGAGAACCATGACCTGAAGCACTAGAATCAATCTCATGGCTGATCGCTTTGTGAAGGAATTACAGATTTGTTTGGTGTTCGAACCAGAGCTGCTTATTGACAGTAAGGCCAACAATGCATCTGTTAACTCATTCTGCTTGGCCTGGGAAAATAAATTTACTATATATCATTCCAACTGGCATTGATTTTTCATTCTAAGTTGGATTACCTCGATCCCTAGAATATTTGGGGCCATTCACCATTCTGAATATGAATGCCAAGATGTTTCTGTAATAATTTAATTTCAATTGATTCAATTTCGGTGTTGCTTGTAACAGAAAAAATGAGAAGAAATATAAAGAATGACTATATTGTCTATAACAGATTGAAAAAACACAGAAGAAAGATAAATTCTCTTATGAACATTTTTGATTGAAAAAAAACAAAAAAACATTTTCGTTTAGATTAATTAAAAAAATTCACAATCTTACTTGTTACTTGAAATTATATAGCTAAATTAAAAAAAAAAAAAATTACTGTTTCAACTATTTAGAAAAATATTAAAACCATCCTAAAGTTTTACAAGTAAAATGGGCTAAAATCCTTACCTGGGAGTTTTCCTCAAAGATATCAGTTGGCTGGAAACATGCAAGTAATATCCATGGTCAATACTCAAACTTCGGCCTTCATCTCCCAAGTATTTTCGACTCAGATTCATCTTTCAAGAAAGCGCCACATACTCATATATCGATTGAATGAATGAATTGGAATGTAGTTTATGTGGGCTCTATTAGAGCTGAAAGGAAGAGTATTTATAAATATAATTGTGTGACGTAATTGCGGCAACAATTTGCGAATATACCTGCAAGCTGAAACTCTATTTATAATATGGTTGCCTAATGTATGTAATTGCAGTATATAATTCACGAATTTGCGTGGAAATTGAAGCTGGGACCGTTATAGCTGGTCTCATTCTGTCAATCCACGTCGTCCATACAAAAAATGAAAAAAAATGGTCGACGGCAAAACCCCACCCCTCCCGTTATCACGGAGGAAAATTAGGAGGATTCAAAGGTGGTTTCTTTCCGTCAACAGCCGGGGAGGTTAATTCCTTAATTGGCTTGCGAAGTAAACAGGGTTAAAAAGATTTTAAATTTTACTAATAGCAGAACAGAGTTAGAAAGATTTTAAATTTTACTAAATAGCAAAACAGAGTGAATGTGCCAAAAAAAAATATTTGGTTATGACTTCACAAATATGAGGAAAAATACATTCGTATAAAATATGGAGGGTGTAGTCATTTCACCAAGTAAAATTATGAGTTCTTAATGAGATTTACGTAAAATTATGAGTTCTTAATGAGATTTACGTAAAATTATGAGTTGGTATTTAGATTTACGCTTTATTGGCAGTTGCGGAGTAACTCACTGTAAAATTTAGTAAAGTAGTTTTTAGGCGCCCACCACAAATTGCTCTACGATTTTCTCTCCTTGACCTCTCAGAGTTACACCCCCTGAAGCAAAGTATAGTTGTTTTTTTCCAAAACATTCATTGTTAGCGCATTTAATTCATGACAAGTCAAAGTATTAAAACATAGTATGGACAATTGTAAAAAAAAAAAAGTTTGCTGAGCCTACACATGTTGCGGACTGTAGATGATAGTTGAGGAATAAAACTCTGACCATATGTTTTACTAGCCTTGCATTAAATGTTCATTTGATTTTAATTATATGATGTGTTGCGGAATTTGAAATTTGTATTACCATTCAGAATTTCATTTAATCCATGTGTTTCAGCGAAACAAAATCCGCAACCTGGAATAAAAATGTTCATTAGATTTTAATTATATGATGTGTATAAAAATGTTCATTAGATTTTAATTATATGATGTGGTGTGGAATGAGAATTTTGTACTATCGTTCAGAATTTCATTTAATCCATGTCCTTCAGCGAAACAAAATGTGCAACCTGCAATAAAAATCTACTTAGTTTATTTAAAGCGGTGGTTGGGATTAATTTTCCAGCAAAAGACTGTCTGCCAAAGACTGTCCAACTACTTAAGAGCGAAGGATTTTAAAGATTCGTCTCTAAACTCGTGGGATTAGGTGATATTTAAAAGTTTGAATAAGCATATATTGTAATTTAATCCAATCCATGAGGTGTAGATCACACGGTTTGTGTGGGGTCTAGTCTCCACTTGGTTAGAGGTTTAAATTTTATCTATAAGATTTGAGTGGGGTCTAGTCTCCTCCAGGTTAGAGGTTTAAGTATTATCTATAGGGTTTGAGGATGGAGCTATTTTTGGGGGAATTAAACTATCTTAAGGGCTGTCCAAACTCGACATAACTTCACACAATTTTGGTGATAACATCTCACAATGGGCAGAGTGTTCTTTCATCCAAAATTGAAACTGCCTGACTTAAGCAAAAATTAGTTTTAAAAAAGAAAAATTATATATTGTAATTTAGAATAAAGTTTTTGAGAGTGAACTTAATTTGATTGCAGATTTTTAGATAAAGTTTATGAAAACTGAACTTAACGTAATCGCAGATTTTTGAAAATGTTTTAAAGGAATAAGACCTAAGTGAATTTAGCTTGATTGCATATTTTAAAAGAAAAACATTTACAGAATCTACCATCAAAATAAAAATAATAATAATAATTTCTAAAATCCATGATTTGAATAAATGGTAAATACTTCTTATGTTAACTTGTTTGGTGTTAAATTTGGACCATCGGAATCCTTTGCCTCCTACCACGTGAACCCTACCTCCTCTCTTAACGTCATGCATGACCCTCCTGCAATTTTGAAAACCCTACGTCCTGTTTGCTTTAAGAATTTTCGCATTCAGATGCGCAGATTATGTTGGTTGACCAATTTTATTGATTTATAATAATCCGCCGTCATCTACGTTGCTAAGAGACTATGGACTAAATTCAGCGTGTACCACGTCGTGAATAAAATTTCATTTCCGTCATTGGTATTAAGCGTCATCTTCCAAATTAAGCCGAATTTAAAATATTTTCGGAAGCAATCGAGCCTCGTTCCTAGAATTTTACAATTTGGACTCAGGTAATATTTGATTCATTTAAAAAAGTGATTTAATTTTATTAATATTTTAAAATTTTGACAAGTAAATTAAATAAATTTGTTTAAATTGATTGATTATTTAAATTTTAAATAAGGATTCATTTCCGTCATCGGCATTAAGCGTTATCTTCCCAATTAAGCGTAATTAAAAATATTTTCGCCATCGATAGGTCGCTCCTAGATTTCAATTTGGAATGAGGTGATAATAGATATTTAAAAAACAAAAAAACTGATTTAATTTATTAATATTTTAAATTTGTGATAAGTAAATTAATTTTTGTTTGTTTGTTTTAATTTATTAATTATTTGAAATTTTGATAAGAGAATTTTATTTTAAATATTTTAAATTTTTGATAAGTAAATTAATTTTTTTATTTTAATTTATTAATTATTTGAAATTTTGATTAGAGAATTTTATTTTAAATTGCTGAAAGATATTACAATTAAGTTATATTTTCTAATTAAAAAGAGGTAAAATTATAATTTTAACCAAATTAACTTTTTATTAAATTTGATGGATTTTTTTTTAATTAATTTTTTTTAATTATTTTAAATTTAAATAATTTAAAAATTAAATTTTAATATTGATTATAATAATGATTTTTAATCTCCTTAATATTTAAAAATTAAACCTATGATTACGGATTATGATAATGCTTTTTAATCTCCTTAATGTTTTATTACATGAGATTTTTTTATTAATAAAATATATTAGATTGTGAGTTTTTACATAATCATAAAATCCAATACCATTTCCTTGTCATCCTTATGTACTCATGAATTCTTATCATTATTTATTGATAAGTTGTTAGTCAAATCTAAATTTATAAATGACTAAATTCATATTTTATAAATGATTAAATTCATATTTTATAAATTAACATCATAGGATGAATACATATGTGGGATGTTATCATTATTTATTGATGAGTTGTGAGTCAGCGAAATTTATAAATGATTAAATTCATATTTTATAAATTAACATCATAAAATGAATATATATGTAATGTAAAAGGTAGTTTAAAGACTTTTCAACCATTTTTTTTGTCTTGAGTCCACATAGATATTGGTAATTGTAATATTTTAATTTTATTTTTTTATATGAATTTATATATAAATTTGGTTTTATTTTATCTATATATATAAAAGATTTAAAAAAAATATTTAAGTGGTTTAGTGTTTGGTGAAGTTGCTGGATTTTGATGTTTCATTCGGTAGTGTGATGCTTCATGTTTTTCTTTCTTCTTATATGAATATGTTATTATTGTAGAACTTTGCTAGGAAAGGTAGTTACGAGTTTGGTAATTATTTAAAGATTTTCATTTCCCTGATCGAGGTGCGAGTCGGTTGTATTGGGATCATTGTTATAATTAATGTGATGAAGGGCAAAGCTAGAGGGTGGCTTCACTCCATCCCTCACACACTTGAGCCATATGGAGAGTTGGCACCGCACATGCTTATCATTTATGGCATAGGGGAAGGTGGCTGGACCGCTTCTGTGTTGAGGTTTTATGATGGCAATCTTTTAACTTCACACCACAGTTTTCACGCTCGGAGAGAGGATAATGCTACAGGTCTGTTGGCAACTTGACGTTTGAATGTGAAGGAGCTCCATGCTGTCCACCACTCGGGTGCAGTCGGCCGCCTTCCCTCAACGGTCTATCTCAGGGGGTATGTTTCTTTTCTAGGTTTCTCTTGTTCCATCTCCCCTGTTCGCTCAGTTTCTCTGTTTAGTCACCAGAGAAGTGGTTATATTTCGATGCTTGTAGGCAGCTGGAAGCTTACCCACGATTGTTGGAAGGAAACAATGGGTTTTTATGATGGATTGTCTGAATACTGCATTATTATTTTTGTTTATTATGGAATCTTGCTATCTCACACGGGGATGTATTGGGGTTTTCTGGTCTGGCATTTTATTTATATTTCATGCATGGAGGCCTCTGTTTACTACCTTGACTGGTCATTGGTTTTGCTAGTCAATAAGTATTGGGATCTCCCATATATGGTTTTACTTAGTTTGTCTCTTTATCCTATCCTAAGGCGACTTGGGGACCCTTGGGTGATTATCTCTAGACTCCTGGGCTAGATCCAAAGCATTTTCCAAGGCAATTGTTGGTTAGACAACTCGCGTTCTCATTGTTATCTGCATGAATGCCCTGGTATCCTTACATGTTTATTTGTACCAAGAGGGTTTCAGGACTTTAAGTTGGTCACCTGCTGCGAGCCCGAGGTTATAACACCCTGTTCCAAGGTCTGTCATCCTCGTGATCCTAATTTAAATAGTCACATGGCTCGCTCCTCCTCTGTCAAAGGCTCTTCGACAGGTGGAGGCCGTGGACGCGATAGGAAATCGGGGCCGAGCCACGAAGGTAGTCAACCCCAACCTTGCCTACCAAGGAGTCAAGGCCACATAACCACCTCACGACTCATCCAAGATGCGACTCAAGAATTTCAAATTGGTACTCCGTCTCAGGTTCACTAGTTAATTTCGGGTTGGGAAGCTGAGTTGAACCAACAAGCAGGAGACACAAATATTGATTTGGGTGATTGGCTGATCCAAATTTAAACAAGAACGCAAAAAATTACAGATATAACCATAAAAATAGAGATGCAACAGAAATAAAATTTCATTTCATTAATATCAAAGAATTGAAATATGATTACACACAGAATGGGAATAAACTAGCTCGGGCAATGGTAACTTATCTCTGAGAACATATGTGACGACTACATGCCTCTGAATTATGTTACAATGAGGCTTGAAGGCATATTTATTATTGAGAAACAATGGAAAACCCCAAACATTAAAAAACCTAACCCTAAGAGATGAAACACCAAACTATGGGCCCCGTTGGGGTAAATTGGTAAATAAACTTCCCGGGTTGTAACTTTGGCATACGATCTCCGTTTGATGTACACAATACCTCATTAGAAAGATCTATCAGAAGACTACAACTGTTGACAACGAATATTGAGCTCAAAACTCATATTCATTGCCCGTGATTTCCCAAAAAAAAATGTTGCTTAGGGCCTCAAAATGGCTCCGGAAGTTCAGGACTTGAAAAACTAACAAAAGTAGTAAACTATGCTACAATTAAGGAAACTGAAAAAATGAAAGAAAAAATGGTGGGGGTCCAAGTGGAATAGGCTGGTAGCCACCAATATCCACTTGTATCATTCCTCCTCCCTTAGGAAGCAATGATCCCCATTGCGTTGAGATCCTCCATGAGATGAGGAAACTTCTGCTGAACTTGGTCCCTGGAGAGCCACTTGCCCTGTTGAAGGAGTTGGACTGCTTTGAAAACTTGATATAATTAGATCCTTTTCTATCGGGCATTATTGATATGTGTGTCCATGATCCGATTAGTTGTGTCTTGTTCCATGTAGTCTGGGTTTAACTCTGTTGGTGTGAGTTGTTCTGCAATGTCTGATGTGTCCAACAATGGTGGAAAGTAGGGACGAAGGCGTCCACATTGAATACCAGGTGTAGACCAAGGAATGGTGGAATACTGAGCTCGAAGGAATTGTCCCCTACTACCTTGGTGATGGTGTATGGCCCATATTGGAGCGGGAAAAGGTTGTGGTGGGGCTCAATGAGGCACTCCTTATGCAAATGTAGCCAAACTTTTTTGCCCACTTAGAACTTGTGTGGAACCCGATGTTAGTCATGCCACTGCTTGTACTTAGCATTGGGTCTGTCCAATATGTCATGAACCTGTTGGCAGATGTGCTGAATGTGCTCAATGAAGCTGTTTTCCTTGTTGGCTTTGAACTGGACATGAGCCGCATCTGCCTGATTAGTTGTAAATGGTATGGCCAAATCAATGGGACATATTGGTTGGAATCCCAAGCCCACCTGAAAAAGGTTGTATCCAATAAAGCTGTGGAGAGCCTGGTTATAGCTGTGTTGGACATAGGGGAGGCTCTCATCCCATGTACGTGGATGCTTTGAGTTGAACATACATATACTGTGTACGGTCATCCTGTTGATGACCTCTGTTTGGCCATCAGTTTGGGGATGGAAAGCTATGGACTTAGTGAGCTTGGTGTCCAACATCGACGAGAGACTGGACCAAAATATAATGAGGAAACTGCTATCCTGATCTGAGATGATAGACTGTGGGATCCCAAAGTGTACCCACACTCATTTAAAGAAGAGTTTAGCAGTGGCTTTTGCTGTGATATTCTTCTTGCAGGTCGCCATAATGACCATCTTTGAGAATCTGTCGACGACCACAAAATCATAGTTGTTACCATGCTTAGTAGAAGGAAGGCCCAACATGTAATCCATGGAGATGGATTCCCAAGGTTGACTAGGGGTAGGAAACATAGTATAGAGGCCTTGCTTCTTGATGGTCGGTTTGGAAATGATGCAACCAGTGTAGGATCTAATGTACTTCCTAACATCCTGTCGAAGATTCGACCAATAGAAATACTTCTGCAATACTGCCACTATTTTCTTGACCGTGAAATGCACAGGACCTAACTGTAGTGTGCTTCCCGAATCATCTTGGCACGCTCACTTGAAGGAACATAAAGGTGCCCTAGTTGGCATAACAGTGTATCCTGGAGGTGAAAATCTTGAACTTGCTGACCCTCCAAGAGCGTCTGGTATGTGTGGTTGAATTCTGGGTCACTTTTGTAGAGAAGTGGCCAATCAGAAGTCTCATGCCCACAAGAGTTGAGCATGGTGGTTAACACCATGATCGGTGGTCGGCTGAGGTAATCTGCAACATTATTGGTGCCACCCTTCTTGTAATTGATATTCAAATGGAACTATTGCAGGTACGTGGACCACTTCTTATGGCGATCATTCTGCAACTTCCCTTGCATTTGTATGAACTGTAGGGTCAAGTGGTCTGCGTGGATGACTGTTTCCTTCCCCAAAATGTAATGCTTCCATTGTCAGCAGACTTTCACAATGGAATACATCTCTTTTTCATAAGTGGTATACTTCCGGACTGTTGTGGGGAAAAGTATCCAACACGGAATGACCCTATCCCACTCTAAGGGTGATAGTTCCTTAGCAACAGCTGAAGCAAAGCTATCTAAAGTTACTTCTTTATGACATGCAAGAGATGAAAGGAAGAGATCCACTTACCGATGTCTTGTGCAAATGGTCGATCCAATCTCCTCTATTTGCCGCTCGCTCCCATCTCCAAGACTTCTCACAGGCCCAGCTACACGAGATCCTGCGAACAAGACAAGAAAAGGAAACTACAAGAAGCATGCATTCATAATTGATTCAAGGATTAGCATAAATCAAATACGCAAGTAAGACAATACACCATTGAAACACATGCGAATAGAAGAACTTCAAATGCTTTATTAATATAAGGAAGTAAGGTTCAGGCGGTGATACAACCGTGAGAGGTCCAATCCAGCATCACCTTCCCGACAGAAAGAAATCTCCTCTTCACCTCCCTCAAGCAATCACCCAATACTCACAACTGTAAACCAACAACAATTCTTTGCACAAAATTCCGGCCTCTAGATCCCATGGGATGAGATCCTTATATAGAGTTTTGGAGTGAAGATAAGTCAGCTTGATGTGTGACTTGTTGTCCTCTTCAACTCCAGTTGTTCTTCAGTCCTTGAGTCCACTCGGAGTTTCTATCTTCCACTTGGAGTTTTAGAACCTCTTTACTCATCATTAGGCGAATCTTCTGATCCAAGTGTCATTTTGGAAGCTTCCTGGGCACTGGCACATTGAGAAAAGATTCCTCCACATGTCAAAGTACGCCCAGCGCAGGTAGCCTTTGTTGCACTTGCTATGCAGCGCAGGTACACCATAGAGCTTTTGACATTCAGCGTAGATGCTTAGTGGAGCAGCTGCTTTGATCCAAAATTGACCTGTTTTTGAGTGTTTTTCAGTGGAGAACTGATTTGCAGTGCTGTGGTTTGCTGACCTTGTTCCTCTAAGGGTAAGAACAACATGTTTAGGGACTTTGGATCCCTCAGATTATTGACATTTCATGCTCCATGCTGTAAGGCACAAAAATGTCTATAACAGTTGCCCCCTAAAGTATGAGGTCGTTTATCGGGTGAAATGCTTTATTAGGAGGATCCGAAGTTCATTCAATCGTCGGGAGGTGACCTGTAACAAAATACAATACAATACATTATCTTTTCATACTTTCTTTTCATGATCTAGCTGATGCGGGCATTTCCCATGCTCAGCTTTATAAATACATTTGCTGTACATAAACAGACGATCGTCTGATAATAGACTGATAATTCTCTGCTTTTAATTATCATCCTTTTAGTAGGAGGATCATTTGCTGCACATGTCTATGTTTTTATCTCCTGAATATATATCGCAGCCCGGATGGATGAAACTAGATCCGGGGTCTTCAAACTTGTCCGATCTTCACTCTAGTACAAGTCGATCCATGTGAGGATTTCTTGAAGTCGAACATGGAAAGACATCGCTTGATTACCAGTCAATAATGTAAACTGTTAACAAGCGCGAGAGGAATCACCGATAATGATGATGACCCTCAAGGTACTGCAGCACAATTCACGTGGCGTGAATATAGGATCTGACGTCGAACACCACGCAAAGTCTCCCGGTCGAAGGTCATTAATGTATACCTATCGCTGGAAGTGAGAAACTTTCCATTGAGGCATGCAAGCTTCAAAGTACTGAGGGGGTGTTCCTAGATCAACCTCTTGGATAATGAGCTGATGTCGACAAGAAGTGATCCGTCAAAGGAGGGCCTTAATGAATCCCACATCAGTGACACGGAACGGAGCTAGTGATGATGGTGAAAACGATCTGTGAAATATGATTCAGGGTGGCGGTCATGGAAGGATGAAAGATGATGTATGGTAGTGGATGGGACCCGGTTGAAACTTTCTGAATGACATCTCTTGAACATATAACGACACTGATGTGATGGATCGGTAGCATTACCCCATGTATGGATGGTATGGCGAGACCATGGTGAAGGGACCGGTGAATGATAATAACCCAACCCGATATTTACGGAGGCAAAAGTGTCATGTTCAAGAGCGACTTGCTACCATTAAGCTTTGAGGTTCTTCCCAATTTTTCCCCAGTCATTTCTGACCAGTACCTCTTTATTTTTGTCAAGCTTGAGGAGGATAACATATGCTTGTTCTATAACCTGCCCTTCGGGCAAGCCCATCGCTATGTTTTAACGAGCTTAACGATAGGGAAACTCGTTCTTGTCTAAAGACAAGTTTGTCGCTATCTAATATTTTTAACGAGCCCAGCGACAAAGACAACTCGGTCCTTTTCATCTTTAGAGAGTCCGAAAAGGGTACATAAAGTGGACTCCAGGGGTCCTTTTTCGTCATCTAATCCCTTAAGTCCGAAAAAGTATAAAACAATACAGAAGGGATGAATGTTCGATATCTTTATCGAGCCGAACTAGACAAGCGCTCGATCTTTTTGTGCAATAATCCCTCAGGTCCAAAAAGATTAAAATCTAGAGGAGGGATAGCTCTTCCGGTCCTTTTAACGAGCTAGAAGGCCAAAACTCGGCAAACTTTTCATATTGTACGAGTCAGTGAAAAGAGCTCAAAGAAGACTCGTATTTTGAGGAACGAGTGATAAACAGGGATAGCAGCAGATTCCAGGTACAGGTTGGAATTTTCCAATCACGGTAGTGTCACAAGGATGGCTAGGTGAAATCACTCTTCGCAGCTGTTCCTAAAAATAGGTAAACAATAAAGTGGATGTGAATGATCGGCCAAATGAAAAGTGGAGGTGACGGTGCACAAACACGACCAAGGCTTTTATGGCTGATGAATTTACGGTCTCAAATGGTTATTTACCGGTTCATTTTTTCTCGATGAGCTTGAACTCTGGGGGAAGCTTGCTCACATGTGCATTTATTTTTTAATGAGCATGAACTCTTGCTAAAACTGCTCGGTTTTGCGTTTATTTTTTAACGAGCATGAACTTTGCCAAAACTGCTCATGTTTGATAAGGTCAAATTCATATTTTACCATGACTAGTTTTTCTTTTCCAGAGATAGTACTGTTTCATCAATTGCTGCAACAAACTTGTTAGAAACGGATAACATGAAGTAAAAATACTAATATTTCACTTTGAACTACGTAAAAAGCAATTAAAAGATGTTTTTACCTCTCATTTTACCATTTCATGTGCATTTGGTTTGTTGGAGCTTTGGAGGTGCCTCTTCCTCTCGATTTTTCACCAGCTGATTTCGGGAGATTCTGTGGACGATTTTCAGCGCCGTTTCCACCAGGTAGGAGCTAAACCCTAGCTCTATCTTTTCATGGTCTTATTTCTCAATTTTATGCTTGTTTTCCTGCCCCCATGAGCCCCTGGGGTTTCACTAGGGCGCTCTGCCATCAGCGCAGGTGCCCCATTCGAAACCTGCGTTGGGGTTCTCATTTTTTAAAGGCAGTTTGTCCCCCAACGCAGGTGAGACCCTTCTCTACCTGCGTTGGGCGCAAAAAACTTCTTGGTTGCACTCTTTTTCATGAGAATTTTGCCATTTTCTTTACCGAGTCAGGGATCTTACTCCTCCTCTTGTTTGTTTTGCAGAGTTTATTGGAGCAGAATGACTCTTACGTGGCGAGAACGAGAGCATGAAGAGGAGGACATGATTGCCCTCCATGATCCTGTTACCGTGAGCGCGTTGCGGAACTGTGGCTTGCTAAAATTCTTCCGCATATCTAGCATGAGGGCACAGATACGTTTACTGCAGTACCTGCTTGATGCTTGGGATCCTGTTAACCAAGTGTTCCAGATTAGGGGCAAGTCCATCCCTTTGACCATAGTGGACATTTACTTCTTGACTGGGTTGTCAAGGCGGGGTGCCCCCATTTCCTTGTCCGGTTCGGCCCGAGGGAGCGATTCCGTGAAAGATTATATCCGTCAGTATTGTAGGGAGGGGTCCCAGCCGAGCAGAGACGGCAAGGTTTCTATCCGTGATATCACTGACAGGTCTCTCAGGTCTATTCTGTACACGATTTGTAGGATGGCCGGCAGCGCATCCCCTCATGTTGCCAACAGGTCTTATGTGCAGCACGCCCTGGAGTGTCTTCAGCCGAAAGTTTTTAACTGGTGTGATGCAGTACTGGTTCAGATGAAAAACCAGTTGACCAAAGTAAAGGACGGGAAACTGAAGAACTTTGGCTTCGGTTCAGTTTTGACTGCCTTCGCTTTGGAGAAGATACCCCTGATGCAACCTCAGTATATTGTTCTCGACTTGCCATCTCCTACTGAGCCACGCATGCAGAGGTGGGTTGACCACATGTCCAGACACGCAGGTCAATCCCAGATTACTTTTACTGATGCCTTCTTTAGGTGGTTCGAGCGGCAGGATATGGCTTTTTCCGAGTATCCATATATTGGCATGGATTTCCGAGGCGATCCGGATTTGGTGCTACTGGACGGCGAGCAGTGGGGTGATCTTGGTAAATATTTTGACCTTATCACTGTTTACTGTCTTTTATTTATAATGTCCTTGTGCTTTACTCTTTCAAGACTCTAATCAAACTCATGTGTGCATGCAGATGTGGGCCCCGTCCGTCCAGCAGTTCGTCCGAGAGTTCCGGCCACTGCCCCAGCAGGGGAGGCTCCTGGGAGAGCTATTCTCCGTGACCTTGACTTGGCCGAGACTCTTGCAGCTGTGCAGGAACAGGTCGAGGGTCTTACCCTTGGGATTTCGGATGTACGGATCGATGAGTTGCCTCTACGATTGCAGCGACATACTGCTGGTGTTCCTAGACGATGGTCTCGTCTTCTGCGCATGATCGCACAGGCCGTGGCATGTTATCATGAGCATCACTAGGCTAGGGTGCCCCCCAACCATTTTTGAGTTTTGGGGTCGTATGATCGATTTTTTCTTGATTACAGAACATTATATGTAAACCGTAAACAGTTATATATATTTTTGATTTTCGGGGTTTATTCCAGTTTTTATGTGATCCATGTATGAAACATCGATGATGCTTCTCTTTTTATCAATTTTGCAAATGTCTATCTAACACATAGTTTGCTAATGAGTCGGTTAATGTGTTTAAGTTTCTGGAAATGTGTTGATATTGGATAAAATCAAACTGTCTTTCCAAGATTTTAACTCTTAGGAACTTGCGATAAATAGCTGGATTTTGGACAGAGTAGGTACCATTGAGCTGTAGTACCACGAGCTGTGAGTCTAGCCTGACGACTAGCCGGCGTATGCCATGGGTGATGGCATCAGAGAGGAGCTCTATCAACGCGCTATACTCAGCGATATTATTTGTTGATTGACCAATACATACCCCCCTGAAACTCACTAACTCGCCGCTTGGGTCAAAAATGGCCCATGCTGCAGAGGATAGGTTCCTCGAACTACGACTCGCTCCGTCAGCATATCCAACCCACGGTTCCAATGGATTTGACATCTGCAATAAGTGTAAAAAGCGGATTACTTAAACCGGAACAAACGCTTTAGCGAAAACAAAAATGTAACAAAAGCATACAGGTTACTATTAGGCATAGTAACGTTTAAGGTACAACCCGTTACGGGGTTGCGCCAGTGGAACTCCGTCATAATCTACCAACTTGTAGGCACCTTTTGCTAACACACTTTTAACAATATAAGGGCCCATCCATAAGGACTTAAATTTCCCAGCTCCCAATTTATCGGATTCTTGGTCATAAAGCAAGACCAAATCACCTTCTGAGAAGACACGAGGTTTGACATTTTTGTCGAACTGCGCCTTGACTTGTTTCTTATGGGCTTCGTTAGCCAAAGCGGCATCACGACGGGTTTCATCCAACTGGATTAATTCCAAGAAACGAGCCTCTTCTTCCGAAGTTCGGGGAGGAGATCAATTGCGAGTTTAAGGGACGAAATTTCACACTGGATTGGTAGGATCGCCTCTAGGCCATACACCAGTTGAAACGGTGTGAACCCAGTGGCATTCCTTACCGATGTTCGGTAGGCCCACAAAGCCGAGTACAGGATCAAATGCCATCTTCTTTTCTGAACCCCAACCATCCTTTGCAACATGCACTTTAGGACCTTGTTGATCGCTTCAACCTGTCCGTTAGCTTGCGGATAGTACGGGGTAGAGCTGTCGTGAGACAATCCTAGTTTGGCAGTTAATTCAACCATCATGTGATTGCGAAAATGCGATCCATGATCTGTTACTATGGCCTGTGGCACGCCGAATCTGGTGACTACATGATTAAAAAAGAATAGGGCTGCTGTTTCACCAGTGTTATCCAATGTAGGCATCGCCTCGGCCCATTTGGTAAAATAGTCAACTGCGACTATAATATACCCATGCCCCCCGGTCGAGGTGGGGTTACATTGCATGAAATCGATGCCCCACTTGGCGAAAGGCACCACAGCTATTATTGGCTGTAAAGGAGCGGGGGGTCTTCTGGTTTTGCTATCAAAAATCTGACATGCATGGCAACTTCTAACTGCGGTTATGCAATCTTTGAACATGGTTGGCCAGAAGTATCCTACTCGTAAGATTCTTTGTGCTGTAGCATATCCAGATTGATGCCCCCCACAGGTGCCTGAATGACATTCATTCAGGGCTTTTTCGGCCTCCTCATGGGTTAGACACCTTCTCAGGACCGTATCGACACCACGACGGTAAAGCGTATCACCGACGATCATGTAGTCTTTTGCTTGGTATCGAATGCGTTTTTGTTCTGAGTGAGAGGTGTCTGGCCGAAACTTTTGGGTTTGGAGATAAACTATTATATCTCCATACCACTCATCACTTGCTGATATCAGAAACAAACTTTCGTCCACGATCGATTCTTTGGACGTTTCATCGTTGGACGATGGCGGGTGATCGCATAATAATTCTGCGAAAACTAAAGCTTTCTTTGATTTGGATTTCACAAATTCCAGATCAAACTCTTGAAGGATAGCTATCCACTTTGAATATTTTCCCCCAAGCAACTGTCGCGACAGTATATAAGTCACGGGGTTGCAATCTGACAATACGGTGGTCTTCCTGAAGAGGACATAATGCCGAAATCTTTGTATCGCTTGAACAGCAGCAAGTGCTAGCTTTTCAACATGAGAATATCTACTTTCTGTATCATTTAAGTTTTTACTTAAATAATATATAGGGTGTTCAATTCCATCGGCTTCTTGAACTAAAACCATTGCTATGGTCGTATCTGCTGCAGCCAGATACAGGTTAAAGTCCCTTAGATAGTCTGGGGCGTACATTAATGATGCTTTGACTAGCGCTTCTTTCAAAGCATCAAAGGAAGCTTGTGCAACCTGGTCCCAGACGAAAGGTACATCCTTTTTCAGGAGACGGGTATAACCTTTAGCAAGTTCTGCGTAATTTGGAATGAACCTCCTCAGAAAGTTTGCTTTCCCTTGGAGTTTCTGAATCTGAAGCAAGTTCGAAGGTGGAGGCAAATTAATGATTGCCTGCACCTTGCAAGGGTCGAGACGAATCCCATCCTTGGAGACTATAAAGCCAAGTAAACGACCAGAACCGACGCAAAACACACATTTGTGCAGATTGAGTCTTATCTTGTAGTGTCGGCAACGTAGAAATATCGCTCTTAAATGTTGCGGATGATCAGTCCGCTTTTGCGAATGAGCCGGAAGATCGTCGAGATAAGGTTGAACGATGTTCTTGATGTCATGGAAAGCATAATTCATTGCTCTCTGAAACGTCGCCCCTGCGTTCTTTAAACCAAAGGGTAATTTTCGATAAGCGAATGTGCCCCACGGACAAATAAATGCAGTCTTTGACTGGTCCTGTGGGCGGATATTAATTTGATTATACCCCGAAAATCCGTCCATAAACGAAAGATTTCACATCCGGCTCATTCATCAATTATATGGTCGATGAAGGGTGTAGGGTAGTTGTCCTTTGGACAGGCTTGATTTACATCCCTATAATCGACGCACACTCGTATTGTTCCTTGTTTTTTCATAACAGGGACAATATTCGATACCCAATCGGTTAGAGGAACCGGGTAGATGAAACCAGCATGGAGAAGTTTCTCAACTTCCGCTTTAATGGCAGCGGCCTTCTTGGGGTGTACCTGCCGAAGCCGCTGTCTTACTGGTTTGACATCAGGGTACATCTTAATTTCATGTTCAACGATACTCGAGTCAATGCCTGGCATTTCATCATATGACCAGGCAAAGACATCTCTAAATTCGCGGAAAAGAGCTTTATATATTTCTTGTTCTGAAGGGGAACAACCTTTGCCGACATAAATATTCTCTACAATGTCTGTTTTGGTCGAGATATTTATGGCTATAGTTTCTTCTATATTGGATAGGTTTCTCTCGGAGTCCACCGTATTTACAGTATTCGTTAGGAATTCAAATACTGAGGGGTGATACAGGTCGCCTTGAGTATCTTCCTTAGGAAGGGAACGATGGTGGTTATCATCCCATGGTGCCCCCTCAATCCACATTGATTGTAGGATTCCTTCGTCACTTGCATGCACTCGTGACCAAGGATCCAAAGGGGTACCACATTCTCCTGACCTATCTACCCAAATGCTTGACGAGCATTGATTTGGGCTCGCCTCCCATGCCTGAAACATTGATTGCTACAATATTTCGATTGGGCTCGGGTGCAAGACCATTGCCCGATCCATGATGACTTTGTCTTTTGCGACCTTCGTGGAAGATATCATGTTGCAGGTAGCCACCAATGGTACATTTCCTATGTACATATGATTTGGTAGCGAGAAAGTCCCCATCATCATGGGGTCTTTCAACAGGCCTACTCCTATATCTTGAATTGAATGGTCGCTTTCATGGATCATGGGAATGCTTCCCGTAACTTGTGAACCATTAAGGAGGAAGTTCTGTTGGTCGACGACCGTAATACCTCCTTCAAACGGGAATGCGATCTTCCTAAAATAAGTCGACACGATAGCTGCCATGGCATAAATCCATGGTCTTCCCAGTAGGATGTTGTAATCCAGATTTCCATCTATGACTTCAACATCAATCTCTACTTTTTTTCCACCTAGTTCAACCTTCAAGTTACTTAAAATACCGTAAGGGGTATATGTCCTACCGTCGAAAGCCTTTAGTGTTGTCGAAGATCTCGACAAGGTTGGTGACCCTAGCGTTTTCCAGCAGCTCATCGACATAATACATGTAGATGCCCCCTCGTCAATAATTGTTCTGTGAACAGTTTTGTTGAGGGCCTTCACTTGAATAAGGAAAGCTAGTTGAGCTGGTAACTGAGGGTCATACCCTTTGTGATCAAAGGACACAAGATTGGAATCCTTAGGATCAACCCCCCCTATTGCCGATAACAATGCCTGCCTTTGGGATGGACAATTTTGTAGTACTTCTAGAGTCGACATAGCGGATGGCGATTGAGCCAAATCTTCTACTATGTTATAATGCTGCGCCGCTCTGGCACGAGGATTAAAAGTCGACTTGTGTACTACACCCTTAGGTGGTTTTATCGTTAATTCTGGCATTATGGGTGGGACAAATTCTGTCGAAGTTGTTGTCGAACTACTAGGTTGATCTTTACCTTTTTCGTTTGACAGTTGCGGATTCCCGTAATCTTTGTTCCTTGTCGAAATCAAAGCATCATTCTGCTGCTTGGAGATCGATAACATCAGCACTTGCGACGGGGAAGCATTTCCACTATCAACCATATTTTGACCTGGGTTGGGAAACGGGTCAGTCAACACAGCTGGGTTCTTTGGACTTTTAAAGAATCTCTTGAGCTCAGCTTTGTACGGACACTCTGATGTCTTGTGATCTTCGTCACATATCATACAGGGCCATTTCTTTTTCCCTTTCTCAGGAGAGTTCGAAGAAGTTTTTTCAGGTGACGGATCATCCTGTTGCTTCTTCTTCCCTTTGTTTTGCTTCTTCTTGCTTCCTGGTTGATTGGTTTCTTTGCCTTTATCTGCTGATATGGCATTTACTTCTGAAGCAAGAATCTCTTCATGGGCATTTCGATCTGAAGTCTTACGGGCTTTCTGAGGTGAAGCCTTTTTCGACTTCGCGCTTGCAGTGCCAATCACGCCATCTCCGGCATGAGAGTCAATATTCGATTTAGGAGGGGGAGGAATTGAAAATTCAGGTCTGGGGGCATCAGGTATTTTGCCGTAGAGCGTGCCAGACTGAGTATATACCAAGTCTAAATATTGAGCACGAGCAATCACTTGCTCCTCTGTTACGACCCCCCCCTTGGCCACATCTTCCGTTATAGCCAGAAGTAATGACTTTATAAACCATTCGGCTAATAGCTGATCAGGAACGTATGTTTTCACCATCCTACGACGGCGACGCCACTCATGTATGTGATCAGATATGTGAGTAGCTGTCGTCTGTTTGAAGTTGGTCAGTATCTCGGTTCCTGTTTCATACCTGATAGGTAATTGAAAATGGGTTAGGAAAGTCGTGGCTAAGGAGCTGAAATTGTCGAAAGAGGTTCTTGGCAATTCTATATACCATTTAGCCGCCGGACCTGTCAATGTCCTCTGGAAGAGGCGAAGTCTTATCGAATCATCGTTCAGAGTGTTCGATGAACACCATAGATGAAAGGTCATGACGTGATTCGACGGGTCTTCACCTGGATTTCCATTGAATTTAGGAATGTCGGAGGGAAGTTTGTGAGGAATCGCTGGCCACCAAGGGGCATAAGCAATCAGATCGTTCGTCAACCGATGTAAATCGGGTAACTCTAGAGTTGCCACGAATGGCAGCTGTTGACTCAGATTAGGCGAAGCGTACCCAGGATACGAAGGGATCGCCTGAGCAGTTGGTCTTTGCATACCGGCATAATGTATTTGATGCTGGTATGATTGATACGGTTGGTGGACTACCCCACTGTAAAGTGGTTGGTTTTGACCGTATTGTAGGTACGGCTGTCCATTGTTCGCAAAAATCTGCTGCTCGGTACCTTGGTACACTTGCTGGAACTGCGGTTGTTGATACTGCACCAACCATGGTTGTGATACCATTGGTTGTTGTGCGATGCTTACCACTGGGCCAAGATGAGGGGTAAGGGTACCCGTTTGTGCTTGTGTCGCCCCGCCAGTCAGCGATTGTGGTTGGGTTGCAGGGTCAAAGGGTTGTTGCATTACAACCTGAGAAAACTGAGGTTGACATGCAACAGGTATTGTTTGAACTTGCGACACAGTCACAATTGCTGGTGTCGTCGGGATGTTCGTCACAGGCATCTGTTGTTGCATAGAATACACAACTCTTGGTTGCTGGGGTAGCATAGGCATCCAACCACTTGTAGTTATTCCAGTATAACCTGAGTATGGTTGTGAGCTCCCGTATGGGTAACCTCCCGGAGGGGGTAATGAAAAAGCATATTGCCCCCCATACGGTGGTGGTCCGGAACCGAGAGGATTTATTACACCTCGAGGACCGGATTGCCCAAACTGATTTCCGAAAGGATCAATTTGTTGAGTTCCAACATAGGAGTTACCGGGTATTATCCCGGGAGAACAAACAGGAACAGACCATACCGTCGTCATGGCCCCCGAAGGGACCCCCTCCAGCTGTTGAGAGTTAGGGACAGATGGTATGCCGGCGAACATTGTCGGAATGACTGCAGGGAGTTCTGCTGTCGCTGTGTCATTTGGCACAGTCCTAGATGTTGACGGTTGTTCAGACATTTTGAGTCTATCCAGTAGATTGCCTAGTGATTCTTCAGGAACTTCTCTGGGTGATAGGCTAGCTTCTGATGCAGTAGGAAGTAGAGTGATCCCTGCTCCAAAATGTGTTGGAGTAGTTGCTTGCGGATCTTCTACAATTTCTTCTATTGCGATCAGACCGGGTGGAAGAGGAAGACCGTCAGGTCCGTAGAATATTTCTGGTGCCGAAGAAGGGGTTGTTTCGACAGCGACAGTTGTTTGAGGAGCAAGACTCTCTGAACCGATCACTGATGGAACTGATTCAGTAACACAAGTATTTGCTCTCAGACTAGGATCAGTGTTACTGTCCTTCTGGGGCTGTTGAACTTCTTCAATAGGGGTAGGGTTTCCAGAAATGTTTGGAGTAACCGGAACCTCAGATGTCGTCGGAACACTTGTTCTAACTTTGACAGGAGATTTGGAACCAGTTGAACGAGATCGCTTTGCCCGGGTTGTTTTCGATTCCGGAGACAAAGACGGTTGACTCGTACGCCTCCGCGAACGACGGTTCATCGATTGACTTTCTTCCACGGTTGCGGATTACTTGATCAACCAACAATGCACAGGGTAAAAATGTGTTTTCGAATTGAATTAATTTTAGACGCTTTTTAAGACACAACTTGCTTTTTCATGTTTTAAGAGTCGAGAAAAAGCTAAAGATGACTCTAGTCTCCTTCGATGTATTAACGAGCCCGAAGTGACAAATGCTCGGATGGACTTTTTCAGTTATAGAGTTTGAAAAAGGCCAAAAGAAACTACTCTGGAGTTCTAGGCAGAGGGTGTGCCAAACCTTTCGCGAAACCACAGAATACGTTTTACGGTACGAGTGGTCGATCTTCGTGAATGCTGTGTTCACTGCATCGCGATCAGTAGGGCAGCCGACACGGCTTCCTATGGATAAAGGCTTTGTTCCTATAGGGGTCCCCCAATATACGCGACGGTACGCGGGGGCACAAGTCCGTATTAGTGCTATCGTCCCTAAGGAGGAATCACCCACCTTCGTAGAGATCGACGGTCACTATGTTTAACGACGCCGGAACACGTCTCTACCTAGACCTCTACTGTGTTTCGTTATGTTTCAAAGCGTTGTTAGATAAATTCAGTTCTTTTTAGGTTGATCTTGCTTAGCAGTTTGCCTTTATGGATCACCACGTGATGTATGATACAACTCCTAAATGCAGTCTAAGAATGATAAGCAAGCTTTTTCAATTCTTTCAACTTATGAAAATCTTAACTACTGAGGGAAAAGAAAGACATCATCTTTTCAAACAGATCATAGAGCACACACTGATGCACTTTTCCTAAATCGACATGCAAACTGTCAAAATGCACATGCACAATGCAAGTATTTCTTTTCTTCTTCCTTAATGTTGATGTATTACAAAAAGAAAGCTGTTGTATAATTTCGAATTCAATTTCAAGTGAAAGAAAACAAGTTTTTGTCCAATAATCAAAAGAACACCTTAAGATTCACTCGTTTCAACACAAGAAATACTGAAGTTCGAACCATATAACGAAAGAAAATGTTCAAGCAGCTATGAACAGTAATAAACTAGCTCTTAGAATCACAACGACACTTTCTTACAGGCCTAGATCCAAGAAGTCACAGCAAGACTAGTTCACTTTCGCTACGGGAAACTGTGAATGAAAGCAAGAAATACAATAAGAACAATCACGGTTTCTTCATACAACTGAGGCGGAATGAAGGCAAAGAAAGGTAGTTTCAGCTGGGTATACAGGTTGACAACAGGCTGCAAAAACAATATTGAAAACTGGGCAACAGACAGTAGGGAACCCCAGTTGCACAAGGCAAAACTGGATCAGCGCAGGTACTGCACTGTCAATCTGACATGCAGCGCAGGTAGCCCCTTCGGGACCTGCGTTGCAGCGCAGGTAGCCTTTGCTGCAGCTGCACTGAAGAGACAACTCTCGTCTCTCTCAGATTCCGGGTCACAGTTTGCTCAAAAATCAATGGTTTTTGGCCAAATCAGAGGCTATCAGCCAAGTATACACTAGAGGATGATTAAGGAAGATGAACACTATCACAAAGAGCTAAAAAGAGTCCTTGTGGATCAGCTCTTCAAATCATAAACATGCCCAGCACTGAGCTAGAGTAGCTGCCCTCTACTTTGCATTCGAAGGATTCGAATGCAGTTCGATTCGGTACTCCCTTTGTTTAGGAAATGAATAGCAAGAAACACAAGCTACCAACAAGACACGATTCCCCAGTGGAGTCGCCAGTCTGTTGTGGGGAAAAGTATCCAACACAGAATGACCCTATCCCACTCTAAGGGTGATAGTTCCTTAGCAACAGCTGAAGCAAAGCTATCTAAAGTTACTTCTTTATGACATGCAAGAGATGAAAGGAAGAGATCCACTTACCGATGTCTTGCGCAAATGGTCGATCCAATCTCCTCTATTTGCCGCTCGCTCCCAGCTCCAAGTCTTCTCACGGGCCCAGCTACACGAGATCCTGCGAACAAGACAAGAAAAGGAAACTACAAGAAGCATGCATTCATAATTGATTCAAGGATTAGCATAAATCAAATACGCAAGTAAGACAATACACCATTGAAACACATGCGAATAGAAGAACCTCAAATGCTTTATTAATATAAGGAAGTAAGGTTCAGGTGGTGATACAACCGTGAGAGGTCCAATCCACCATCACCTTCCCGACGGAAAGAAATCTCCTCTTCACCTCCCTCAAGCAATCACCCAATACTCACAACTGTAAACCAACAACAATTCTTTGCACAAAATTCCGGCCTCTAGATCCCATGGGATGAGATCCTTATATAGAGTTTTGGAGTGAAGATAAGTCAGCTTGATGTGTGACTTGTTGTCCTCTTCAACTCCAGTTGTTCTTCAGTCCTTGAGTCCACTCAGAGTTTCTACCTTCCACTTGGAGTTTTAGAACCTCTTTACTCATCATTAGGTGAATCTTCTGATCCAAGTGTCATTTTGGAAGCTTCCTGGGCACTGGCACATTGAGAAAAGATTCCTCCACATGTCAAAGTACGCCCAGCGTAGGTAGCCTTTGTTGCACTTGCTATGCAGCGCAGGTACACCATAGAGCTTTTGACATTCAGCGCAGATGCTTAGTGGAGCAGCTGCTTTGATCCAAAATTGACCTGTTTTTGAGTGTTTTTCAGTGGAGAACTGATTTGCAGTGCTGTGGTTTGCTGACCTTGTTCCTCTAAGGGTAAGAACAACATGTTTAGGGACTTTGGATCCCTCAGATTATTGACATTTCATGCTCCATGCTGTAAGGCACAAAAATGTCTATAACACGGACTGTATCTGAAAGTGTCTCACTGTGATATGCCACTGGATGCCCCTATTTAGTAAGAACTGCCCCAATAGATTAATCAGAGGCATTTGTCTCAATGTCAAATGGTTGTTGCAAGTCTGGTAATGTGAGCATTGGTGCAGAGTAGAGGCAATGTTTCAACTCTGCAAACGCCTTCTGTTGAGATTCAGAAAAAAAAATATTTTTTCTTTTACTTCTCCCTTGGTGTCTTGACTCAAGGGCTAAGAGATATGAGAGAACCCCAACACGAACCTATGGTAGAAATTGGCAAAGCCCAGAAAGCTGTGGAGTTCTATTAGAGTGGTTGGGGCTGGCCAATCCCAAATGACTTGGATATTGGTTGGATCCACATGCACCCCTCGTTCATCAATAATGTATCCCAGATATTGAACCTGGGTCATGCCAAAAGTGCATTTCTCCAAATTGGCACACAAATTGTGTTGCCACAGTGTTTGGAGAACCTGTCGAATGTGGTGGAGGTGCTTTTCCCAACTCTGGCTGAAGATCAGAATGTCATCTAAGTATACCACTACAAATGAGTTGGTGAATGGCTGCAAGATGTCATCCATCATCCTCATGAAGTTTACAGGAGCATTCATCAACCCGAAAGGCATAAACATCCATTCAAAAAGGCCCTCCTTGGATTTGAAGGAAGTCTTCCACACATCGGAGGGTTTGATTGGTACCTGGTGATATTCGGACTTCAAGTCGATCTTGCTGAAATATTCCCCCCCTTGAGTTGGTCCAGAAGGTCATAAATCCATGGGATCGGGTCAAATAGTGATCTTATTCAACACCTGACAGTTAATACAGAGTCTCCAAGTCCCATCCTTCTTCTGTACCAACACGATCAGGCTTGCACAGGGCTATGAACTCAACTAGATGTGACCTTTCTGCTGCAGCTTCTGAATCTGCCTCTTGATTTCGTCGTTCTCCATAACAGAGTGCCGATAGATTGGTCCATTGTGCAATGACGCACCTGGCGTCAGATCGATGGAGCGCTTGACCTGACAATGTAGAGGCACCTCTATGGGGGAGGTGAAGATGTCCTCGTACTCCTCCACGACCTTGTCCATCTGTTGTTGTCGTGCGGAGGGACCCTGTTTGGAGGTCGTGGCCACCATCTTCTTCTTTCCCTAAGGGAGTATCATCATGAAAACAAATTTCCTAGTTTTGGAAATGAACTTAGTGCATTGTTTTGCAATAACCAAAGAGATGGTGGTAGGCGGTACTACCTCCGGTATCCTGTACAACTTATTTCCCAAGGTAACAATAAGAGTGCGAGGCCTTGACTCATACATAACATGTCACTTCGAAAAGTATGTTGGCCTAATAATACATCACAGACATCAAGAGGAGAAACATCACATAATACCTCATCTATGAAGGGCTTGATGCTGTATGGAAGGTGACCCTGCTGGCTGACTTGAAGATCCCGTCATTAGTGAAGCCACCCGATGGTGTACGATTGTGGGTGTGTTGTGGTCGGTAGGCCTAGCTGCTTTACAACCTCTACTAAAATGAAGTTCTTTTGGCTTCCCCTGTCAACAATGAACTGTAGTGGGGAACCCTTTACCCACATCTGGGAGTGGAAGAGGCACTCCTCCTCCTCTGGATCTTCGAGTTCCTCCTTATGGATCTTTGTGGTGGCACTGGGCTCTGCATCGATAATCTGCTTCCCTTTATCATTCCCCTTGTCAGGTTCTGACTCAGAGTTGAAACATGCATCTGATTCAAAAGCCTTCAGCTCGACCACCAGTGACTGCTTGGCCTGACACTCACTTGTGTTGTGAGTGAATCTCTTATGGAACTCACACCACTTTCCTGTGTTCTTCTTCGGCTTCATGGTGTTTTTCTTCGCTTGCGGCTCTGGCAGGTTGTCTTGGGAAACTCCACCTTGGCTTTGTCCTTTGTTCTTTGGTTTTAGGGCACTTTTCCCTTGCTTCAGATTCACAGATCCAAAGTCTTTCTTTTTCTGTTTAAGCTTCTGCTTGATCTTGACAGTGTATTGGTACGCCGTGCTGAGCGAGGAGATGTCCAGGAACTCCATCTCATCCTAGATGTGCCTATGTAGGAAGATACAGTACTTAAGTGCCAAATGTTTTTCAGAATCCTTCATACCCGACTTCGTGCGAAGGGTATGAAAAACATTGGTAAACTACAGTACATCTTGGTCCCTTCTCTTCCGCAGCGTGGTCCACTTTATGTATTTATCCTCATAGCTCTTGACAGGGTAGTAATGCTACTTGATGGCATCCTGGAATGAATTCCAAGTGGGTGCGACTGAAAACAATGAGGGCGTACTTTCATCCTTTTACTCATAGTAGGGTTCCCACCAGTCCTTGACGTGGGGGGTGGCTTTGAGAAGAGAAAAAGTAATATTTTCCTGGCTGGACAAATCATGAATAGAAAAACATCATTCTAGTAGATTTAACCATTTATCTATGATGTCCGCATCTATTTGGCCCTCAAATATGGGAATGCCAAAGTTTACTTGTACCTTAAAAGGAGTGGCACCTCCAGAGTGGCTGCTAGATGTGGATGCGCTACCAGTGGGCAACCATTCAATGATATGAGGAAATTTATCCATCATCACGTTCCTTTGTTTCTTGAGGGCCTCCTCGAGCAATATTTTGATAGGATCTCCTACTCCCTCATCTTTATTTTCTTCCCCCATGGGCAACCGTCGGGGTTTGCGACGTTGATCTTGCAAAGGTTCAACTAGATTGAGCCCTAACTCCTTATACCCTGACTTCGTTGGGGACATGTAAAGAAGGATCGAGAAAGAGCAGACCGCTCTAATACCACTGATACACATTTAAATAGGAGCACAACAAATTACAAATATAACCATAAACATAGAGATGCAGCATAAATAAACCTTCATTTCATTAATATCAAAGAACTGAAATATTCTTACATACATAATGGGAATAAACTAGCTCAGGCAATGGTAGCTTATCTCTGAGAAGAGATGTGGCAGCTACATGCCTCTAAACTATGTTACAATGAGGCTTGAAGGCCTATTTATTATTGAGAAACAATGGAAAACCCCAAACATAAAAAAATCTAACCCTAGGAGATGAAATGCCAAACTATGGGCCCCGTTGTGGTAAATTGGTACATCAACTTCCCGGGGTCGTAACTTTGGCATACGATCTCTGTTTGATGCACATGATACCTCGTTAGAAAGATCTATCTGAGGAATAAAACTACTGACAATGAATATTGAGTTGAAAACTTCTCTTTGCCGCCCGTGATTTTTCAAAAAAGCATCGTTTAGGGCCTCGAAATGACTCCGAAAGTTCACGACCCGAAAAAATTGCCAAAAATAGTAAACTATGCTATAATTAAGGAAACTGAAAAACTGAAAGAAACAATGGTGGGGGTCCAAGCGGAATAGGTGGGTGGCCACCAATATTCACTTGGATCATTGGCAAAATTTAGTGCCCGATCCAGGTCATTCTAGAGGCAGGTCTTCACAGTATAAATAGACAATCTATCTCTATTGGTTAATGAAGAATATAGTAGCCAAAGCCTTGGCTAACCCTCCTGTTGATTCTTCCAAGATTGATCATGGAATTTTAGAAATTCATAAGGAATTTCAATTGATTCAGTTCCAACTCCAACAACAAAATGGCTATCTCAGTCGCATTGAGAGACATATTTCGTGCCTCCCTCAGAGAGAACTACTTGGTTCAAGCATGAAGGATCCAGCTCCAGTGGATTATTTTGATGATTAGTAGCATGTTTGGATTAGTTTTGGTTTTTAATTTTGTCATATGAAGTATTTGTAGACTATGCTTTCTGGTTTTAGTTATTTAGAATGTAGTGTTGAAAATGCAACAAGAAAATCCTAATTTAATTGTCCTTTAATTAAATTAGGAATTAAATTGTAATTCCACATCTCATGACAACTTGTAATAATTAAGCAAGTTAATTTGACTTAGTTGGATCAGTTAATTCGAGTTGGGATTCTAACTAGAGTCATGTAGAGTGTCTCCTACTTTTTAGGAACCCTGATTAGGTTTATTTTGAGTTGTAATTATTTAATTCAATTTCACTGAGTTAAATTCAGTTAAACTAGTTCCAACTGATGGAGGAATTAGTGGGAGATCTAGTAGTGGGGTGTAACCTATAGTAATGGGGTGTAAGAAACACTGATTAACCATTAAACTGAAGATTCACTCATAATGAAATCATGCATGTTAGATCCGAGAAAGACCCAGTTGAGATTGGAGTTCAGGGATAATGTACTATCAATTTTATAATCATCTGAATTGTACAGGTGGCACATGAAATCAGAGGAAGGTCTATGAGGATTTCACAATTCATATTTGTGGAATTTCCCAATTAAAAATGGGCTAATTCCCTAGGAAACTACTCAAGGAAATAAGAGCTTGGCAGGTAGTAGAATTGACTAAGTATTGGCTTGAGCTTGTTTGGGAAGCAGTGAGATAGATTAAGATAGTGCAGAGGTTGCTCAGGTTTGAGAAAAGCATTGTAATCTTCTCATATTTTCTAATTAATGCAACATATAAATAACAGGGGTTTTTAGTTGTGGATTTCCCCAGAAAATTACTGTGTTATGTGTGATTGAATTCTTTCTCTTTTATGCTTCGTGATTTCATCGATTGTTTATTGTTTCCATTGATGAGTAGAGTAGATTCAAGTCAATTGGTTTAGCATATTACAATCTACAGTTTGAATCTACAAGGAATTTCTACATGGTATCAGAGCTAAAATCACTATAGAAGAGGAGAATACGAGTTTGTCTTTTTCAAGAGAAATTGAATTTGCAGTATCATACTTTAGAGCCAACATGATGTCATTCTATGGATTGACACTTGAATATGCCCTTGAGGGTAGTTCGAACTATATTTATTGGAAGGAAAAGATAGAGGTAGTGTTGGAAGACAACAGGCTTAAGTAATTCATAAACAAAGATATTCCTAAGCCAGTTAATGCTCAAGATCTGGCAGAGTGGAGAAAGTGTGTGGCAAAGTTGAGAAGGATTATACTAGAAGGAGTTTGAGATAAAATTGTCTAGAATATCCATTTGCAATGTGGAAGGCCTTGAAAATCCTGTTTCAAAACATTAGTGACCACATGAAGCTAGCACTGAAGGACAAACTCATAAAAATCAAGATGGAGAAGGGCGACAAAATACTGAAGTACTTAACCAAGTTCACCCAATGTCGGGATGAGCTTGGAAGTGTCAATGTTGTAGTTACTGAAGATGATCAAGTGAGCCTAGCACTTCTACACCTTCCCAAGAGTTGACAAAACTACTAGGACTCAATTAATTGAAGGGATAAGCTACCTTAGTGGGAGCGATTATGGTATGATTTGGTACAAGAAGAGATTCGACGGAACACCAAAGATGTATCCTCATCCGAGAATGATGATGAGGATAAATGTGCCTTAGTTGGAAAGGTGAATAAAGGGAAGTGGAAGTCATCCCATTCCAAATCAGATTCCAGTAGGGGCAGAAAGAAGAAGGATATGTCGAAGATTAATTTTTTTCACTGTCACGAGCTGGGACACTATGCCACAAAGTGTCCGCAAAAGAAGGCTAGTAAGAAGCCCTCAGAAGGGGCGGAAGATGAAGCTCTTGCTTCACAATTTGAACTAGATTTCACCCTCATCGCTTGCATGGTGACATCAGTGAAGGGTAGTGTTTTGTATCTGGATAGTGGAGCCTCGTTTCATATGACTGACAAAAAAGAGTTTTTCAGTGACTTGGAGGAGAAGGACCTCCAAATGCATATCTATATGGGAGATGATGGGAGGTATAACATGACCAACATTGATAATGTTACCTTTTAGAGGGAGTTTTGTTCTCCTCTCATATTAAAAGATGTCATGTATGTTCTGGGTTTGAAGAAAAATTTGGTTTCAATTTCCATGTTGGAGGACCATGGCTACGATGCAATATTTAGCAAGGGAAAGGTTTTCCTTCGTCACATAGCCTCAGAACAGGTGAAGCAGATCAAGGTTTGGGTGAAGAACCTCTACAAATTGGATGTAGAAGAATACACAGGTTTGAGCACTAAAGTAGAGAAGGTGCAGAGTCGAGACATCGGTGAGTTGTGATATAGAATATTGGGTCACTTGCACGACGGAGATTTGAAGATCATGTATCAAATTTCTACAGGACTTCCCAAGGGTACACTAGAGCAGAGAGACGTATGCAAAGGGTGTACATTGGGGAAGTACACCAAATCTTCCTTTCATGATAAATACATCCGAGCGCAAGCAATCCTTGATAGAGTTCACTCAGATGTGTATGGACCATTCTTAACAACATCCATGACCAAGAACATGTATTATGTAATATTTCTTGATGATTTTTATCGTAAGTGATGGATTTTATTCATGCAGAATAAAGATCAAACATTCATTAAAATTTGTGAATTTAAATCACTTATCGAGAAAGATACTAGCGGGAAAATTAAATCTCTCAGAAGTGATAACGATAGAGAATATGTGTCGAATGAATTCAAAAAATTGTGTGCATCAAAAGGCATTCGATGGGAGTTAATAGAACCTCATAACCCATGACATAATGGGGTGGATGAAATGAAGAACAAAAGTATTGTGGGAGCGACACATGCGATGTTACATGATCAGGGCCTACCATTGCACTTATGGGCTGAAGCATGCAACACGGTTGTTTATTTTCATAACGGAATCCCTCATCTAATTCTTGGGATGAGTACACCAGAAGAAGATTTTTTAGGTAAGAAACCAGAAGTGGCACACTTCAGGATCTTTGGTTCATCAGTCTACTTTCATGTTACCAAGGATGCATGAAAAGAGCTAGACACAACAGCTGAGTTGGGCATATTTTTGGGGTACACTGATACACCCCAAAACTATCAGGTGTACCTGCCATCCAACAAGTTGACAGTGGTTCATAGAGATGTGAAGTTCGATGAAGAGAAGGTCATGAGATGTTCCCTTGAGAGGGATCTTCAGTTACATGCAGACAATGAGCTTTTAGCTCCAAAGGAGGAAGATTAGGACGATGCAGAGAAACCACATGCAGAGGAGCAGAGAGTGGAAGCAACCAATCATGCAAAGACTTCTAGATATGAAAGGAAGTGCACTAGAGAGGCTGACAAATGAACCATGATGCTAGAGAGAATGTTGGATCACCCACATCACAATGCAAGCATAGGAGGTCACCAGTTTGGTACAATGACTACATGGCTATGATGAGTGAGAGTGTAGAGGTTGAGCCATCCTCATTCGTGGAAGCAGTGCAACAACCAGTATGGGTTGATGCCATGGTTGAGGAGTATAACTCCATTATCAGAAACAATGTTTGGGAAGTGGTCCTAAGATCAACAGACAAGTCAATGGTGAGTTCCAGATGGCTTTACAAGGTAAAGCTAGTAGAATATGGGAGTGTGGATAAACACAAGGCCGTATTTGTGGTTAGAGGGTTCTCTCAAGTGGAGGGAATTGATTATGATGAGACCTTTTCTCCAGTAGAAAGGTACTCTTCAATTAGATCTATTCTAGCACTGTCAGCGCAGATGGGATGGAAGATACATAAGATGGATGTGAAGATAACATTCCTCAATGGTATGATTGAGGAAGAGGTGTATATTTAGTATCTGGAAGGTTTTTTGACCTTCAACAGAGATTCGCATGTGTTAAGACTCAAGCGAGTGTTGTATGGACTAAAAAAAGCACCCTGTGCTTGGTACACTAGAATTGACAGTTATTTCACCAGGTTGGGCTTCACAAAAAGTGAGGCAGATGCAAACCTTTACCATATTGTGGTTGAAGGTAAATAGTGGATTATAGTATTATATGTCAATGATTTGATTCTAAAAACTAATGAGAAGCTAATAAAATATTGCAAAGACGATCTTGCAAGAGAATTCGAGATGATGGACCTGGGGCTCATGCATTACTTTCTTAGTATGGAAGTATGGCAAGGAGATGAGGACCTATTTGTCTCTCAGGGCAAGTATGCCAATGAGATACTAAATAAGTTCCACATGGAGAGAAGAAAACCCATGAAGACTCCTCTAGAAGGTAATTAGAGGAAGGAAGATGCTACTTCAAGTGAAGTAGTGGAGGCTACTATTTATAGACAACTTGTGGGTTCACTTATGTATTTGGTGAAAACATGACCAGACATGTGTTTTGCAGTTAACCAACTTAGTCAAGCCATGGTTAATCCAACCAAACTTTATTGGAATATAGATAAACATGATCCAGATTTAATCAGGAATGCAAAAAATTACAGAGATAACCATAAACACAGAGATTCAGTGGAAATAATACTTCATTTCATTAATGTAAAATACTAAAATATGCTTACAAATAGAAATGGAAATAAACCAGCTAGGGCGATGGTAGCTTATCTCTGAGAAGAGATGTCGTGCCTACATGCCTCTGAACTCCTTACAATGAGGCTTAAGGGCCTTTCTATTATTGAACAATAAGAGAAAACCCTAAACAATCAAAACCCTAACCCGAGGAGATGTAACACTAAGAGTTTATGGGCCCCATTGGGGTGAGTTGGACAACCAACTTCTCGGGGTTGCGACATGGTCATATTATCTCCATTTGACACGCATGATAGACCATTGGAAAGACCTCACTGAGGACTACGAAGGAAAAGGCAATTTTAGATAGAAAAAAGCTAGTGGTAGATTTCCAAAAAAACATCGTTTAGGGCCTCAAAACGGCTCCAGAAGCTTAAGAGCCAAAAAACTGTTAAAAATAGTAAACTGTGCTACAATTAAGGAAACTGAAAAACTGAAAGAAGCAATGGTGGGGGTCCAAGTGGAATTGGTGTGTGGCCACCAATATTCACCTAGATCAAAACATGTGTTGAGATACCTCAGAGGCAACACTCAGTTTGGTATTTGGTTCAAACATGCAGAGGGAGTGAAGCTTCAAGGCTTCACAAATTCAGATTGGGAAGAGAGTCCATCCAAAAGGAAGAGAACATCAGGGGGAATATTCAATATTGGGTCAACAACAATTTATTGGTACAATATGAAGCAAATATCCGTTGCACTCAGTTCAACAGAAGTAAAGTACATGGCTGCTAGTCAAGCAGCTTGTGGGGCTATCTGGATGAGGAAGATCATTGTTGGGTTATTTGGTTAGCAGATGGATCCTACAGTGATTTACTGTGATAATAAAAGTTGTATCAAACTCTTTGAGAATCCAGTTTTTCATGATCAGTCCAAGCATATTGACATCCAGTATCACCATCTATTAGATTGTGTGCAAAGGAGAATCATGTTGTTGGAGTACATTCCTACAGAGAAGTAGGATGCAAATATTTTGACAAAGGCATTGTCAAGATGCAAATTCAAGTTTCATAGAGGTAGGAATGGGGAAGAATATAATCACTTTCTTGTTGAGAGGGAGTATTGAAAATGCAACAAGAAAATCCCAATTTAATTTTGTCCTTGAATTAAATTAGGAATTAAATTGTAATTCCACATCCCATGATAACTTGTAATAGTTAAATAAGTTAATTTGACTTAGTTGGCTTAGTTAATTCGAGTTGGGAGTCTAACTAGAGTCATGTAGATTGTCTCCTACTTTGTAGGAGCCCTAGTTGAGTTTATTTTGAGTTGTAATTATTTAATTCAATTTAACTTATTTAAATTCAGTTAAACTAGTTCCAATTGATGGAGGAATTAGTGGGAGATCTAGTAGTGGGGTGTAACCTAGAGTAGTGGGGTGTAACCAACACCGATCAACCAATAAACTAAATATTCACTCATAATGAACTCATGCATGTCAGATCAGAGAAAGACCCACTTGAGATTGGATTTTAGGGACAATGTACTATCAATTGTATAATTATCTAAATTATACAGGTGGTGCAATGAAATCATAGGAAGGCCTATGAGGATTGCACAGTTCATATTTGTGGAATTTCCCAATTAAATATGGGCTAATTCCCTATGAAACTACGCAAGGAAATAAGAGCTTGGCAGGCAATAGAATTGGCTAAGTATTGGCTTGAGTTTGTCTGAGAAGTAGTGAGATAGATTGAGACAGTGTAGTGGTTGCTCAAGATTGAGAAAAGCATTGCAATCTTCTCATATTTTATGATTAATGCAATATATAGATAACAAGGGTTTTTAGCTGTGGATTTCCCCAGAAAGTTATTGTTTTATGTGTGATTGATTTTTTTCCCTTTTATGCTTCGTGATTTCATCAATTGTTTATTGTTCCCACTGATGAGTAGAGTAGATTAAAGTAACTTTTTTAGCATATTACAATCTGCAGTTTGAATCTACAAGGAATTTCTACATGTAGAAGATTTAAAAATACTCAGACATATATAGTTTTGCTAGACAGTCTTAAACTTCTCTGTTTTTGGATGGCCTATAATGTAGTTAGGTGGCCAATAGATTTGGTTTCCCTCTAGGCAGTTTGAGGCCACCTAACCACTTGAATTCTAGTTGTAACATGTATTTTTTGAATAAAATGAATGAAAAGGTCCTGCCAAGCTTACAAAAAAAAAAAACTTAAAGGTCTTCATTGAAATTGAAGGATGAAATGAATCATAGGTGTAGAAAATCCTTCTTACACTAATCAATAGGATATATAGAATTGAAAAAATCATTAAATAAATAGTTGTTGATGATAAGTAAAAACAAGTGAAAGAAATAATAAACTATTACATAATGATTTCCTTAACAAAAATATTACACTCCAAAGCAAGCTCAATGTATTTTCTAACAATGAACAATTATTGCAATATGATTTAAGTGTTGTGATCTTAACAAGAGTAATCTACAACATAAAGGTCCTTGGGAAATCTTGATAGAATAATAGTAAGTTAAAAATTTCTCTCATATTTTCTCCACCTCAAGCACTAAATAAATAAGCATAATAAAACCATAAAATACTTACAGTTTTCCAATTCTATATGTTGGTAAACACAAGCAATTAATTGGACAATTGTTACACCTCAACACTCGTTACCTACTATTGCTCAACATTTATTACCTATTATTTCTTAATATTTCTTAGTACAATACTACAAGATGTATAACACACATGTACCAACATTCTCCCACTTTCCAAATATGTTGCAAGAATATAAGGGAGAATGTGTCAAAATAAAAGCTAACTACTAGGGGACACAAGGCCCATATACTCAAAGCGGCCCTTGAATTTACCCATGCTTGTCATATTTCTTGATACATCTACAACAATTTCCAGAGTGTCACACTTTCTGAAATGTCAACTTTTTCCATTATATACCATGTACTAAACAAATTGATACTAGATATTGATATCTTTTTTATTTGCATGAAAAGTTGGGTTCTTAGCTAGACAAATGACACTGTTACTATCACACTAGACTACAATAACTCTTTCATTTATTCCTAAATTTGAATGCAATTTAAGAAGACAATTGGCTTCCTCATAAGCATGAGTAGTTTCCATATACTCAAATTTTTTAGTAGACAAAGTGACCACAACTTGTGACTTATTCATTCAATTCACAACTCCACCAAATAGTTAAAATGCGTATATGCTCATATATGTTATTTTATCTACATCCCTTTTCCAATTAGAAGCCGCATACCCCTATGGGATCCATAAAACATCATTGCGATATCAAATGGAATATTAAGAAGTGATGCAGGAGCATCATAATAAAATATGTATTTTTATAAACATAAGAAGTTTTTAGAGAATTCTAGATTTTTAGAAAGTACTAGAACCAAATTGTTTTTAGGAAAAAGTTACAAAAAGCTCCTAAAATCAATAGGCTTTCTCTCAACTTCCTCAAAAAATCGAGGAGAGGAATTGTCTCTTGAGAAACTCTAAATATTTCCTTCTCAAGTATAAATAAGATTGTAATGATTTGTTGGAAACCAAGAAAGGTTCTGGGCTTTTGATAAAATTATAGTTAAGTGTTTTACAAGTTGAGTTCTCTGTGTCATCATTTTGGTATCAGAGGCAAATTTAGTGTGTGAGATAGTTTATGTGGAAAATGATTCACTATGCATGAGCAAGATGTGTGTAATACACCATTGTAGGTGGAAAGAGTTGTGGAGAGTAAGATGCTTGACGACTTGTGTGTAGCATTAAGGCTACATAAAGGAGATGAATATGCATATAAATTATGTAGAATTTGGATATACAATGAGACCTATGTGTGGAACCAATTTCTTGTAAGATAAATTGTGTAAAAGATGTCACATAGACCTTGAGGAACTGAAATTGGTTGAGGAAGACCAATTTCCAACCAAATCTTACTCGAAGAAGTAAGAAACATAAGAAAAATATTATATGTAATCGAGACAACATAAAGAATAAGATTCAACGCTAGCGACATCAACAATCCAGAAGATCCATTAGAAGAAGAAGACACTGATGTTCAAGAGGAGACTCCAAAAGAGAAAACGATAAAGATAATCATAGGATTGAGAAGTAGGCCAAGGTTGGGGGTACCCATGTAAGAGGGAAACTTAAATGCTGAAGAGTTGATTGATTGGATCAATGCTATGGTAAAAAATTTCAAATATGAGGATGTGGTCGAGGAGAAGAAGGTGAAATTTTCAGTGAATAGATTGAAGGGACACACCTCACTCTAGTGGGATAACTTGCAAGAAGAATGAAGAAACAAATGCAAAAAGAAGATTATTGGCAGGGATCAAATGTTGGTGAAACTAAAAGGTAAATTTCATCCTCAGGATTATCAACTAAATCTTTTTAGACAAATGCAAAATCTCAAACAAAAATCAATGTTTGTAAAAGAGTAAACAAAATAGTTTTATAAGTTAAGTATAAGGGACAATTATGTAGAAGAAGCCATTGAAAATGTTGCTAGATATATTAATGGTTTTAGATATGAAATCTAAGATGAGTTGAATATTTTTTCTTTAAGAACTATTGAAGAAGAATATCAGGTAACTCTCAAGGTGGAAGAGAAATTGAAAAGGAAACAAATATAGAGAGAAAAGGAGCAAAATGTAGTAGGAAGCAAAGGAGAAACAAGTAGTCGAGGAAGATTTCCAGAGCACCCAGAAGAAGGAAGAAGTTCCCATAAGCCAAAATAGTCATCAGGAAGAGGATATTTCAGAGGAAAAAGAGCATATCAAAGAGGTAGAGGACTAAACTTTGTTGTTAGATGTTACACATGCTCAAATACTATGCAAGAAAAGAATGTTCAAAAACAATCTAAGTACCCTCTATAAAGGAATATTTAGAAATAAGTTGCAGAAATGAATAAATGCGTAAAGAATAAAGATAGAGAAGGTGTAACACCCCCTCCTCCCAAGTCCACCCAAGCAATCATCCAACTAGGGTAAACATGCGATGAGAGAGGATACTATAAGGGATTCAACTTCCTTGGTGACCTTAAGGAAATGGAAACGATAAAACATATCAAACAAACCCATCCACTTCAGCAACAACACCCTCAAGAGACATGCCAGCCACTTAGACATCCTATACCTGAGTCCCACTGATGATTTAAGCCTTTTCACCCCATGATCACTCTCATGCTATAGGCAAGACAACGACTAGAAACCAAATTTTCTCTCATAGGCCTATGTGGCAGCGTCCCTAGACTTTTTCTAGCAGACCTGTGTCAACATCCCTGAGATTTGAGCCACTTTTCTAGCCCAGAACCCTGACCTCTTACCAGAACTTGTTATAACATTCAAAATCCATCAAAGACATGATGAAAATATAAACAAATAAAAAATCAACCTCAGGACTAGGCCTGAGCATCCTGAACTGAGACTAACATTCTATCAAACACTTGGCGTCAATGCAACCTATACGTCTAAAACACAAGAAAGAGCATAAATGGTTGAAAGAAATTATGAAACATAACCAGAAGGATAATGTAGTTCTCTATTGAACTATGATATCATCAATTAGGTCTTGCATCCATCCATTCAACAATTACAAGTAATTACATGAAATAACCATGCCATGAAACAATCACTTAACCATGCTTATAACCAAAATAAAACCATATAAATACCAGAGATATGAAAGCCATCAAATCCACATATAAACAAGTGCAAAAGTAAGAGAACTTAGTTTTTATTAATCATAGGCAAATCCGATCAGGTTCAGGACTTCCACGTACCACCCGACCATAGACATAACTGAACCAAATCTCTCTTTTAGCCAGTCACCCCCGTGCCATATTCCAAGCATGAATGTGGGATCTCATAGAATAACCAATCCATGAACAACCAAGGGAATCCAAAGGTTAAACCACCTCCACCCTCATCAAACCGTGATCACACCAAAACTAGTACTCTGATCACAACCGAACCGAACTTGGAATGCCATTGGAATCCATCACTATCCTTGAGGAATTTTCCATCTCCTTGTCTCTCAGGCTTTACTGCAATCCAATCCCAGATCACTGGGCCCTAAACTAAGACCAGTCTCTATGGCTTTACTGCAATCCAAACGTGGATCATTAGGCCCTAAATTGAGACTTCTCGCTCGGGCTTTACTGTGTATCCCGCCAAAACGGGTCAGGGGATTCCTAGGCCTTTGGAAATGAACCTTGAGACCACCTTCACCCCGGATTCCAAAATCCATCCAGCTAGCCAAAGCTAAAAGTCAAGATAAACATCCCAACATATCATGGCATTTGGAAAAAGTCAAGGCTAGGTTGAAAACCACTGTCATAACCCTACAAAACCATGCCACCGACAACAAGAGAACCATACACCAACATGCAAGGCCATGCATGTCCAAGCTAGCTAGGAAATCACACATGCAAAAGGCTACCTGCAATTATTTCTGTTGACGCTGCTTAATCCTACTTTCCTTTCCTCAATCCTTGCTTTCCTTCCTTTCCCTTTTCTTGCTTTTCCTTCCTTGCTCCAAAGTTAGAGTTATCCAAGAAAACTCTAAGTGACCAAGAGTTAGAGAGAGAGAGAGAATAATGAGAGAGCTCCAAAAATTGAACTGACAAAAGGTTACCAACAGATCCTCAGAAGCCCTTTATATAATGAGGCCTCTATTTTCTTCATTTTCCATTATTTTCCTTATATTTCCTCTGCACATGCAACTTGTGACCTTTCACCTTACTTTTCTCCAAATTTCCTTTATTTTCATAAATAAATGTGCCAAAAATGCCTTTTCCTTAGCCTTTGCAAATTCTCCTTAGCCAAAACATACATCTAGGGATGCCCACTAGGATATCTTCGCCCAACATTCAGCTTGGAATAAGTGTCCCTTGCTTATGGTCTTGTTTTTCCTTTATTAACATTTATTACATGAAATTTTCACTAGGGTTGTTATATAACCCTCCCCCTTGGGGAACACCATCCTCGGTGTTAAACCACACCATGAATGCAACAAAATCACTAAAAAGGAAACATACTACCCATGGAGCTTTATAACTTATCTCATTGCAGTATTTACAATGAAAGACCTTCTCAAATAAAAACATCATGACAACATGACAAGATAACAACCATAATAACATGACACCCATACCGCTGATTGGATCTTAATAACTTAGGTCATGGCGATATTTACATCAATATACCAAAACATCAACAAAACATATGCCAAACATATACCAACATCAAACCAAAAATACTTTGCCTCAATCAACAAACAATGAAGGATATAGGTCCCTCATCTGATCCATCATCTCCCCTGTAGCTTCTTTAGGCCCAAAGTGCTTCCACTGCACTTTAACTTTCTCTATGGCTCTATTCCTGAGCATGAGATGCTTTTGCTGCAATATGCACTGAGGCTCCTATTGGAACTCTTGTTCTTGCTCCACTTACAATAAAAACCAATCAATAACATGATCAACATCCTTTATATACTTCTTAAGCAATGAAATATGGAAAACATCATAGACTTTCACTGTTGGAGGTAGTGAAAATCGATATTCCATAGGTCCAATCCTCTTAAGGGCCTCGAAAGGCTCGCAATACCATGGTGCCAACTTAGCACATGAACCAATCCTCAAAGATATTTTCTTGGGCTTGATGGAAAATACACATGCTCCCCAACCTGAAACTCCTTGAACACTGTGTGATGATTCACATAACTATTATTTATATCCTGTGATGCATTTAGATTCTTCTTTATAACTTGCATTTCCTGCTCCATGTATGCTAACATATCCGGTCCAATAAGTACCCTGTTCATTGGATCACTCCAGTTGATGGGAGTGTTACAAATCCATCCATACAATGCCTTGAAAGGAATCATCCTCAATGAATCCTTGTAACCATATCCTCCAAGATCCTATAGACCCTCTCTGTTTTTCCATCTACTTGTGGATGATAAGCTGTACTGAAGGCCAAGTCTGTACCCAAGCCTGTAAATAGATCCTTCTAGAACTTGGAAGTGAACTTTACATCCCTGTCTGACACAATCTTCTTTGGAAAACCATGCAGTATCACTATCTCTCTGATGAACACTCGTGCTACCTCACTAGCTGAATATGTAGTCTTTACTGGAATGAAGTGAGATACCTTGCTCAACTTGTTGACCACGACCATAATAGAATCATGCTGCCTCACTTTCCTCGTAAGATATGTAATGAAATCCATGGAAATGACCTGCCATTTCCATTTCGGAATTGCTATAAGATGTAGTAAATCACCTGGATGCTTACATTCTGCCTTGATCTACTGATAATCTAAACATCTAGCCACAAACTCTACCCTTCCTTCTTCAAATTCGACCAACAATAGAACTTCTTTACTGCCGTCAACATCTTCTGATATCCTGAATGACCCGAGTATGGCTTGGCATGAAACTCCCTCAAGATAAGCTTCTTGTTCTCATTTCAATTTGACACATAGATCCTGTCTCTAAATATCACCAAACCATCTGTCGTGAGATGATAGTCTACATCCCGATCACATGTACTTGTACCTGTACCTGCACCTATACTGTATTTGTGCTCTATTGTAACCTATCCATAATATCCATGTATTTGTCATCCCACTGTCCTGCCTGTAAGATCCTATCCTGTAACTCTGTCCCATAAGAGCTCATATTTTATATATGATTTACATGTACCTTCCTGTTAAGAGCATCTGCAACCCAATTCTCATTCCCTTTGATGTATCTGATCTCGAAGTCGAACTCACTAAGGGTAACCAACCATCTAGCTTTCCTGGAATTTAAATTTGGATGGTCAAATAAATACCTCAACCCTTTGTGATCACTCATCAATGTAAACCTCCTCCTCAGAAGATAGTGTCTCCACATCTTCAATGGATGTATAATTACTGCTTGCTCAAGATCACGAGTCAGATAGTTCTACTTGTGCTCATTTAGTTTCTGTGATTCATAGCACACTACCTATCCTTCTTGCATGAGAACTCCACCAAGTCCTCTCTTGCAAGTACCTGTACACACAACAAACTCCATGTCCATATCTACAACTACACTTAACCTGCATAGCGGTAACCATCCTCACTGATGTAGGCTTCTTCTTTCCCTGCAAGGTCCTCTTTTCCCCACTATCATCCACACACTCAATGGCCTTATCAAATCAATCCATTTGGTTCTGTGAAGGTATAGCCAATCCATATCCAAAAGCATACTATAAGATCCTAACGGAAATACATTCAAATGTGCTGCTGTAGGCATACCATTTAACTCAAACACACAAGCTCTCACCCAATGGTGAACTCTCTTCTTTGTACCTGTAGCCAACTGTACCAACCAAGATTCTACATGCACTTATTTTCTCAAACCACACTTATCCACCAGGTTATGATTAATATAGCTATAGTTAGATCCATGATCAATCAAAATAGAAACAACCTGATCAAAAAGCTTACCGTCCATCTCAATGATTGATCCCTGATGGTTCACCTCCCTATTTTCCACAACTGCATAGGTTCGAGGAATGCTATGACCAACATGACCAACTGTATGCACCTCTTGAGCACTATAGATCTTGGGTCTACCACCACTATGATACTGCAGACAATCCCTCTTACAACGATCCTTACCACATATCCAACACTGCAATGGTTCCCTACCACTGCCTCTAGCCTACTGATCTCCACGTCCCATATCAGCTGTATTGAATCTCTTGTAAGGAACTACATTTTCTTTCTCACTTGGATCTTGAGGTCTTCCTCTCTTTGGTGGCCATTTTACTTTAACATTCTCATTTCTTTCCAAGTCATGCTTAGGCTCAACTTTGCACTTCGAGTGCTCATAAAAATGCTTCAACTTTCGAATGGCCTCCTGCAACAATCTAGGCGAGCATCGAAATCAATCCGGTCTCTGTATGCAACTAGCAATCCACTGATGAATCTCTGAACCTTGGCCTTCTCCTCTCTAAGGTAAGGTACATATCTCAAAAACTCTGAAAACCTGCTAGTATACTCATCATCTGTCATAGAACTCATCCGCAACTCATAAAACTCCTTAGCTTTGTCATCATAGTACCTCTCAGACAAGTACTTATTCTTGAAGAGCCTTTCAAATTCATGCCAAGTCAAATCCTCCTCATGTATACCTTTGAAAGTCTTCACGTTTTCCCATCAAATATCTGCTTTACCTTTGAGATTGAAAGTGACTATCTTTTCTTTCATGTTTTCTGAACAATCATGCAATTAGAATAATTTCTTCATACCAAGCAACCATGCCTCCGCATCCTGTGATTTCTTCATATCTCTATCAAAGGTAGGTGGCTTCACTTTCTTAAACTCATCTGGAAAGTATCCCCTATCACTCCTCCTGTAAGGATGATAACGATGACGATCATGATGCCTATCAGAACCAGAATTGGAATAGTACCTGTGTCGATCACCTTTCCTATATGGAGTGTCCAACAACCTGCCATCTATGATCATGTTAGATCTATCTGACCTATGTATACTAGAAGACCTATTTCCATATGCCCCATTAGTTCTGTCCTCATGTCCATGGATGATCCAAAGTGGTCCCTGTCGTTGCAAATCTGAGAAACTCTGAAGTAGTATAGCATTCACCTCTGCTTGTTTCTCTTATGCTTGCATGATTTTTTCATTGTCTACTTTGAAACTCCTTAATTCTTCCTTTACACTTCTCAATGTATCTACCAAGTTAGAAGAGTGCCCCACAACACGATGCCCATCTGATGCATAAGGATATTCTATGTTGCCGACCATATTTCTAGCCATCTTATCTCTTTCCTGCAAGGCATACTATGTCAGATAAACCAAATCACAATAAACCAATGCACCTTAGCATAATTCGGGGAGGATACCTTGTCTTCAAGATCATCAAATCAAAGTGATACATGTATAGCATAATCATAACAACATATAGACATATATCAAATAAGTGTATCAATGCATAATCTTCATTCTAGCTAGGGTCCAGTCATTAATTCAAGGCCATATCAACAAAGCATGCTATGAACTCATGCATGACAACAACCATTACTCCATTGCACACATTTCCACATGAAACTATCAACATGCATAAGTAATTCCTAATCAACTACACATACGTATGAATGCATGTAGTCAGGCATAAGCGATCAATTCTTATAATCAACCTACAAGACTGATACATGTAATTAAAACATTCAAGAATGCAACCTAACATACAAGGATGTATTCAAACTGCATATAATCATATAACCAATCATATACTTTTGATAGTGCATCCCAGAAAATCACATCAAGTTCCTCATGACAACTTTACTACAATCATGATCAACATGATGCAATGCAAAAAGCACATGGAATGCAAGTGTAAGAGAGTCAGAGACACACATGAAACTAACATGCATGCATGACCAAGCACCTTCACCCAAGGAGAGTGCAACCACGCTTTGATACCACTCTGTGGTATCATATATGACCCAAAGAGAGCGCAACCTACTCCGATACCAATTTGTAACACCCCCTCCTCCCAGGTCCACCTAAGCAACCGACCAGTCGGGGTAAACATGTAATGAGAGAGGCTAATATAAGGGATTCAACTTCCTTGGTGACCTTAAGGAAATGGAATCAATGAAACATATCAAACAAACCCATCCATATCAGTAAAAACACCCTCACAAGACATGTCAGCCACTCAGACATCCTGTCCCTGAGTCCCACTGGTGATTTAAGCCTTTTCACCCCTGGTCATTCTCATTCTATAGGAAATACAACAACCATAAGCCAAAGTCGCTCTCACAGGCCTGTGTGCCAACATCCCTGGAATTTTTCCAGCAGAACTGTGCCAACATCCCCGAGATTTGAGCCACTTTTCTAGCCCAAAATCCCGGCCTCTGCCCAAAACTTGTTATAACCTTCAAAATCCATCAAAGACATGATGAAAATATAAAAAAATAAAAAATCAACCTCAGGACTAGCCCCGAGCATCCCCAATCAGGATTGAGATTTTGTCAAACACTTGTCATCAATGCAACCTATAGGTCTAGGATACAAGACAGAGCATAAATGGCTGAAAGAACTTATAAAACATAACCAAAAGGATCACCTCCTTCTCCATTGAACTATTATATCATCAATTAGGTCTTTCATCCATCCATTCAACAATTACAAGTAATTACATGAAATAACCATGACATGAACTAGTCATTTAACCATGCTTATAACCAACATAAAACCATATAAATATCAGAGATATGAAAACCATAAAATCCACATATAAATAAGTGAAAAAGTAAGAGAACTTATCTTTTATTAATCATAGGAAAATCTGATTAGGTTTAGGACTTCCACGTACCACCCGACCATAGACATGGTTGAACCAAATCTCTCTTTTAGCCAGTCATGCTCGTGCCATATTCCAAGCATGAATGTGGTATCTCATAGAAAAACCACTCCATGAACAACCAAGGGAATCCAGAGGTTAAACCAACTCCACCCTCATCAAACCATGATCACACCAAAACCGATACTCCGATCAAAACCAAATTGAACTTGAAATTCCATTTGGAATCCATCATTACCCTTGAGGAATTTTCAATCTCCTTGTCTCTCAGGCTTGACCGCAATCCAATCCTGGATCACTAGGCCTTAAACCAATACCAGTCTCTTAGGCTTTACCGCAATCCAAACCTAGATCACTAGGCTCTAAATCAAAACTCCTCCCTTGGGTTTTACCGTGTATCCTGCCAAAATGGGTAAAGGGACTCCTAGGTATTTGGGAATGAACCTTGAGACCACCTCTGCCCCGGATTTTGAAATCTATTCGGAAAACCAAAAATCAAAACCGAGATAAACATCCCAACATACCATGGCATCTGGAAAAAGGCAAGTCTAGGTTGAAAACCACTGTCATAACCTGGAAAAACCATGCCACCGAAAATAACAGAACCATACACCAACCTGTAAAGCCATGCATGTCCAAACTAGCTAGGAAATCACACATGAAAAATGTTACCTGCAAGTATTCTTGTTGAAGCGGCTTGATCCTACTTTCCTTTCCTTGATCCTTGCTTTCCTTCCTTTCCCTTTGATTGCTTTTCCTTCCTTGATCGAAATCTAGAGTGCTCCAAGAAAACTCTAAGTGACCAAGAGTGAGAGAGAGAGAGAGAGAATAATGAGAGAGCTCAAAAATTTGAGCTGAGAAAAGGTTGCCAATTGATCCTCAGAAGCCTTTTTATTAATGAGGCCTCTATTTTCTTCATTTTCCATTATTTTCCTTCAATTTCCTCCTCACATGCAACCTGTGACCTTTCACCTTACTTTTCTCCTAATTTCCTTTATTTTCATAAATAAATGTGACAAAAATGCCTTTTTCCTTTTAATGCCTTTGCCAATTTTTCTTAGCCAAAACACACATCCAGTGATGCCCACTAGGATATCTTTGCCCAACATTTAGCTTGGAATAAGTGTCCCTTGTCCGTGATCTTATGTTGCCTTTATTAACTTTTATTACATGAACTTTTCACCAGGGCTGTTACAGAAGGGGTATTGAGCTCCTGGGGTGGGGTCTAACCCAATAAATCTCACATCCTTTAAGGAGAAGTAGACTAAAAAATTGAACTAAAGATAACTTCCATTAATTGAAGAATTGTTTATACATAGTAAAAAGTTATAAAACTTGAAAACCAAAATTTCTACACTGTTATCCTCTTGCTTCTACTATTTGTTAGCTACCTAATAGGCTACTCGATCCCTTTATTTATAAAACATGAATGTGGGGCATCCTCCTTGAAAGGAGGATTATTTTCCCTCCAAAACTCCTAGAAATCTAGCTCATGTTCCCTTAGTGACCTCATAACTATAGGAGGAACATTTATTGTCATAATCTAGGTGATTTTAAACCTTCTATAGTAGGGGGAAGGCCCCACGAATATCTATGACTGTATATCCTCGTAATCTGTGCAAAATCTTCTCAATATCCTGCACAATAATCACATTAGGTAGATAAAGCATGATAAAACTCCTTAAAACTTCCTAAGAAATCATTTAAGTTAAAGGAAATTTTATTAAGTGAAAATAGGAAGTTCTAATACAAACTTTATGTGCCTAGGAAAGGTTAGATGGGCCTTATGTTTACCTAATTTGGAGGTCCATCACCCCCTAGGTTAAATGCTAACCATGAGGGGGGCACTTGTAATCAACCTAAACCATTAAATATTGAACTATATGTATTTTTCCTAGCTAACTACATGTTATCGATCACAACTTTACTATGCAAAAAGGTGAAACCACCCTCTAAGTGTGTGGGCCAATTATAACTCTTTTGCAATGTTAGAAATGATATTTAACTTGCTTTTAGTGTGAAGTGAAACCACTGAAGAAATGTCATTGATAATGTTTCTCACCTATTAAACTTCACCCTTGAGGGGGGTCCCACATCTGATATTGGCCAACAATTTTGAGGTTTCCATAGATCAATATCTATTTTCCCTCTAATTTGTAGTTTGATCCCTTTTCACCAAGTTGCGTAAAATTTTAAAAAATAGTCGAGAATTTTGGGATTTTCCCAAAACTTCCTCAATTTCTTCATAGCATACTCTATCTTTGGATATTTCCAAGAACATGTTATATTCCATACTCTAATTCTTTGAATTTCCTTGAATTTCTTAGAAATTTCCCTGGTTCCACTTGGGGCATTCTGACAAACGTATGGCAGGAATCTACCTACCAGTGTTTTATCAAACACTTTGCTTGCAATATCTATATAAAAAATTGTGCTTGCCCCATACAAGCTCAATGTTTCATCCTGGGCTCTAATACCACCGACCCTTTGCCAATTCATTCTTACCTCTCTTGAGGCCCAATCCTATATTGGGTACCCTTGGTAACTTGCATACTGGAAAATTTCATCTTATTATAGGAATTATGGCATGCCCATGCTATTGTGTAATTCATATGCACAAATACGTTTAATTTAAGACTCATATGCATTAACAACAATATACAAATGATTTGAAACTAAAAAAAATCATACAAAAAATTATAATACTTATCTTTTAATTATGTGCAATGGGCTGCAAGCCTTCAACATTCCACCTAGCCATAGACAACATTGTTCATTTCCTTTCAACAATGGGTCACTCCCAAGATCAATCTTTGAATCCATGGGAATAAACACACCAGAACCTAGTACACACCCAATACCAACAACCATCGACCAAGGAACCAAGCTTGATAGCTTCCAACTAGTATCCATGTGGATTCTAGGAGTTCCAACACCCTCATAGGCCTTCCAAGTACCTTTCCAAGCCTCAAACAACTAAGGTACCAAGCCTGAAATCCTTCAACTAGGAGGTCTTGTGGATTTTAGGAGTTCCATTACCCACACAGGTCTTTCAGGCCTCACATAACCAAGGTACCAAACCTGACAATCTCCAACCAGTAGTCCTATGGCTTCCAGGAGTTCCAATACTCTCATAGACCTTCTAGGTACCCTTACAAGCCTTACATGAAAAATGTACCAAACCTAATATCCTCCAACCAACAACCCTGTCGCTTACTAGAGTTCCACTACCTTCAAGGGTCTTTGAGGCACAATGCCCCCCCACAACACATTATATATGGGAAACAAGGAGGAGTGATGGATGATATTATAAGGGATTCCTTAAGGGACGAAAAAATTGTTGAGAAGATGAGGCATATCCATATACAGGTACATGACACATTGCAAAATAGGAAAAATATAAATTTACGCATGATCAACATAGAACATAAAACTCCTTAAAGGTGTAAGACAACGTATGGTTAGAGTTGAACAAGGAGTTACTACAGGGTCTTGGTAATAAAGTAAAGGTCATGCAATATAGTCCCTTTGAGATTCTAGAAAATGTTGGAGATAATTCCTATAGATTCACTAGTCTACCCCAATACATGTGCATTTACTCAATAGTGAATGTAAAGAATTCGAAACTCTATGAACCTTCCATGGTAGATGAGGAAGCATAAGAGGTTCAATATTCTATAGAGGATTTGGAACTAGGTGCCCAAGAAGAGTTGGGAGGATACAATTTTGCATAAGGGGTATAGAACTGCACGGGAGGGACAACGTGACCTTTGGAAAATTCAGCTAAAAGGACAACTTCAAGGAAAAGCTAAATGGTACACTCGAGAGAACGTGGATGAAAAGATTACTCACCTCATTTAGTATAAGCTTTTGGGTACCGGAGAGGGGTGATATGTATTGGATCATTATATTGTTTTTTATCCATCATGCTTTAGAGTGGAAAAAGGGGAGGAATCGACTCACATACCATTACTAGCGAGATCTAGTTTGGAAAATTGTGGTTTGAAACCTTCCAATAGTAGTTTCAGGAATTCAATGACATTTATTGGGGGTACAACTATGAGCCTTAGTGCCACACCATTTTTTATTATTCTAAACATAGATACCTTTCCAATGACACAAAAATCACCTCAATTAGAGTTAGTATGCAAAAGTTATGCCACTCAGAAGTTGACCTTCCTATTTCAACCACCATAATTCAAGAGGATTCCACATTAGCCCCCATTTATCAAGGAAAAGGGGCTATCCATGTGATCATGATGACTAATATTATAGGAGAGTTACTATTTAAACTCGCGTTAAGATTTGAAAGAGTCAAATCTAACCACTAGTAGGCTCATGGGTTGTGTTATAATCGGGCCACTAGGAGGAAAAGGGGTTCCATTATTCCGAGTGCATTTTATTCCATAGACATGCAAAGTAGCCAAGAGGGATAAGAAGAGAGAACATAGAGAGAATTTGTGCACTGTAGTAGGCCAAAGGCCACATGACTTACTTCTTTATACTTGCAACCATTTTCTATTAAGAGAAAGAGAGAAGAATGACCTCACCTTCTGGCTGGGTTTTCTCTTGAAAGGGTTTCTTAGGATATATCTTATGTCAATTGTGGTTTGTGAGTTTTTATTTTTGCTATTCCATATTTTTTGTATAATTATTATTTGCATACATATGTAATAAATAATTATTTACATATATATAAATCTAAAGAGAAATAAACCCTCATAGTGGAGATTTTGGATTTTTAAGTATAATTTATGAGATCTGTTGTGATGAACTATCCAGTGGAATATTGATGTAGTTTGTGGATCAGATAAGGTGTATCTAAGAATAGAAGGATAATTGGAGAAGGTGAAGAGGAAGGCTACTTATTAAGTAAAATTTCACACTTGTCTAGGACATGGAAATTTTAGGAGCTAAATTTCACCCATGGGTTAATTTTCCATGCTTTTTCGCCAAAAAAGTTTTACTAATTTCCTTTTTTTTATAATCAATATTAGCCCAAATTCTATAGAATAAAATTATTTAACCTTAAAAATTATCAAAATTTTATAGAAACTATATAAAATCCTCAAAATATTGAATGTTTTTACAAAAATATTGCTATACATTTTGTAATTTACTTATTAAGGACCAATAAGATTCGGCAAGGTTTTATACTTCAACACAAATTTCCATCATTAAAATTTTTCCTAGCCTAGGAGGAGGATAAGGATAAGGAAATGTATAAGGCAAATAGTTAAGGCTAATGGAAAAGGCCATATTAGTTCACTATAATGCCATCCCACTACCATGTCACTATATTATCACTACCCAATCACTACCACATGTCATCCTATATGGAAACACTTGCTAAAAATAGATTCTGTTGTGATATAGCAATCCTCCTAAATGGTAAGGTAATATGCATGTACTCCAACAAATACAATCCAATTACTTGATGGAGTCAAGGAAGGAGAAACATATAGTCATGGGGTGACCTAATATTGAGCAAAAAAGACAAGTAAATAAAATGAAAATAATGTAAATGTGCATTAAGGAAATAAACATAAGGTAAATGTGAAAAAAAAACTATTCTAATAGAAAGAAACCACAAATCATGAGCCCCGAGGGTTAGCTCAGTTGGTCGAGTCCTCGTCGTTAAAGCAACTCTGTTATTGAGAGGTTATGGATTCAATTCTCTTGATGCTATCAGGATCAGGCTTCGTGCTTGAGCCGAAAGGAAGTGATCCCTTCATATGGATCTGCCCGGGAAAAATACTCTGTGGATGTAGTGAACACCAATCTCTAGGGACCATGAACCACATATAAAGAAAACCACAAACCATAAAGAAAAATATTCTAAAAAGCAAGAAATGATAAACCATAAAACATAAGTATTAAAAGGTATCCCACACTTTTTAGGATCACATTCACTATCATATATAACATATGCCACACTAACAAAAACCATAAATCACTAAGATTAATCATTCGTCAAATTTAAACTGCATTAAGTTAATTATATTAATTGAAAAGAATAAATCATATTGGTCATCAAAAGGATGAAATTTTCATGAAAGTTATTGATGGGAAAAAATGTATGGAATGTACCATAAAAATAGGTAGTTTGGAGGCCCATCACCATGCAAAATGATTTTCCCAAGTGACATTTCAAAACACATTTCCCCAACTCATATAGAGAGGGAACGATTTTTCTAAATCGAGAGGAATGATTGTGACACATGAAGGTTAACTTCCTGAGAAGAATGAATTAATATAGGCACCCATGGCATGGTAATACTTCTTTATCCCAATTTCTTAAATATTTGCATCTTTTAACCTTAGAATTGCATAAATATATGTAATCTATTAGTTATTAGAGTCATTTAAGAAATCACAACATCAAATAATAAATAAAAACAATAAATGAAAATATATTCTTTATAATTCTATATAAAACTTTGGCTTATTAATAAAGAATGAGTAATCTATTATGCTCTAAATGGAAATAAATTCTTTATAGTTTTATATAAAACCTTTGGCTTATTAATAAAGAATGAGTAATCTATTATGCTCTCTCTTTTCTTCTCTTCTTTGAAATTGATTTAAATTCTAAATCATATTTACTCCACATCACAACTTTCATTATGAATTTTTTTTTTCTAAGTAAGATTAGTCTATTAATAAAAAGGGAATAAAATTACAGCGAGACCGAAGTTAGATACATTGCCCTGAAGAGAGGCAAATTTGTCAAGATAAACATGGAATGAGACTGCCCCAGTTCAGGGAGCTTAGTCTTGAACCTTTTACTGAGTTTACAAAATACAAAAAAAGAGCTGAAATTCCATATCACCGTCTGAACAAAAACATGCCCAATAGTATGGGCCGCCTGTCGAGCTATCATGACAACAAAAAACAAGCTAAACATCAGGAGGTTCTTCAATAATCCAGCACCAACCTGTATCATACATGTTCCCTTCAGGAGCAGCTGCTGAGTTGGATGGACCAGGGTCGACCGGTGCCATAGCCACATTCGGAGCGCTGCTGGCTGGTGCCTCAGGAACCTACAAAGACTCTCTACCAATCTCCAACTGGATGCTTGATGTCGGAACAGAAACAGATCCTGGGCCCTCCTGATGGGAACTAGGCTCTCCCTCTTGGGCTTCCTCCTGGAATACCACTGAAATATGCGCAGTGATTCTTGGATGATTCAGAGCGCTGCAGAAGGTGAAGAGTGCAGAGCCATACAAGGGATTCCCTCTTCCACTTCGAGTGCGAGGATAGTGCCCAACAGAGAAGTCGCTTGAAGGGGAGGGCGACTCAGTGGACGAGCTGGAAGGCACCCACCTAAGATGACCTCGTCGATACCTCATTTGATGGCGACGGTGAGGCATCGGGACGACTGAAGCAGTGGTAAGAGAGCGAGGCGGGGTAGCGACGATGACCAAGCCAGCGGAGCGCGTGACCACAAAGACCAGGCCAATAGAAAATAGGAAAACTACAGTTCGCAGGCCTGGTGCCCAGGATAAAAACCAAAAGGAGGACAGAGGCAGCTCTACCATAAGACTAGAGCTAGGATACAGAGTCGCCTCCCCGTTCATTCCACCAGAAGCAGCAGTGAGGATGAGACCCACATAAATAATGCCAAAATCGGAGCTCCGTCCAGACTTTGGAGAATTCTGCGAGTGAATCGCCAGAATTTGCTCCCCCGCCAGCTCATAATTGAGCCTTAAAATATCAATCTCCTTCAGGTCTCGAGAAACATCCAATATAACTGCAGCAGTAAATGGAGCCAAGGTTTGAGTCGAGCCGGCACGTGCGGGCGCATAAACTAGGGTGCTAGACAGGGATGGAGTATCAGAGCCATTTAACAGCGAGCAAGTGAACTCTGCATAAACCAAATTCTGAGAGCCTTCATTTATGAACCAATTGATCATGCTGTACTGGGTGGGCAGGTGTCGTGCCTCCTCGTGCCACCTCTATCTCATCCAAATTGATAGCTATTTGAACACCCGCATCCGAGGTATCTGCATCATGTTGGACCAGAATTTTGCATTCCTGTTCTTGATCATGATTTTGGATTATGTCCAGAGCTCCAGTGATCAGAGTATGTCCATTTTCCACCCCCAGGTTGGCTAGAAGATCAGCGACCTTGTTGCCTTCCTGTTTAACATGGTTGCAGATGATGGCCCGATTAGTGTGAAGCAGTTGTTCGATTGCATTCAATCTGTCTTCGAGTCTCCAGCTGTTGGCTATTTTCTGCGCATGAGCCCTGTTGAGAAGTTGATTGACCATGGTGATGAGTAATAGGGAGTCACCTTCGATTTCCAGTGGTTGAAAGCCATGTCGTTGAGATAGGAGGAGGCCTTGCTAGAGTCCCTCCAGTTCAGCCGAGTTGTTGGTGTCCCAGCCAATGTTTCCATAGTATATTAGGAGGGGCAAGCCCTGATGATCTCTGAATATACCTCTGAACCCAGCCTTCCCAGGGTTGCCCTTTGAAGCCCCATCAAAGTTGAGTTTGAAAGTGTGCTTTGGAGGGGGGGTCCATGGGTGCTTGCTTTTGCCGTTGCCTTCTGGATGTCTGAGATTGTGAGTACTTTGTGGGAGTTGAATGTTCCAGTTTTCCCATATGGCTTTCTCTTTTGCATGGGAGGGGAAATCATCCGGGGTCCAAGTTTGGAGCGCCAAGGTCTCTTTAAGATTGATGCAGAAGTTGCTCCAGAGGATTTCTGAAGGAGTGATTTGATCTTTGAATATGCATTTGTTCCATTCTTTCCAAGTTGTCCATAGAAGGAGGTCGGGAATCAAACTCCATAGGTGGTTAAGAAGCTTGCTTTTATATGGATGCTGAGGCCAATGACGAATGGAATGGATGATATCTTCAGATCCTCTACATCTTTTTTGGCATCGAAAGCTAGCTTTCTCCGACATTTGATTAGCAAGAGTGCAAGAGTCCAGGAGATGTTGTAGCGTTTCCTCTTGAGAATTACAATTGGGACACCTAGAGGGCCCATGATAGTTTTTTTTTCTTAGATTGTCCCATGTGAGTATTTTCCTGTGCCCAACAAGCTAGAGGAAGAGAGAAACTTTGGGCCAAGTACCCTGTGTCCAAATTCTGTCCCAGATCGGATCCAGAGGCGCTGTGTCTTTGCTCACAATGTTGTAAGCCTCTTTGGTGGTAAATGTGCCTCTGGGGGTATATCCCCATATTAATATATCCCTGCCTTCTGAGGATCTGATGCATCGATTTAGTAGCTCCCTTTCCAAGACCTCCTTAGTCTGGTCATTTGCGTTCCTGATCAGCCTATCAATCCACTTCCATTGTCTATATCCCTGTTCTGTCTTCGGATTCCACTGTTGCTTGACGGTTACCTTTTGCTGCTCTTCCCAATCTTGGCTAGGAGGCTGAATAAGGAGGTCGCTAAGCTTTGGAAGTTGGTTCCAAGCATCCGTCCAGAATCTGGCAGTGCTGCCATTTTTTATTTCCCAAAAATTGTGTTGTTGGATCAGTAGATAATGTTGTTTCGCACTGTTCCATATTAGTGATCCTTTGTCATTCGGAATGAATCTTATGAGCTCCTCTGATGGTCTATGGTTGGCATATTTCGCTGTCCATATTGCTGCCCATGGCTTAGTGGGATCAGAGAGCCATTGCCACCATATTTTTGCGCCCATGATTGCGTTGCTTTGACTGGGGTCTCGCAGCCCTATTCCCCCTTGTTCTTTTGGCTTGCATACAGTGGTCCATTTTACCAAGGCCCATTTGCGATTTGTACCTGTTGCGCCCCAGAGAAAATTGCGCTGTAGAGCTTTGATTTTTTTGAGGATGCATTTAGGCGCTGCCAGGATTGAGAAGAGGTAGAGAGGCATTGCCTGAAGCACCACTTTGATGAGCACTAATCTACTGGCAATGTTCAAGGTTCTATGCGTCCATAAGGAGAGGCGAGATTCAAGTTTTTCAAGGAGCATACGCCAAGAGGCGTGCTTGATGGCAGAGTCTATGAGGGGGGCTCCAAGGTATTTGGAAGGAAGGGAGGCTATGGAGAAGCCCAGGATACGAGCAATGGCAAATTGAGTAATAGGGGGAGTGTGATAGAAGAAAATTTGCGATTTGGCCGTGTTTACACTCATTCCTGAAGCTTCAGAGAAGTCATTCAGAAGGGATTTGTAAAGGGAGGCTTCCTGAACAGAGGGGTACCCAAAAAGCATGTTGTCATCAATGAACTGTTGATGAGTAATGGCTGAAGAGTTGTGAATGGATAAACCTTTGAGGCACTGGGAGATGAGGGCTTGCTTGATATGGCGTCCCAAACCTTCTGCCATCAGAACAAATAGAAAAGGGGAGAGGGGGTCCCCCTGTCTAATACCTCTGGAGGGACTGAAAGGATGAGAGGGAATGCCATTTATGAGTATGGAGAAGAATGTAGTTGAGATTAAACTCAGAATCCAGCGAGTCCATATTGGGGAGAAACCAAAGGCAGTTAACATTTCTTGAATGTAAGACCAACTCAACTTATCAAAGGCTTTGGAAAGATCAATCTTAAGAATCATACCTGCCTGTTTGGAATGCTTGAGGGAGTGTATGATTTCATGCGTGAGAATGATGCCATCCAAGATTTGTCTTCCTTCTACGTATCCAGCTTGTTCAGGCGATATGAGCAGGGGCAGAAGCGGCTTCAACCTGTTGGCAATGACTTTAGATATCACCTTGTAAATGACGTTGCAAAGCGCAATTGGTCGAAATTTATCCGGAGTACTGATGTTCTCTTCTTTCGGTATGAGGGCGATGAAAGTTGAGTTTAGGGAAGGCAAAAGCCAATGAAAGGACCGCGACTCCTCCACCACTTGCCATACTTCTTCTTTTATGAGGTCCCAGAAGGTGTGGAAGAAAGTAGTGGTGAATCCATCTGGACCAGGGGCTTTGCCCTCCTTGAGCTGTTTCATGGCCAAATCCACCTCCTGAGGCATGACTGGTCGCAGAAGGAGTTGGTTGTGTTCTTCTGTGACAATTTTCGGCACGTTTTGAGTGATCCTTTCTATGGTAGGATGTCTATCAATCTGGGGTTCCTGATGGACTTCCTGGAAGTGATTGATGAACTCTTGTTCGATCTCTGCATGGTTTTCCACTCTTTCCCCTCCTGGTTTTTGAATGAAAGAGATGGTATTGTGCATTCTTCTTTGAATTGTTGTTCTGTGGAAGTATTTGGTGTTCCTTTCTCCTTCTTTCAACCATCTAATCCTTGATTTTTGCTTCCAGAGGATTTCTTCCTGCTGTCTTCTCTCCTCCAGTTGATTGTGAATGTGCTTCTCTTGCTCCAAAATCCCTTCCTTGTATCCCTCTATTATAATTTGTTGCTGGAGATCTTTCATATCTTTGTTAAGATCTTGTTGAGCCTGGAATATGTTGCCGAAAATCTCTTGATTCCATTGTTTGATTCGGGATTTCAGGAATTTGAGTTTCTGTTGAAACTGGAACATTTTTGAACCTTCAGGCGCAGGGAAATTGTTCCAAGTTGAATTGATGAAGTCTTTGAAAGCAGGGTGTGTGAGCCAGAACGCTTCGAATCGGAATGGACGCCTGATCGAGTTTCCTGGTCTTTGCCATTGGATGGCGATAGGCCAATGGTCAGAGCCTGCAAATGGAAGAATTGATGTCGTGATGTCGCCCCCCAGATGCACAACGTTGTCAGAGATGAGATATCTGTCTAGTTTGGAAGCAATTTGATGTTTGCCCGCCCTGCGATTGCTCCATGTGTGCATTCCATTGCAAAATTGCAGATCAATTAGCAGATTATTTTGGATGAATTCTTTAAAGTGGCTATTTTCTAGGTCTAGCTTAGTGCGTCCTCCCCATTTTTCCTCCAATTTGGTGATCATTTTAAAATCGCCGCCAATGATCCACAATGGATGGTTTCTATTGAGATTAAGCGCTTGTATTGTATCTAGAAGAGCAATTTTTTTTCCTGTCTCCTGTGGGAAGTAAACATTTGTCAGATGACCATGAATGTTGGTGCCAATTATATGAAAAGTAGCCTGAATGATGTGATGGGAAGCATGAAAATCTGAAAGCGTTATAGCTTGTGTGTTCCAAGCAATAGCCAGTCCTCTGGAGGCCCCCGAAGCATCCACCGCTACCAAGTGACAACCCGGCCATGCTCTGGAAAGAATGTTGCCCAGAGTGTTGCTATTGCATTTCGTTTCCTGCAAGAAGAAAATTTGGGGCTGCTCCTGTTTTATCATGTTTTTTATCATCCTGAGTTTCCCGGGGCTGTTGAGCCCTCTTATGTTCCATGAGGTGAGCTTCATGGTTCACTATTGGTGGTGGATTTGTAATACTTAGTCAGCTTAGCATATCTGCCTGAGTCTACCAGGATTTTCCCTATTGCAATAGTTCTTTGAAGATCCGTCTTTCTTCCGCGTTTTTTGGAGTCTTTAGGAAGGAAGCTTCCATCCCACTGACTACCTAGCTGTATGCCCAGTTGATGTTGCTGGTAAGCCCTTGAGATAATGACTTCCAGTGTACTGAGCTGGTGCTCTTGAATCTTGTCATAGTCTTTCTTTTTACAAGCTTGCTCAAGCTCGAAGATGTCAAGTCCTCGCAAATCTATGCTTTTCGGTTCTTCATCCATGTGTTGCGTCTGACTGCTTTCTGTGGAGGTGAGTGCTAGGGGCGGAAGTTGGTCAGGGAGTCTGTCAACATCCATCTCATTAAGTTTTCGATTAGGATCCTTGTGGGCTACCTCAGGAGTTCTAGGATTCTCTTTTCGAGGCAGGGGTTGGGAGAGGAACCAAAAGGCGGATGGGATGAGGACGAGATGATCAGTGGAAGGTTTGGCTGAGAGATCTGAGGACTCTCTTCCAAAGATTTGGGAAGAACCTCAAAGCTATTGCTTGTAGAGGGAATGGAGGCTACGTTGTGCTGGGGCTTCTTCCCAGTGGTAGGTCTTTTGTGCGATCTCTTGCGATGGACAACTTTGGTGAAGTGATCCTGAGCTGATTTGTCTAAGGTGTCAACGGCTTGGGGCTTGGCATTTAAAGGACAATCTCGGAACAGATGCCCATGGGCATGACACTTACAACAACGAAAGGGAACGTGTTCAAAATCCAAAGGCTGTATCCATTCATAGTCATCATGGAAGACACTTACCGAATCCGGGAGGGCTTGATCCAGGCGCATGAAGACACAAATATGAGCATATAATGTGTATCTACGTAGCTTTGATTCTTCAGTGATTTTTATAAACTCCCCTAGCCCCTTACCTATGTCTCTTAGTGATTCTTCGTCCCAATATTCCGATGGGAGCGAGTACATCCTTATCCATACTGGTGCCCAACTGAGATCCTCCTTGTTAGGGTTAAATCTCTCTACCCAGGACCTTAAGTACAAACCAGCCTAGTTGAAGAAGTAGGGACCTTCATCCATGACCCTGTTCCAATCTTCGATGCAGATGAATATTGCTGTGAAGAACCCTTTTGGTCCTAGCCGCAGGGTGACCTATCCCTTGGGTTTCCATTTGACAAAGATCCATCCTTGCAGAGCTTTTTCAATCGGCCAAAATCCAATAAATTTTCCAATGAGTGCATGGTCCCTCATGAACTGGATGTGTTCATTGATTCTATGGCTGGGAAGTTCTATTTTGGGTCTTTCAGCGGCTATGGGTTTGCATGTCTTTGAGGTGACTTTGGGCAGTATCTGTTGCCCTTGCTTTTCTTCTGGTTCTTCATTGCATTTGTTTGCCTATTCTACAGAAGCTTTTGTCGTCTCTTACATAGGGGTATCTCTATTATTCGAGTCTTCATATTCTAGACCCATTGGCTTTGTCGTGTTCTTCGATGGTGGCTCCTTTTCGGATGATGGGGAGGGCTTTGAAGCCCCCCTTGAGGGTACGCCATTGCCAATCTGACTATGTCGGCAGTCTTCTGCTACAGTGAGGAGGGCGAATGGAGGGCGGCGGCAGAGATGGTCAAACTGCTCCATTGCAGGGCTGTGCAAAAACCCTAGGTTGCAGAGTCTTCAACTGCATATCAAATTGTTCTGTTCGGTGACATTTTCAACTTTCATTATGAATTAAAGCCATATCTTTTAAAATATTTACAACACAACTCATGTTTTTACATTATCTTTATTTCTCATATATTATTTATACATCCTAAACCAAGATTATGCAATTTTAAATTTACATTAATGAATCTAATAATGAGCACAATAAAGTTCTTACCAATTATTTAACACCAATTTTGTTAAAATGGATTTTATGTTTTTGTGAAGTTTTTATTTATTTATAATAAAAGTTGTTGATATTAGGTCAAACCTCAATATACACTCACTTAAGAGCACAATAAAGTTACTCTATTCTAAGACATTAACATGTCAACTTACAAAACTTGAACCTAAATAAAAAAATAATACTATTCCACCTAACCACATAAATTAAACTAAATTAACATTTTTTTATAATTAATGTTATAACCAAAATTATAAAATTTCTTATTATTTAAAATTAAAAATTTAAAAATTAAATTTTTTATTATTATTTAAAATTAAAAATTAAAAAAATCATAAATAAATAATTAATAATTATTTTATATAAATATAATCTAAAAAATATTAAAATATTCATTTGACATTGACTCGAATAAGAAATATAAATGCCCTGTACCTAAAACCTTATTCTTTCCAGATTTATTTAAAAAAAACACACACGAATCCAAATCTATTGCATACTTGCATAAGAAATATAAATGCCCTATACCTAAAACCTTATTTTTCCGAGATTTATTTGAAAAACACACAGGAATCCAAATTTATTATTTCCTTAAAACATTTAACATGGAAAGATAAGATACCAATTTAATTATTATGTATAATTTTTTTTCCGGAAGAAGTCACATTGAAGATTTGGGTCGACGCATTTCGAACCAACAAGTGTGGTTCATTTCATGAAGAAATAGATTGAAGGTTAAATAGGGAGACAGGTCAACCTAACAACTAGAAGAAAACAATTATGTTTGATTCTGAGAGAGAGAAGGGACAGGTTTAATAATATTTAAATTAATATATATATATATATATATTATAATATATAATATATATATATTAGTTAATAATATTAATTCTTTTTCTTATATATATATATAATAATATTCAATTGATAATAAAGATTATATATATTAAAGATTATATTATATATATAATATATATATATATATATCTATATATATAAAATAAAAATGATAATTGATAAAACTCATACTCATACTAATGAATTAAATTATATATATATATATATATAATATAAATATATATATATATATATATATATATATATATATATATATATATATATATAAAAACTAAACATTCATATTAATAATGAAATTACTAATATTTATATATTATATTTATCAACTTAACGGCTATATCTGGTTAGGGTCTTAATAAGATTCAATTCTTTTTATTATATTATATATATATATATATTCAAGATTAAAAAAAATAATGAATCTATAATATTTTAACAAAAATACTAATTCTATAAGAATGTTAATACATATTGTTTATATATCAATATATATAAGTAACCAATAATAGATTAATTATAATATTACTAGTATAGATAATAATATTAAAAAAAGGGGGAACAAAAGGACGGAGAAAATTAAGAAGAGAGGGCGGGAATCCAACAACTACTAATTTTCTAGCCGTCATCCCTATTAATATTACTGGAAGGCCTCTCAATTTCAATGGCTTCCCTAAACTTACGATGATAAAAATGATGAATCTTAGTGATAACCCTAGCCTCCTCAATGCATATATGATTCTTAATCTTCTCTGCATGTTCGGCTAAAGCTGAGGATTTGGTCCTCCTGTGTTTAATATCAGCAGTGTGTTCCTTAATCCTCTGGTTTATCAAACGACTCGTTTCACCTATGTATGAGGTTCCACAAGAGCAAGGGATGATTTAAACACCTTTCATATCCATAGGGTTCACTTGGTCTTTAACAGACTCAAGGGAACTCCTGATGGTGTTGAAGGGTCTAAAGGTCGAGGGAATATTATGCTTCTTCAGGATTCTCGCAATCTTGTCAGTCATCCCTTGGAATAAGGAGAGGTGGACTCCTGAACTGTGACATCGAATTTGGGATAAAGGGCTTACCATATAATATTAAAGATATTATTCGACAAGACTGCGCTGTTATTCTTAGAAGAGCGAAGCCCCCTAAGAAGAACATCAACAAAGGTGAGTTCGAAGCCCTCAAATCCCTGAATAGGAACCCAAACATAGTTGTTCTAAAAGCTGACAAAGGGGGGGCTGCTGTTATCCTTGACAAGGATGATTATCGAAAGAAGACGCTGGATTGTATGGTCAACAATGGTAGCTACAGAAAGCTTGACAAGAGTCCCTTGAAAAAGATTTCTAAGACTGTCACTCTTGCTATTAAATCCAGCAGCTCGGTTGGCTCCTTTAGCCATAAGCTGATTGAAAGTATCCCTATCACTCCTAGGATTTATGCGATTCGAAAAATCCATAAAGAGAGAGTCCCCCTTTGACCCATTTTCAACACCATTGGTGGTCCGACCTATCTTCTAGCTAAATTTTTAGCCATGAATCTAAAACTCCTAGTGGGGCGGGCAGAATCCTTTGTCAAAGAATCCTCTTCTTTTGTTAATGAATTAAAAGATATGGAATTTGAACTTGGTGATAATCTTATCAGTTTTGATGTGGGTTCCCTGTACACTTGCATCCCCATTAAAGAAGCCCTTGATGTCATCTTTTGCCTCACTAATCCCAACACAACTAAGTTAGTTGAGATTTACCTCACTTCCACTTTTTTCTGTTTTGAAGGTGTGCTCTATGAACAAACTTGTGGGGTTGCCATGGGTTCCCCCTTGTCTCCTATCGTTGCTAACCTATTCATGGAAGATTTTGAATCCAATGTTTTATCCTTATCTTTATTTAAACCTAAGGTTTGGAAAATATTTGTTGATGACACCTGCACCATTTGGCAGCATGGACCTGAAAAATTAGATCTGTTTTTCCAACATCTCAATAATCAGTCTAACTCCATCCTGTTTATGATGGAGCACGAGGTCAATGGTTGCCTTCCTTTTCTTGATGTCCTCATTTCTAGGAAAGTTGATGGATCTTTCTCCCATGAGGTATATCGAAAGAAGACTCACACTGAGCAGTATCTTCATGCCAGTTCCCATCATTTTCCTGCTCAAAAGATAGGTGTTCTCAGCATGTTAGCCACTCGTAATCTAAGAATTTCTGATGAAGACCACTTTTCTAAAGAAAAGTCCCATCTCCTTAATGTTTTTGTCCAGAATGGCTATAGTAGACAACAGGGTGTCAAAGCCTTCCTCAAAGCTAGCAAAAGTCCCAAGGTCAAGAAAGAACACATCGAACGCAATTCAGGTGTCCACCTCCCCTTCATCCAAGGGATGACTGACAAGATTATGAGAATCTTGAAGAAGCATAATATTCCATCGACCTTTAGACCCCTCAGCACCATTAGGAGTTCCCTTAAGTCTGTTAAAGACCAAGTGAACCCTATGGATATGAAAGGTGTTTATATCATACCTTGTTCCCGTGGAACCTCACACATAGGTGAAACGGGTAGTTCGATAAACCAAAGGATTAAGGAACACGATGCTGATATTAAACACAGGAGGATCAAATCCTCAGCTTTAGCCAAACATGCAGAGAAGACTAAGCATCATATATGCATTGAGGAGGCTAGGGTTATTGCTAAGATTCCTCATTTTCATCATCGTAAGTTTAGGGAAGCCATTGAAATTGAGAGGTCTTCCAGTAATATTAATAGGGATGACAGATGGAAAATTAGTAGCTGTTGGATCCCACCCTCTCTTCTTAATTCTCTCCGTCCTTTTGTTCCCTTTTTTTTGTTAATATTATTATTTATACTAGTAATATTATAATTAATCTATTATTGGTTATATATATATATATATATATATATATATATATATATATATATATATATATATATATAAACAATATATAATAGTATTCTGATAGAATTAGTATTTTTGTGTAAATATTATAGATTCATTATTGTTTTTAATCTTGAATATATATATAGAATATAATAAAAAGAATTGAATTTTATTGAGACCCTAATCAGATATAGCCGTTAAGTTGATAAATATAATATATAAATATTAATAATTTTATTATTAATATGAATGTTTAATTTTTAATATATATATATATATATATATATATATATATATATAAATTTATTAGTATGAGTATGAGTTTTATCAATTATCATTTTTATTATTTATATATATATATTATATTTAATCTTTATTATCAGTTCTAATTTTTAGTTATTTATATATATATTGATAAAGTAAAAAGAATTGAATATTATTAACCCTAATCAAATATATGTATTAACTAGTTAACTATATATATATATATATATATATATATATATATATATATTATTATTAAACCTGTCCCCTCTCCCTCCTACAGTCAAACATAACCGTTTTCTTCTAGCTGTTAGGTTGACCTGTCTCCCTATTTAACCCTCTTCCTCGATCTATTTCTTCATCGTGTCCTGAAGATGAACCACACTTGTTGGTTTGAAACGTGTCGACCCAAATCTTCAATGTGTCTTCTTCTGAAAATTTCTTTATACATTATGATATGGATCATAGAAGCTTGAATTCGAATATCACTACCCTGCGCGGGAGGGCTGCTACCATTAAAGTTCATATCTTTGAACGAGCACACTTGTAGGTTTCTAAGATGAAGAGAGATCTTGCTTTCCTAAAGAGGTGTGGGGATTAGTTAGTTGTTCCTCTCTTTACTCAAATTAAACATCGCCTAAACAAGTCTGGTACTCATCAAATATTTCTAAATTACAGTCTCGCCTTAATTCATTCTAAGATTTCTAGGGTTAGAAGTAAGCTTGATTTTCTTTCTAGATATATTCTCTCAGTACATTTGGAGCTGTCTAACTTGTTGTCCCCAGAGCTTTGGGTTAGAATTGAAGCCTACTCTGCATTAAAATCTCAGCGGATGGAGGAGATCTGGATAGAGAAGTAGCGTGCTTAATTTTCCAAAATTTCGAACATATCCTCTTCTAGCGGAGATTCTTCAATCCGATCTGGCTTCTATGGATTCTCCTCTAACAACAAAATCAATAGTGATCAAGTGGCGGCCCTCAGCTCTTGGGTTCATAGAAATTCTAGTGATGATCAAACTGTGGCAGCTTCCAGATCCAGTGAGGACGACAGATTGGGATTTACAGGCTTTCCTTCTAGCGATGGAGTTTGTTATGGGGTTGAATGCCGTCCCATCCCGAGCACCCTGCTTCTGGCTCCCTACCCTCTGCCTCCTTGAATAATCGAGATCACTCAGCATCCCCTGTCTCAGACTCCTGCCCAATCTCCACGTCAAGGGTTGTTCCCCTTCCATGGTCGCAGGCTTGTCCATCTTCCACCTGCAAACATATCGCTGTTCCAGCTGGTCCTCACTTCCCCTCTCCGGCCCGCTTCCCTCATCTCTCGTTGGTCTTCGTTGGCCCCTCTATCCAGCATTCACTCCCCCCCTCTGTCCCGAATCCCACATCTCCCCTGACCCATTCCCTTGACCTGGTTGCTTCATGCGAAAGCCCAACCGAGGTCCCTCCCTCCCATCGGCATGTTCCTCGGTCTATTCCCTCTTGCGATAGTTTGGTCCCAGTGTCCCTATCACCCCCTTCCATTCTGAGTCCGTCATTCCCCTCCATTTCAGGTCCATCATCCCTCCCTTCCCATTATGCAATCAATGATTGTTTTAATTCTGATAATAATAATAGTAATAACTTATGTAATAATAATAATAATAATAATAATAATAATAATAATAATAATAATAATAATAATAATAATAATAATAATAATAATAATAGTTTTGTGAATAATGGGAATAATATAAATAATTTTGAATCTAACAGGTTAGTTAATAATAATGAAATTTCTAGATTATACGATAAGAATAATAAAGAAAGAACTCAAATATAATAATGATAATAGAGATGATAAAGATATTATTAAGTTTATTGGTATTAATGACAATAATAATAATTCCAATAATTATAATAGTGGTTCCAATAATATTACTAACCATCATAATAATAAAGTAGTTAATTTATCCAGTTTTTCTTTTCCTCCTCCGGTCTTCAATCCTTTGGAATGGGGATTGAGTTTTGCCATTGCTCCTAAAAGGATTCCGGTGGCTAATATTATGTGTGATGTCGAATTTGGGATAAAGGTCTTACCAGATAATATTAAAGATATTATTCGACAAGACTACGCTGTTATTCTTAGAAAAGCGAAGCCCCCTAAGAAGAACATTAGCAAAGGTGAGTTCGAAGCCCTCAAATCCCTGAATAGGAACCCATACATAGTTGTTCTAAACGCTGAAAAAGGGGGGGCTGCTGTTATCCTTGACAAGGATGCTTATCACAAGAAGATGCTGGATCATCTGGTCAATAGTGATAGCTATAGAAATCTTGACAAGAATCCATTTAAAAAGATTTCTAAGACTGTCGCTCTTGCTATTAAATCCAAGAGTTCAGTTGGCTCCTTTAGCCATAATTTGATTGAAAGTAGCCCTATCACTCCCAGGATTTATGGGCTTCCCAAAATCCATAAAGAGGGAGTCCCCCTTTGACCCATTGTCAACACCATTGGTGGGCTGACCTACCTTCTAGATAAATTTTTAGCCATGAAGCTAAAACCCCTAGTGGGGCGGGCAGAGTCCTTTGTCAAAGACTCCTCTTCTTTTGTTAATGAATTAAAAGATAATTTTTTTTTAACCTGGCAATAATCTTGTCAATTTTGATGTGGTTTCCCTGTACACTTGCATCCCCATTAAAGAAGCCCTTGATGTCATCTTTTGCTTTACTGATCCCGACATAGCTAAGTTAGTTGAGATCTGCCTCACTTCCACTTTTTTATGTTTTGAAGGTGTTTTCTATGAACAAACTTGTGGGGTTGCCATGGGTTCCCCCCTGTCCCCTATCGTTGCTAACTTGTTCATGGAATATTTTGAATCCAAGGCTTTATCCTCAGCTTTATTTAAACCTAAGCTTTGGAAAAGATTTGTTGATGACACCTACACCATTTGGAAGCATGGGCCTGAAAAATTAGATATCTTTTTCCAATATCTCAATAGTTAGTCTAACTCCATCCAGTTTACGATGGAGCATGAGGTCAATGGTTTCCTTCCTTATCTTGATGTCCTCATTTCTAGGAAAGTTGATGGACCTTTCTCCCATGAGGTATATCGAAAGAAGATTCACACTGGGAAATATCTTCATGTCATTTCCCATCATTTTCCTACTAAGAAGATAGGTGTTCTCAGCAAGTTAGCCACTTGCGCTCTGAGAATTTCTGATGAAGAACAATTTTCTAAGGAAAAGTCCCATCTCCTTAATGTTTTTGTCCAGAATGACTATAGTAGATAGCAGGGTGTCAAAGCCTTCCTCAAAGCGAGAAAAGGTCCCAAGGTCAAGAAAGAACCCATCAAACACAGTTCAGGAGTCCACCTCCCCTTCATCCATGGGACAACTGACAAGATTGCGATAATCCTGAAGAAGCATAATATTCCCTCGACCTTTAGACCCCTCAACACCATTAGGAGTTCCCTTAGTCTGTTAAAGACCAAGTGAACCCTATGGATATGAAAGGTGTTTATATCATCCCTTGTTCCTATGGAACCTCATACATAGGTGAAACGAGTCGTTCGATAAACCAGAGGATTATGGAACACGTTGCTGATATTAAACACAGGAGGACCAAATCCTTAGCTTTAGCCGAACATGCAGAGAATACTAAGCATCATATATGCATTGATGAGGATAGGGTTATCGCTAAGATTCCTCATTTTCATCATCATAAGTTTAGGGAATCCATTGAAATTGAGAGGTCTTCCAGTAATATTAATAGGGATGACGGCTGGAAAATTAGTAGCTGTTGGATTCCCACTCTCTCTTCTTAATTCTCTCCGTCCTTTTGTTCCCCCTTTTTCTTTAATATTATTATCTATACTAGTAATATTATAATTAATCTATTATTGGTTACTTTTATATATATATATATATATATATATATATATATATATATATATATATATATATATATATATATATAATTTAATTTATTAATATGAGTATGAGTTTTATCAATTATATATATATATATATTATTTAATCTTTATTATCAGTTCTAATCTTTAGTTATATATATATATATATATATATATATATATATATTGATAAAGCAAAAAGAGTTGAATATTATTAACCCTAATCAAATATAGGCGTTAACTAGTTAACTAATAAAAATATATATATTTATTAATTTAAATATTATTAAACCTGTCCCCTCTCCCTCCAAGAGTTAAACATAGCCATTTTCTTCTAGCTATTAGGTTGACTTGTCTCACTATTTAACCCTCTTCCTGGATCTGTTTCTTCATCGTGTTGTGAAGATGAATCACACTTGTTGGTTCAAAACGCGTCGACCCAAATCTTCAATGTGACTTCTTCTGAAAAATTCTTTATACATTATGATATGGATCACATAAGCTTGACTTCGAATTTAATTATTTTTGAATTATTTTTTATGATTACATAAAAGTTTGAAAGGGGGACCATGATACTTTACAGGTGTGATAATTTTTTTTAATATTAATTAATTTATTATATATTAAATCAATACATTTATATAAGTATGGTTATCAAATTTATATTTATGAAAAATTGTTAATTAATTTATTATATATTAAATCAATACATTTATATAAGTATGGCTATCATATTTATATTTATAAATATAAATTTCATAAATAAAAGTTAAAGAATAAATTATTTTAATATAAATTTTAAGGTGATTGAGAAAGAGGTAATCATAATAATAATAATGGGTAAAGTATAAGTCTTCGTTTTAAATTTTATGTGGTTAAACCATTGATTTTGATTGTATTAACTTTTAATTAATTATCATTTTTTATGTTCCTTGTTCTATAGCTAATATTATTTTGACCAAATCATTTTACAAATTCACAAAGTTTTCAAAGTAGAACAATCATAATGTAAAATTGTGATGTTGTTAAATTGAAACATTTTTATACTTGTATTTAATGTAGTAAAACCAAGTGTCTTGCATAGTCACAAAAATATCTAAGTTGGAACATCCAGATATTAGTTGTACGAATACACTCACCATCTTAGAAAATGATACTAGAAATTATTATGACAATTTTGTTAAAACCTTGATATGTCTTCTATTTTGAACATGACATGTTTAAAATGTAATTTTTTTTAATATAAAAAATTAGTTTTTTTTTTTTCAATTTTTAATTTTTTAATTTATTTGGTGAAAGATTTGGGAAACAAAAATAATGTGATTTTTTAAATATGTTATATTATAATTACTGGAAATTTTAAAGTTTATACTTATTTTAAAATGTAGGAATATTAGTCTCTCAAATAATAAGAAAATATTAGATATCAACGCTCTAAGCATTTTATATTTGTCAACACATTAGATACTTTTAAGGAGAAATAATATATTAATATGAAAAAAGAAACCATGTAACCTCATTTCATCAAATTTAGTCAATGCCCTCTTTAAAATTGTGATTAAACAACATATTTATGTGTTATTTATTATTATTATTATTAATTTAAAAAAAAAAATAAAAAACAATAATAATATTAAAATTATAAAAAACCTAAACACATTAAACATAATATTTAATAACATACTAATTATCATATTTAATAACATACTAATATAATCAGTTTCCATTTTATGTAGCTTTTGATATTTGTTACTTCATGTAAAAACATCTTTGTAGCTGAAACAGTCTCAGCAGTGCTCTCTGCAAAGAGCTGGAATGTATTTGTTTCTTCTAAGATTGGGCATATACAGCCTCAGATACTAGGACTCCCTGTGTGGAGTCACGACAAATGGGGCTTCTTAAGGAAGACCTCTGGACCACAATATGAATGCAACAACATCTGCAAAATGTAATTTCTCCATATTAATAGAAATTACGACTTTTTCCTTATGGGAAAAAAAAACATACTAATTATCATATTAAAAAAATAAAAAATAAATGTAACACATCAATTCAAGTAAATGACTCGAAACAAAAACATAAAATAACATAAAATATCCTAATTCCCTAAAAAGTTACATTAAATTAACATTTTATTTATTATGGTGTATACATCGATATAGTCATGGATGAGAGATGTGTTCATTAACTTGATTGGTTTGTTTCTCCATTCATTAACTTGATGTGGACATGTCTCAACTCGATCGACATTACTACATTAGAACCTTTAGTGGGTGTGTTATGTAGTGCAGGGTGAAGTAATTGGTCAACATATTGGATAACTAGTTGCACAGTGGAGAATTTGTTAAACATTCGCTATGGACGTGTCTCAACGAAATGAATAATTCATATGGGTGTCAGTATTGGTGTCATTCATATGCAATGAACAGTTCATATGGGTGTCAATACTGAAATGCACCTAGTGGCGATGTAAACATAATTAAATAATAAGACTTCGTGAAAAAGAACCAATAAAAATTAAAACTAGCAATTGTCCCAAAAGGTACAAAGAGAGGTCGATAGAATTATGAAGTTGGAATTGTTGAATTTCTATAGAAAATTAAAAAGTACAAGTATTTTTCTAACAAAATATTAAAAATAGAGAATAATGAATGTTGGAAACCACATAACATCTACAGTCTAAATTATATTATTAATATATATATTTTAAAATTAATTAAAATCCCAATTGTATTGTCAATTTGGGTATTGGTTACACACAATATGGTTTATGGTACATCAAAATGACCAACTATAAATATGTACAGAATTTGAGGTTATTATCTGTCATGAAAATTAAAACTTTTACACAAACATATGCTTCCACAATTAATACTTTAGTTTGTTCACTTTGGAGGCAGATTCAAATAAACTAAGACAGATTAAAAAGAAAAGAACCACAAATTGAGATCAAACCTAATGATGGTGATTTCCACTTGATGGCCAAAGCGAGGTAGCCTGCACATAGTAGGTTGCTGCAACTGAAAAATCACGGCCTAAAGATTCCCATAGAATTTGTTGAGTCTTCTAGTGTAGTTGCTTATGATGGAAAAGCCCAGGTGAAAGAGTGCATTGTTATTACTCAGTTGACATAAGGTAGAGGGAGACTACACTGGATTTCATGCCATTCTTTGGGGAATTTTGTAGGTTTTACAATACAACCCACATTGTCCTTCATGTTTACTGTTTATCCTTGAGTAGAAATTTTGTTCAGGACCTTGACAATAATATTAATTTATGTTATTTCTTGTTTTTATGAAAATTTGTTTTCTAAGTTTTGTATAATAAATATATATTTTCCCTCATCTATAAGTTTTCTGTATAATAAATACATCTCTTCCCTCATCCATATGGCATTCACAGTTTTTCCTTGAATCAAAATAATTATTCATGCCCAATGATCAAAGCTTATTTTCACTTATTCAAGCCCAATGCTTAAAGTTTAAGTTTATTTTTTGTTTTTATGGTTAGTAATGAAATTACTGACCTTACGCTACCAAATTATGACTGTTTCTGTCAGTTTTGAAAGAAATTGCTTTATCATCTTGTCTCTTACAACCAACCTAATTGCAGCAAGTTGTGCAAGATGGTTCACTTTCATGAATACATAAAGAAGGCATGTTCTTTTTTGTTTTTCTATTCGTTGTTCCAAAAGTTTGAGACAGTAAGTGGCATAAGTTACTACCCATCTCAAATTGGAGTCACCCCTTAATGCCATTTTACAGGTGTATATGATCTATTGACAATTTTTTCTTTTGTGCCTATCAACAATTGATAGTTGCTGTAAATAGAATTGGAAGACAAAAGGATATTGTGTTAAGAAGTTGAAACACAACTATCACATGTCATTTTAACATAGGCTTTAATAGAGGCCTTGTAGTCAACCTTGCACCAATGCAATGCTGGAGTAGGTTGCTCTACCATTGGGGTTCTTGAGACCATGGTCCATTCGTTATGGTCAACATGGAAAGTCTCACCTTGGATATGTAAGTCTTGCATAACATACATGTTCACTGCCATGGCATCCAACTCTTTGGAATCCTTTCTGTTCAAGCTAACCTCCTCTTGCTTTCACAATTAACTTTTGTTCTTTTCCCTATTTGTTGTTTAACCTAGTGTTCCTGTCATCTTCCTGCATACAACACTAGTAACAGAGCAGTTTTAAGCAAAAGTAACTATTCTTGTTTGCACAGAACATCCCCTGGGGTTGAATGTTGTCAGTTGGCACAATGCTGTGGCTATGGTTTGATATGTTAGAAATTCATGGAACTGCCAAATGGCATGCATTCATTGTGGGAGACAAGTCACACCCTCAATATGAGAAAATATATACAAGGTTGAACAGCTTGGCTAAGCAGATGGAGGAAGGAGGCTATGTCATGGACACAAATTTGTATTGGATGATGTGGAGGAAGAGGCAAAGGAAGACATGTTGCATAGTCATAGTGAAAAGCCAGTTGTGCATACAAATGTAGTGAATCTAGAATGCATCAGTTTAGCTCCTAAATTTTCTCAAATGAGCAAAGAAGGGCAAGGATATTAATGGGTTGAAACAAACTAGAATAGTAGGAGCTTTAGCATTATGTATTTCAGAAAATTAATAATATATTATTATCTAAAAACAGAGGCGTAATTGAGCGTTTTGGTTGATGAAGTCCTACCAAAAACGTATTTAAGTGATATATTTAAAAGTAAAACATTACCAAGTAATTATATACAATGATGAGAAACTGAAATTTGAATCATATACAATGTTGACGAGTATTGTCATAAAAGTGGAAACAATTTTGTACATGCTTTGCAATGTATTTCTTGAAATTTTACATATGGTCTATACATAGAGACGTGTTTGGTAGTTAATAACTAAACATATATACAATGAAAGTATTCTATGACATCTAAACATATATACAATAAAAGCATTCTATGACATATAGATGTAATTGACAATGAGCAGCTAATCATATATGCATGATGGGGCATGGCATCGACAACACCAATTAATGTTTATTGTGGTGCCAAATTGTGCGAGTTGTTCCTGCAATTGATTCCACATTTTCCTGTGTGCGTCCCTTTCATGGATGTGAATTGTTTTTTTGAGTATTTTTCTTATCTTCCGTAACAATTCAATAGTTGGACGCAAACGGTAAAGAGGCAATGATTGTCGGGGTAGGATCCTTGCTTGCATATCTTGTAAGGTAAGTTCCTATTGCTGAATTTCTTGGCAATACTCATACAACATTCATAGGTAGCCTGTATCCATACCTGTGGCCATCAAAAAAGAAAACATTGTAAGTGACAATGGATGTGTTTGCTGAAAACATATTTTTTTAAGAAATGAAGTAAAATAAACAAATTTTTAAATAATTATGAAACAATATGAGGTTAAATGGAATAGTAAGGGAATGTATGTGAAATTTGGTTAAGTAGCAAGTGGTGTTTACCATGTGGGTAAATATGGAAGACAGGGTGTACGATTGGCTAGAGTGCATTTTCCTGTACATATTTTGATGTGAGTAGTGATTCCTCTTGCTACTTAACCACCCTTGAAATTGCAGTGAATGCTAGACCTTGCCGTTCTTTGCGGAAAACATATTGTTTGAAGGTTTGAAATAAAATAAACGATTTTTAAACTAATATAAAATAATATGAGGTTAAATGTAATAGCAAGCAAATGTATGTGAAATTTGGTTATGTAGTAAGTGGTGTTTACCATGTGGGTAAATCTGGAAGACAGGTTGTACGATTGGCTAGAGTGTATTCTCCTGCACAGATTTTGATGCGAGCAATGATTCCTCTTGCTGTCTACACTTAAGATATGGATTCTCGTGCATTTGTGTGATGCGTGAGAATGGAAATGCTGGATTGATTTGAATGTCTGCCAATGACCACACTCTTGAAATTGCAGTGAACGTTAGCCCTTGTCGTTCTTTGGTGCTGATGTCTACTATTGCTTTGTCTAATGTCATTCCTTGTGACTTGTGTATTGTTAAAGCCCATGCCATTCGAAGTGGTATCTGACAGCATGTACCCCTTGTGATGGGAGAAATGGGTACATATGTTGGGTGTGAAATGTCCCATGGTGTTCCTTTGTATTGATTAAAGTCGACGACCACGAAGGATGGTAATTCTGGGGGCTTTGAGTCAATTGAATAAAATATTGAAATGACTTTCCCAAGTGCGCCATTGACAAGGCCTGCATTTACCCACAAGTTGTTGTGAGCATAACTTTTTGTTCATTGCATAAGAGCACTTTTGTGGGCAAATGCTCATCTTCTGTTGTAGTAGAAGTTTTCTGCCTTTGTTGTTCTGCAGAGCAAAGCGCGACTGGAATGTTCAATTTTTTAAGCATTTTCTTATTATGCAAGACAACTGAGTTGTTCATTGCATATAGGTGCATGGATTCTTCAAATGTGTTTTGCTCTTCATGCGTAAGAGAGGAATTTGTCCTTGACATTAGGAGTTTCCAATATTCAAGTGTAGATATTCCATTTATGAGATTTGTGAGTATTTGTCGGAAAGCAACCTGGGACGGGCTAGCTCCTTGTTGGCGAAAAATGGTTGAAAGTGTTATGAATGTGTCAAAGCTGCACCAAAGTGCAGTGCCACGTGATGTCCCAGCGTATAGAGGAATGTCCTTTACAGGTGGTCATTGGCCTAAATCTTCGACAAGGATAATTGAGTGATTACCAAATGGTGCATTTCGGTGAAGGGGGAATGCCTCTCTTAGATGATCGTCAATGCGAGAAAGAATTTTTGGATCGATGAAGGTCATTTCATCAATGAGAATGTATTCTACATGACGGAGTTGCTCTTGCAGTTGTAGGAGTGGCTGGCCTTCAAGAGGATGCATTGTTTGGATAGGGATACGAAGGGAAGAGTGAATTGTGAGGGAATTTATGTTGAACGCTGCAACGCTGGTTGGCGCAAGTAACAAAAAAGGGTTTTTGTTTGTTGGTGAGTTTTCCAAAATTACATGGTGTAGACATTTAATCAAATGGGATTTTCCTGTCCCAGCTATTCCTTGTATGATGATTCTGCGTGGGGGTTTTGGCGAAGGGGTTTTGAAGTGTGAAAAAATAGTGGTAAAAGCTATGTTTTGGGTAGGAGATAGTGTGTTACCTTGGGGAAGGTTGGAAAAAGAATGATGTTGGTTTTGAATAGTTGAGCGGTTGAATTCAACAAAATTTATGGCAGTGTCTTGCAAGTGGAGAGGGATAGTAGTATGTGACCAAATGTGGTTGGCATCGAAGTCGCGGTAGCCAATCATGTCAAGGTCATCAACTTCAATATTTTAACCTGGGTGGAGCTGAGAGAGGATTTACCATTCATTCATCTACATGGAATCAAGAGGGGTGTCAGAGGTAGATTGACCTTCAGTATGTGGGGTTTATGGGTTTTCAATTTCTCGGTGGACATGCCATGGTGTATATGTACCCTTTTTTTGTTCCCAGTGTGTAATTATTTTTGCATCAGTTGAACCAATATCATTGGGGAGTGTGCAGAAAGGGAAATACAATAGTAATTCACTCCAACAAAAAGTGGCATAAGAAGGATCATCAGAGGAAGGAATGATATTGTAGTGTGGCAAGACATGTACAATCATTGGAGGGAATATGTGTTTCCATTGGTTTTTTTTTTTCCGACAGGCAGAATATGACCAAGAGCATGCAACTTCAAGGAGGGGCAGTGATTCCAATGAAATAGGTCTGTTCATGTATGCAAGGATAAAGTTTGGTGTCGAACAGGGATTTTCAGTATCTTTAGAAAAACGTTTGAAAACAGTCCTGTTAACATTTAAAGAAAGAAATGTACGACTGCAAAGAGAGAGAGGTAGCTTTTGTAACATATGGCATATTTCTTGCGCTCCAATGTCTATATCTGCAATGGTTTCTATAAGGAGTTTCCGGATAACAGCAACAGTAGGTGCTTCTGGAATGGCACTTTGCGAAAGTCGTGATAGCATTTGATGGTAGCTCTCAGATCTTGTTTCTGCTTTTGTTGCATACTTTGAAATATAGTTTAACATAGCATGGCGAGATAGAACTGGTTGACAATCAACATTTGCTCTCCAGATAGAAAGTAGATCGGCATTGTGAATATTCAATCTTTCATCATTGCAAGCAGGGACGTAGGTGTTATGACCTTTATCATCAATGAAAAGTGAAGATGTGGAGTTTAACTCCCATGGTACTCCATACCGACAGCTAAGTACATTGTCTTTCTTGCGAAGACAAGAAGATTCATGATACTTTGTATGACATTGAACGCAGTTGACGAGCTCTACATAGTCTTCAGACTGGGTGGACTTGAATATTGATGTTGTGTCAAGAAGACATGGGTTATGAATTTCTGATTGGTGAAGTAGAAGATTTTAGTGTTCTGGCTGGCGTGGATTCCAGGCAGTTACATAGTGGTCAAAATACTTCTATGCATCAGCAAATTCTAATGCATTGTTCCAGTCAATTATGTCCATATTTGGTGAATTTTGCAACCAGAGGAAGCCATGAATGTGTGTGGATCCTCTACATTTCCATTCGTATCTGAATATAATATGAAGGTAAAATTTGGTTAAAACATATATGCAACGTAGAAAATTAATGTAGAGGGAAATGGATATTAAAAATACATGCACCAGTAGTCTATTGCATGGAGGCCTTTTTGCAGGATTTCTTCGAGGAAAATTGTAAATCTATAATGCATATATTGGGATGTTAGATGTGGGTTTTTAATTATGTTTTGAATTCTCCATTGGAAGTGGTTGTCTGAACTGGAAGGAACATTGGTAGGCATGATCATGTGCAAGTCATGCCATTTAGTATCAGCTGCACTGAGAGTGAAAAAGAATTCTGGACTTCCTATTTGTGTGATCATGTCAGTCAGCTCAGATCATCGTTTGTTCTAGAAAGATCGTATTCCTCGTAGGCCTGAGCCGAACCACATTATTTTCTCAGGTAATTTTGAATCTGGAGAGTCGCGAAGACAATGTCGTAGGTCCAAAACCATTGTTGGCAAGTTGTTTTCAATGTACTTCTTCACAAAAACACTAGCAGTTGTTTGGATACGTTGGCACATTAGAATGTTATAAAGATAGTAGCGAAATCTTGGGTGTTGGCCAAAGCGGTTTTCATGGTAGTGAAACAAGTGCAAAGCGTATTCATGCATCTCAACTTTTGTAAGTCTTGGTTGCATGATCATGGCAATGCCTGTAGGAAAGAGTGTGGGGAATTCCATGGTAAAGAGGCCTACAATGTTGTATTCATTCATAGATGTTAAAGATATTGGAGGCCAATCAACAGAGCTTGTTGAATTTGAATGGGTCAAGTGCAAATAATCACAAATGTGCTCAAGTTCAGTACATGAATTTGGGAGTATTGGAACGAAAGAAGAGGGTTGGATTTCTAATGGAGGTAGCATGAAATCAATATCATAAGTGGAATCAATATTGGTTTGATGGGGTTCAAAAGAGGAGGTGGTTACATTATGGAGAAGAGAAGAAATATCTGTAGGGTGATCTGGTAGAGCAGAAATTGCAGATGAACTGAATTGAACATCACTGTAGTAAGGGTCATTTTTTATTTTGTATTCAAGTGCTGCAAGGACACGTGATTTGCAAACGAAGAATTCATAAGCCTTTTCAGATGGATTGTGCCTTTTCACAATGAGGATGTCTAAGTCAGAAATCATTCAGGGTAAGTATTTGGAAATAGTAGTGATGTCTTGAGGGAAGATAATTGTATGGCCACTATATTTGTATTGACCACCACAGGCATGAGTGACTTGTAGAATGGGGTTTACACGTGCAATGAGCATTTCTTCAACTTGTGTTAAATGTTGAAGGACATATGGTTGTTCACCAGGGTTCATGTTGTTCAGTTGAGAAAAACGATTGGTAGAATTAGATGATGCACAATGAAAACAAGAAAGGCTACCGTGTAAAAGTCTTGTTTTCATTCCTAGGTATGATTCTTTGCATATTGTGCAAACATGCATGGTAGAAAGTTCATCTATCCTTTGTCAAAAGCGACAATGTTCTTCATTAAGGGGAGGGTTATATTGGATTTGATGAAGGTGAGGTGGGTTGGTTTGTATAGTTGAGAGAGAATTTGAGGTGGGAAGGGATGTAAAGGAAGTAGTAGGGTTGTTGCAGTTTTTATAAAGAAGTCGCTGACGTGCATTTATTGTATCCTTGTGTTGTGCATAAAGAAGATGACGCTGCTCATTTTTATCCGCATTTTGAGTGTTTTTTGGCATATCTAAACAAGTACAAATAATTATTGTTAGTTTTCATAGACGAGTTTTACATGTATAAAGAATGTATTACAAGTTTTAGAATTACCTTTTTTTTTTTTTGAACATCGGTGAGGTATAGGTAGAATAGGTAAAAGGAAAAATATGCAATTAGGAGTATTACAAAAACATATGTTATTATGGCATCTATTATTGAGAGGAGAAGAGCAAGATAACCAATATTTTTCTTTCTTCTTCTTCATTTTTTTTTTCAACAAGATTGAACGATAACATGAATAGATTAGCAAGCAAGTGATCAATGTATAGCAATGTAAACAACAAACGGATAGTAAGTATTTACAAATGTTGATATCTATATTATGTAAAATGCAAAGGGGTAAACATACATATTTTGGAATAACTGAAAAAGAGTATTTGCAGCAAAAGTGTGAAGCACAACAACATGGGCGTAATTTACAACAATATGGAACAATGAGCTATGCAGAAATGTCAATTTATGTACAAATAGTAGTGTTTGAAGAAACCCTAATTTTTTTCAAAGGTAGCGAACAATAGGTCGTTTTGAAGTGGACATTGCTTGAATGTCATTGAGGGATTATTTGCATGCAGAGGCATATTTAATTTCTTCTGAATTTATCAGTATTGGTTGCAAGTGCTCAACACCGTTGAAGTAATATATTTTAATGGAAAGTGCTAGCAGGAAGAGGCGTCCTGAAATTCGGCCATAACTTTCTTGCAGATCAGTTGGTTTGATAGAAAGAAGGAATACGTCTTTTGCCGTGATGCCCATGAGCTCATTTCCTGTGTCATTGAAAGCTATGACATTCTGTAGGTGCCCGATGTGGTCATGCAACTCAATTTTAAGTTTGTAATGGTAGTCACATTCTGGGAAGTCACTGTTACATTTTGTACAATGCCAAAGATTGTTAGAATGCTCCATAACCTTTTTCATGCATTTTTTTCCATTGAAATCTAATGGACATGCTAGAAAGTAGAAGTTTTTCATGTGAAGAGCAGTGATCGTTGTACGAACTGAAACCCATATTGCTTTATCGGAGGCTTGCATGCAAGTAATTTCATGAAATGTCTTTTGTGCTAGGGCACGTTTCGAAGCAACACCATAGTTTCTACTCAAAGATGGAGAAGAAGAGCTATAACCTGTTTCACAGAACCATGCATGTAGTTGATGAGTTTCTTCAACTTGTGGATTTATGATGAGAGTGCTCGTTGATATTGTCCCTATTGTGGTTCCATTAAATTCAGATACACGACCTCCTTTGGTTGCAAGGATTGGTGGATTGTCAAAAGAGTAGAATTCAGCAAGGTTTTGTCCTATAGAGTCACAATGATCTCCCCATAATGTTACATAAATGTTGACTTGTATTTTAATATGAGTGTTTTCCTTAATGTTTCAGTTCCATCTTTTCGTCGAATTGTTGATGCAGGTGAGGTGGAGGTAACAACACCAATGACATCCACATTCATATTTGGACTTGCATTTTTTATTTCAGCAATAGTTTTGAAGTGAAAGCTCTAATAAGGAAACGTTGGATCATCTATGGAACATGGATTGACAGTGGAAGCAACAAACAAGTAAATTTCCCATTTGTTCTTGAGGTGGTTGTAGTTTGGGTTTGCTTCTTTAACTGTGCCATTTGAAACAATGTATAGCTGGCCAACTTGAATTAGACTGTAAAGAGATTCAACCAATTCAACAAATGCAGAAAGGTGGATCTCTTCCTTATCACGATTGATAAGGTCAAATCCAAAAACTTTTCCTAAGCCTCGCACATTGTTGTAAGTCTTCAATGCTGTTTTTGCAGATGCTCTACCTTGGATTGACCAATACTTTTGGTAGGGATTAAGCGCCTTGAATGGAATAGTTGTAGTTGTCGCCGTAATTAGTGGAGTAACTACAGAGGGAAAGTTCTCTTGTGCTGATGAAGAGCTATACTAGGATGTACCTGCCTTTGAATGTAGTAGTGTTGATGAGTCCTTGGTCAATGCTGCTTTATGTATCACAACTTCAAGCTCAACCACTCGGATGGAACTTAGGTAAACAAATGAAAATGAATTAATGAAGATTCCATTTTTTTTTGTAATGCAGGAAGAGTATAGAAGACAAAAAATAAAAGAGGGTAAATTCAAATGTTGGGCCTTATGAGAAGTTTTGAAGCACCGTGCAAGTTGATTTCTTAAGCAAAATTATTGAGCCAATTTGGATGTCTTCAGATGCAACTTGTGGGCCATATGTAGATGGTATCAAAGTATTGTGTTGATGTGTTCCATTAGATAGTGTAATGTGGAAGTGGGAGGATGTAGTTTTTAATGAGGTAACATAGCCAATATCGATTATCTGGAGTAGTGGTTGAATCTCAGTGGAACCATTCAGCAACAGAGGAATGACATTCGTAGTCAAGGCTGGCTCCATAATATTAACAGAGGGAATCTTTTTTCCGTGATAGTAATACATGTAATTCATCAAATTCACCACAACACAAAATTATAATAAAGAAAGATGTGATGTGAATGTGGAATGTAATCTAACAAGGCTAACTTTTGATGGTGAAACAATAATAAGGGCACAAGATATGAGAGTGACATTGTCATTCACACCACTATTAAAGACGAGCTGACCTTGTAGCACAAAATTTTTTAACATGTTTTGGCATAAATTAAAAATGCTTTACGTAAATTCCATGCTATGTATGTAAGGTATGTGTCTAAACCTTCTAAAAACTGTAACGATGTTTCTAAAACTCTTATAACATGCTCAAAATCTACCTGAACATGTTGACTGATGGAAAGCTATGCTTTGTGCATGTGCCCAGCATGGGTTAAACCAAATACATAGCAATATACTTACCTGATTGATCTTCTTGTGCATGTTGGGAACATGGATGAGGCAGAGAACTTAATAAACAACTTACTACATGAGTTGCTGAGATTGTCATTCACATCACTATTAATTGTGGGCTGACCTTTTAGGACATAATTTTTTAACATGTTTTGGCATAAATTAAAAATGCTTTATGTAAGTTCCATGCTATGTATGTAAGGTATGTGTCTAAACATGCTCAGAACTATAACCATGTTTCTAAAACTCTTATAACGTGCTCATAATATGCCTGAACATGTTGTCTCATGGACAGCTATGTTTTGTGCATGTGCCCAGCACGGGTTAAACCTAACATATCACTAGGTGTAAAGAGTTGGTGGACATGGATGATGATTTAAATACATTGTCAATTGTCATTGAAGCTACTTACCAAGTAAAAGGCAAAGGTAGCATTGCGTTGAGAATGTTAGATCACTAGATCAGGAGTATAAAAAATGTTTGGTATGCCCCACGCGTTAAAAAAAATTTAATTTCTGTTCAGAGTATTGATACAAGCAAACTCAATGATGAATTAAAATTAATTACAGGGAATACAAATACACCATCAAGTCACATTATGTATACGAAATTAATTAAATTATGATGACATAAATGGATATGGATGCTATCCATATCATCCCCCTACCCAAAAAAGTGATGTCTTCCAAAAAGTAAGAAACACTTGCCACACATGGTAACTAAATTTCCCCAGAATGGCACCTGCTAAAAATAGCAGTGACCTCCTAAAAAGACAGGAAGTATCAAAACCTGAAGTTCTGCCACTAAGAAGTAAGCATGAATGGTCCCAGCTAAAAATAGAAACTTGTTATCAATAGCAAAATCTAAAAATAGGCTTTACTAAAATAGGAAGTCCTCGGAAATCCAATTATGAACAATGATGACACTTATTGAAATAGTAATGCATATAAACATACATCGTTAAAAATAGACACACTCCCAAACTCATAGTGTAGGTGTCCTGAAGAGCACATGTAGGAAACACTGCATGCATGCATGCAACTGAAATCTATGTCTGCTCTCCATGTCAAACAACTGTGTACCTGTACCTAGAACTGATTCGATGATGGATGCATGCAATCATGCATGTAATTGAAAATGATTAATAAGGCCCTGGAAGATAATACTAATGAAAAGTGGATTGTTGATGTTGACGTTAACAACAAGACTACATGCAAAACTGGGTGCTAACAGTGGCTCCACATGGGGGTTCATAACCCCCTGTGGGATATTGAGAATTGCAGAAATCTCCAGATGATAAGCTTTCAAAAGGATTCAATCAAGCCATGTGTCTTACTCTGCAGTGCCTCTTCTTTTTCCAGGAAATACTTTAGAAATATGAAATGCAATAACATATCAAATTATAATTTTAATGGCTCTGTCTTTGTAATTGCTCCTTTTATCATACACTCCTTACTTGGATATTCAATATAACAAATATCTTGGCAATTCAACAGCTCAGGCCATTGATCCAAGTAGAGGCAGGCACACATCATGGTGAAAAAATGCGATGTAAATCATACCAACGATTTTGAAAGTCATAAGATGATTCTAAATAGAAGCTTGTTATTGAAAGGATCAGAATGGATAAATTATAATAATCTTATCAGATCTGGAAATGCATGCCAAAAATAATAAATGGAAGTTCATGATGCATCAACATATTGGAAAATACAAGGATATCTTGATGAGCAAAAACAAAATGCTACAAGTAGAAGGAATATAGACACCGACATTCTCTTAAGGACTATTGGTTTTATTTTTGATGGCTGAAGTTAAATGAAGATTGTCAGAAAGGGATGTTTGTCTAAAGTTAGAGAAAATCAGTGGCACATAGAATATTTATTTCCCAATGGTTACAGTGAAGGAAATTTAGTAGTTGATTGAAGACAATTAATGAACTTGGGATTCAGTTGGAGGAAGAAGGATCTTGGGTAACAAATTAAGGAACATTTTGTTATTAAAATTGTTATTTCATTATCGAGTATTTAGCTATTGACTTGAAACTGGTGGACCTTAATAAAATCTGCAGGGAAGACATGTGAATTTCTTAACCGTTTTTGATGATTTTTTGGAGAATGTTGGATCTATTTATTAAGAACAATCTGACTGAAAAAATTGTTGCTGCACCCTCCTTACCTACTGTTAAAGTCCAAAAGATCCCTCCAGTGATGCGCCGTCTCTCAAGATATCAAATGTAGAATTTTCCAAATATGCCCACAAGTAGTGGGCCTTGTTTAAAGATATTAAAAATTAAGTATGAAGAATTAAGGAGGATAAATTCAACCTAAAATAAATGAAATGGAGCACCCATCTTCCAGCAATCTCATGCTATGTTTGCATGCCAAAAATAACACAAGGTGAGTTGCTCTCTTGTATGTATAAAAATGAATTTTTGTTTTTCAAAATATCCTTTATTTGAGCACCCCCTTTAATGTGGATAAAGAAAAATATTAATGCCAAAATTTCCCATAAGTGGAGCACCCTCCATCCACTACTCAATCCTCAACTATCACAAAATTAGCATTAAATGTGGCGAGAACTCCCTCTTCTTGAAGCTAATCCTTTGGAAGGAATATTCTCATTACACCATCACCCAAATCAACATATAATTGCACATGTTGTAGTGAGAACGAATCCAGTTCCACATGTCAAGTATACAAGCAAACTCAATGCTGAATTAAAATTAATTACAGGAAATACAAATACACCATCAAGTCACATCATGTATACCAAATTCATTAAATTATGATGACATAAATGGATATGGATGTTGTCCATATCACTCCCCTACCAAAAAAAGTGATGTCTTCCAAAAAGTAGGAAACACCTGCCACACATGGTAACTGAATTTCCCTAGAATGGCACCTGCTAAAAATAGCAGTGACCTCCTAAAAAGACAGGAAGTATCAAAACCTGAAGTTCTGCCACTAAGAAGTAAGCATGAATGGTCCCAGCTAAAAATAGAAACTTGTTATCAATAGAAAAATCTAAAAATTGGTTTTACTAAAATAGGAAGTCCTCGAAAATCCAATTATGAACAACGATGACACTCATTGAAATAGTAATGCATATAAACATACACCGTTAAAAATAGACACACTCCCAAACTCATAGTGTAGGTGTCCTAAAGAGAACATGTAGGAAACATTGCATGCATGCATGCAACTGAAATCTATGTTTGCTCTCCATGTCAAACCACTGTGTACCTGTACCTAGAACTGAGTCGATGATGGATGCATGCAATCATGCATGTAACTAAAAATGATTAATAAGGCCCTGGAAGATAATACTAATGAAAAGTGGATTCCTGATGTTGACATTAACAACAAGACTGCATGCAAAACTGGGTGCTAACAGTGGCTCCACATGGGGGTTCATAACCCCCCGTGGGATATTGAGAATTGAAGAAATCTCCAGATGATAAGATTTCAAAAGGATTCAATCAAGCCATGTGTCCTACTTTGCAGTACCTCTTCTTTTTCCAGGAAATACTTCAGAAATATGAAATGCAATAACATATCAAATTATAATTTTAATGGCCCTGTCTTTGTAATTGCTCCTTTTATCATACACTCCTTACTTGGATATTCAATATAACAAATATCTTGGTGATTCAACAGTTCAGGCCATTGATCCAAGTAGAGGCATGTTATAGACATTTTTGTGCCTTACAGCATTGAGCATGAAATGTCCATAATCTAAGGGATCCAAAGTCCCTAAACATGTTGTTCCTGCCCCTAGAGGAACAAGGCTAACTAACCACAGCAATTCACATAAGTTCTCCACCTGAAAACACTCAAAAACAAGCCAATTCTCGATCATGTCAACTGCTCCACTGAGCATCTGCGCTGAATGTCAACTGCTCCACTGTCTACCTGCATTGAATGTCAACTCCAACAAAGGCTACCTGCGCTGAGCGAGTTTGGACAAGTGGCAGAGTCATTCCTCAAGGTGTCAATGCCCAGGAAGCTTCCAAAATGACACTTGGATCAGGGAATTCGACTGGTGATGAGTAAGAGGTTCCAAATCTCCAAGTGGAAGCAAGAACCTCCAAGTGGACTCAAGAACTGACAGAGGGAGAGGACACTAGTCAGATCCCAAGCTGACTCATCCTCTCTCCAAATATCTATATATGGATCTCACCTCCATGAGATCTAGAGGCGGGAATTTTGTGAATGCAAAGAATTGCTGTTGGTTTGAGACTGGATCATTGGGTGCTTAATGCTTTGAAGGGAGCTGAAGAAGGAATTCCATTCTGCTGGGAAGGAGATGCTGGATTGGAGCCCTATGGGTTGTATCTCTTCCTGAACCCTGTTACTTATCAATAAAGCTATCTTGGTTTGCTCCTATATGCTGGTGTATTTGTATGATTGCATTAGTGTATTTGATTTACTTCTAATCCTGAATCATTTATGAATATGTATATTTGCCTTTGTGTTGTGTTCTTCTCTTGTCGCAAGTAGTTGTTCTCTTGTCACAGGTAGCTGTTCTCTTGTGATCTCGTGGGAATCAAGTAGCTGTTCTCTTGAGCAAGCGAGGAGGCAAGTAGTTGTGAACACCCAAAGAGAAGAGGATCTAGATCGAGGGACAACTAGAAGACAAAGGTAAGTCTACCGATCTCCCCTCTTTCACATTTCTTAAAGGAAGAAACCAAAGTAGTTGTATCTGTTTGTTGCTAAGGCACTATCACACCTTAGGTGGATAGGATCGTCCTGCATAGGCATTTTTCCCCACAACAAGGCAGGCACGCATCATGGTGAAAAGGTGCGATGTAAATCATACCAATGATTTTGAAAGTCATAAGATGGTTCGAAATAGAAGCTTGTTATTGAAAGGATCATAATGGATAAATTATAATAATCTTATCAGATCTAGAAATGCATACCAAAAATAATAAATGGAAGTTCATGATGCATCAACATATTGGAAAATACAAGGATATCTTGATGAGCAAAAACAAAATGCTACAAGTAGAAGGAATATAGACACCAACATTCTCTTAAGGATTATTGGTTTTATTTTTAATGGCTGAAGTTAAATGAAGATTGTCAGAAAGGGATGTTTTTTTGAAGTTAGAGAAAATCAGTGGCACATAGAATATTTATTTCCCAATGGTTACAGTGAAGGAAATTTAGTAGTTGATTGAAGACAATTAATGAACCTAGGATTCAGTTAGAAGAAGAAGGATCTTGGGTAACAAATTAAGCAACATTTTGTTATTAAAATTGCTATTTCATTATCGAGTATTTAGCTATTGACTTGAAACTGGTGGACCTTAATAAAATCTGCAGGGAAGACATACAAGTTTGACAAGATCTCATATGGTATTCCTACTCGAGAAAAAATTATTTAATTATGATTAAAAAAATTTCGTTTTTTGAGAAATATGTTTTATAGAGTATCTTTGCCTACGCTACTATGCTCAGCTTTCCCACCATGGTAAATATCCAACAGAATTGAGGATTCAGGGTGATTATTCACATATTTATCCAAGAAAACTTTTTCTGGCCGATTAAAAATAGTTGGTAAGTATATCTCTCTTTTGAACTCTTGCACTTCCATGGATTTCAATACATTCATTACTTTATATCGAGGAATTATCCTCTCCTCCAAGCTAAATAAAGGCAGAACTGGATGCTTCACCAAATCATCCAATGAAAGACCCGCAAAATTAACCATAAAATCTACATTACGCTTCAATTTTTCCACTGAATGGGACAATAGTTGTGGCTGCCGAGGAACTAATCCAGACATTTGTTTTTCCGAGAAACCTAAACATCTCAAACTCTACAATTTTCGTTCTAATGTTTCTTTCCCTAGTCTCGAAATCGTACATACGACGACACTAAATGATTTTGATCCCTCCATAATTTTTTCCTCTGCAACCGTTAGCAAACGGGGTTGCCTTGCCACTAACTGTGATAATGTTTTATCATCAAAACCTGATCTTAGAAGAAGTGAAGCTCTCGATTTAAGCTTATCTTCGCTGAGATTAAGTATTCTTGCATCTCTAACAACAATTTTGGATATATCTTCTTCTTTTATGACAGTTCTAAGGAAGCTGAACTTAGGCTTCAAATTTTTGTCGCATCTCAGAGAAAGATACGTAGGGTTATGAAGAATCACCCTTCGAATCTGGGCAGAGGTGGTCAAACCACAACCATGTAACAACTCTAAAGCTTCTTCCATGTTTTGGGTCGATTTTACACGAAGTAAGTGATTGCAAAGTCTAAAACATTTTGCGACTTCTTCCTCTGTTAGGCCACATTTGCTGATGAGAAAATCACTTACAACACCTCGCTCTGGTGGAGTCGTGGACGGGATTGCAATTTGGTTACTGAAATTGGCGAATTTCATGGGAAACTTTGCATAAAATGGAAGAGAAGGAAGCAAAGAAATCACGATCGAGGGGCAGTGGCCTAATAATGGGAGTCGGTTGGTGGCCAATCGTTTCCATATTTTCAACTGAGTAGACATCATCCTCTGTGAAATGAATGGAGTAAAGGATAGTTAATTTACCTGGAGGGAACGAGCGGAATCGATGACTATGAACCCTAGGCGCAAGTCGGAAAGCGATAATGTTGTGTTCGAGATTCAGGAAGTGGTTTTAATGAGAAAGTAGGGAGAAAAGGGCGGACATTATGACAGAGAGGGTTAGGATTAGGGCATCGAACAATCTGGCCCTGTGAGTTTTCAGCCTTTGGTCTGTTGTCAAACAAGGTATGAAACAATAACAGAAATAGTACATTGTTTTATTTACAAATGCCTAAACTTCTTGGCAATTCAAGGAGAATAACCAAATATGAAACCAGATCACGCAATTTCCAGATCTAAAAAGTCCCTTTTAGGTAGTGATAACAACAGTTCAATAGTACAACAACAATATGACTGTAGCAAAGTGTAGATTGGGGTTTCTTGCTACAACATACTATAAGATAAAAATGTTTGTTTAATTATAAAGTTCTGTCATCAAATTCTAATTTTTCAAATATATTATCATGTAAATATCGAACGGTCCTAGAGCTGCCTTTTGTCATTTCAATCCTATGGAGCTTTGCCTTCTGTCATTTCAATCCAATGGAGCTCTAATTTAAATAGCCTACGTATGTAGCATAAAGTGGCACGACGGTAACCTACCCGACAGGAAGATAAACAGTGCTTAGCCTTGGTGAATTCAACTGTATTGATACAGTTGACTAAAATATACAGTGAAATAATCACTGGTAATTTGAATATGGCTGCAGATCTGGGATGGGGAGTTATTAATGTGGTGGTGTTGGTTATCTTGGCGGGTTTTCCCATGACCATATGGCAGGCCACTTCAGTAGAGTCCGATCAGAACAAGGCAGATAAATTAGCAGAAGACAACAAGATTGGATATGTAAAGGAGAAGGTCGGAGAGGCTATGGAAACCAGTGAGAAGGCAGTCGAAGGTGCAGGTACAACATCGTGGGATACAGTCAAAACTTGGGCCAACGTGGCCTCTGAGAAATTGCCTAAATCCTTCAGTTTCAAGAATATGACAGAGCCAGCTTCCCAGTAAGACCTAGAATAGAAATTTTATATGGTCCTGTTTAATTTCATTTAAATGCACAATTTCATGTTAACAATGTACACTGTCGGATTGATTAATTTGATTGCAAGAGTTACTAATCATCTGTTGATATTGTTGACAGTGATTCTCATGGTACAGCTGAAACAGTGAAGGAGACAACAACCAAGGGCTATGAAATTGGAAAGAAGGCAACCCAAATGTTACCTAAAGGGATTTAGCGCTCCTTCTCTGGTCTATTGAGCACTGAACTTTGATCATTGAACGAATAACTTACTGAACTTTGAGCACTGAACGAACAACTTCTGAACAGAACAACCACTGAACTTTGAACAGAACAACCACTGAACTCTGAGCACTGAACGAACAAATTCTGAATAGAACAATCGAGCTGTAAATAGGATATAGCATAATATAACAACCGAGCTGTAAACAGGGTATAGCAAAATAGTGAATGAGCACTGAACAACTGAGAGCTATAAGAGCAAAGGACAACATAAATTCATTGTTATGGTAGCAAGGTAGGTCATGCACAACAAAGTGCACAACAAAAATTGGAAGCATTGTTATGGCAGTAGGTAGTGGAAGAGTAGTGGAGGAGTAGAAAGTGGAAAGTAGGTCGTTGTGGAAGAGCAGAAATCAGAACATGGTAGAGTAGTGGAAGAGAAGAAAGCGGAAAGCAGGTCATTGTGGAAGAGCAGAAATCGGAACGCGGTTTTGGTGAGGGAGAAATAGTCTGAGATATTTAGCCAGATGTTAGAGAACAGATGTCAATCAGACCAGATGCCAGATTGATGCTAGATGTCAATTAGAGAATCAAAGTGTAGACTACTAAACTGATTCAAAAGAAGGCCTATCGGCCTAAAAATAGAATTAAAATATTAAAAAAATAAAGTATTTTTGTTTGTAATGTATACTTTGCATATTGCCGGTTTAATATTTAGTCAACCTTGACTTAATAACAAGGTTAACGCATTACCGATATACCTTGTTGTCGCAAGGATAATAAGCTCTTATATATAGAAAATAAATTAAAGTTTTGATAAATAAAATTTTAAATATTTTTATAAAATTTTCAAAATATGATATAAATTTTGATTTTAGAAATAAAATTAAAATATTTTTATAAAATTCCTATGATATAATATCAATAAATCCTAATGTGAATTATTACATGTATTCAAATTTATTTTATTTAAAAATGTGAAACATTACTTATGCTCAAATCTATTTAAAATTTGATTTAAGATAAAATCTCTCAAATAATATAGTTTTGTTGTTGTTGTAAATTGCAACATTTGGTATTCGTGATCAAAATGAAAGATTACATTGCTATAATTTCCAGAGCCCTTAGGGATATAAACAACCCATAAGACCAGTATCACCCATATCAAATAGACATCAGATTCAAAATATGTTCATATGTTCAAACGTGATCAAAGATACAAACAAATGGTAGTCAATCTATACCATCAAAACACCAAACCAGTCTATCTATACCATAAAAACATAGATCCAATTAAGATAGAAATCCATGATAACTGAAACTACGTAACAAAATTTTCCAGGAGCTGTGAATAAGAAGGGAGATGTCCAAAAAGAACTTAAAAACACTATTTAGCACTGACTCCAAACAATTGGAATGAACCTATTCAGAAAAATACCATTACTACTTGAAAACTAGACAAGAGGCCACCATAAGTGTTTAAAATGCAACAAAAAAAATCTTAGTTTGACTTTGCATTGGTAAAACTAGAGAACATTTGAATTTCTATTTCAGCAGAAATCTTGGAGGTAGTTAACTAAGGTGACATGACACTTGTCACTCAGTTAACTTAGTTAATTCGAGTTGGGGAAACTTGGGTCCAGTTTAGTAGGTTTGATTGCTAATATGTAGCAATTTGTTCCAATTAATTTGAGTTATTGTCAGTTAAACTAGTTCTAACTATCAGAAGAACTAGTGGAGGTCAAGTTGTGGAAATGGAACTTCAACCACACTCAGTGATCAACTAGTTAACTGATCAATCAATCCAAAATAATTGTTGCATTAAGAGAATTCGAGTTATCCAGTTGAGATGGAGATTCCAAGGCAATGTACTATCAGTTGTAGCATATTCCAATGTGTAAAGTTGGTGCATGCAGTCGGAGGAAGGACCTAAGAGAATTATGCAATTTAATAGTGGGAAATTCCTAATAATAGGAGCCAAATTCCCAGAGGAACAATGCGGCAAGGAAAGAGGAGCTTGGAGGGCTTGAAAGTTAGCTAAGTGTTGGCCAGAGTCAGTCAGTCAGGTGGAGGGATAGACTATACATTTGCAGGGTGTGCTCAAGCTTGAGAAAGCTTATGTATTTCATCTCTATTCTCTAATTAATGAAACAAAGATAATAAGGGGTTTTGAGCATTTTCTTTCACCTAGATAAGTTTTTGTGCATGTGTGATGTTTCCTTTTGTGTGTCTATGATTTGTGCTCTAGATGGTGAATTAGCTTCCGCATATCAACAAAGTAGCTTTAAGTCTTGTGATTTAGTAAATTTCATGAGCAATTTTGAATATACACATTAATTTCTACATGGTATCAGGGTTGGAATCACTGTAGAGCAGATATTTTGAAGTTGTCATTGTAGGAGGCTCAAATTTGAAGATCAGTGTTACTGGTTTTCTTTAGGACCGAGAAGATGAATTTCAATGGACTCAGGCTAGAGTATGCCTTGGAAGGCACCTCAACATTTGTTGCATGGAAGGACCACATGGAGGTAGTATTGGATGACAATGGGCTGCTAGAATACATCAAGACAAATGTAGTAAAACCCAAATCATCTGATGCCCAAACTATTTCTTGGTGGAAGAAAGACGTGGCCAAGGTGAGGAGAATCATATTGGAGGGAGTACGAGATGATATTGTCTCGAATCTCCATGGAAAAGGGACTTCGTTTGTGATGTGGAAAGAACTCACAGAATTGTTCGAGAATAGTAGTGACCACATGAAGCTAGGACTCAAGGACAAGCTTCAAAGTATCAAGATGCAAAAGAATGACACAATTCCGCAGTATCTGAGAAAGTTTACACAATGTTGTGATGAACTTGGTGGGGTCAAGTTAATTTCCCTGAAGAATAATTGGTAGCTCTAGCCCATTTGGGCCTTCCCAAGAGCTAGCATAGCTATCAATATTCGGTAAATGGTAGGGAGAAACTACCAAGTTGGGGGCGCTTATGGTCCAACGTGGTGCATGAGGAAATAAGGCAGAATACCAGAGATGAGAATTCATCCAAGGGAGAGGATGAGGTGAAATGTGCCTTGGATGGAAAGGAAAATAAAGGGAAAGGGAATAAATCCCAATCCAAAGAAGAATCTAGTCAAGGGGGCAAGAAGAAATACTTGTCCATAATCAAGTGCTTTCACTGTCAAGAATTCAGGCATTATGCCACGAAGTGTCCACACAAGAAGACAAGCAAGAAGGCATTAGTAGGATAAGAATCTGATGTTTTGGCTTCACAGTTTGAGCTTGAATTCACTCTCATTGCATGCATGGCCAACACGGTGATGAGAAGCATATGGTACTTGGACAATGGTGCCTTGTTTCATATGATAGGGAATAGAGATATTTTCAGTGATTTGGAGGAAAAATATCTCCAGATGCACACTGATATTAGAGATGATGGAAGGTACAACACAACTAGGATTGGTACAATCACCTTTTAGAGGGAGTTAGGCTCCCCTCTCAAACTCAAGGATGTGATGTTTGTTTCGGGTCTAAAGAAGAATCTTGTCTCCATTGTAGTTTTGGAATACCATCGATATTATGTGATCTTCAACAAAGGAAAGGAATTCCTAAGACACATAGCCATGAGATAGGTGAAGAAGATCAGGATTCATGTGAAGAACCTCTACAAGCTATATGTGTAGGATTGTGCTGCATTGAGCACAAAGGCAGAGAAGGCGCAAAGCCGTGATGTCGGTGAACTTTTTGCATAAAAGATGGGGCCATTTGCATCATGGTGCATTGAAGATGATGCAATAGATAACCACATGGCTCCCTAAAGGAGCACTAGAGCAACATGATACATGCAAAGGGTGTATCTTGGGGAAGTACACAAAAGCCACTTTGCATGACCAGGACAACATAACACATGTATTCCTTGACAGAATGCACTCTGATGTTTATGTAACTTTCTCGATAGCCTCCACTACGAGGCACAAATATTTTGTCATATTTACTGATGAATTCTCACGAAAGTGTTGGATCTTCTGCATGTGGAAGGAGGATGATACTTTCTCCAAGTTCTTAGAGTTCAAAGGACTGGTGGAGAAAGAAATGAGAAATAAGGTGAAGGCTCTCATGAGCGATAATGGAGGTGAGTACGTGTTGAATGAGTTTAAAACTTTATGTACAAAAGTAGGAATTCAATGATTGTTGTCAACACCCCACAACCCACAATATAATGGGGTGTCTGAGAGGAAGAACCATAGCATTGTGGGAGCAACACGAGCGATGTTGAATGAACAAAGCCTACCTCTACACTTGTGGGTTGAAGCATGCAACACAACTGTCTATTTGTAGAACATGAGTCCTGATCGAATTCTTGGCATGATCACTCCGAAGGACGCTTTCTCGGGGAGGAAGCCAAATGTGTCGCACTTTTGGATTTTTGGAGCCTCTGGAGAGTCTTCAAAAAATCAAGGAAGAAGCTAGAGCTGACAACAAAATTGGGGGTATTTGTGGGTTACAAAAAAATTCCCCATAACTACCATGTTTACTTTCCATCCCTCAGAATGAAAATTGTGTGAAGCAATGTAAAATTTGATGAAGAAAAAGCCATGTGGTGTTATCTTGAAAGGGAGATTCAAATGCCACCAAAGGAGGAGATTTTAGCTCCAAAGGAGGAGCCTGAAGATGTTGTGGAGCAGCCACAAGTTTATGAGCAGAGAGTGGAGACAACCACTCAAGCAGAACCATCCAGAGAAGGCAAGAAAAGGACCAGATAAGCTGAGAGACTTGTGTAGGATGTGAGGGATAATGTGGGTTCTCCTTCAAATCAATGCAGGCAAAGAAGGTCATCAAATCAGTACACGGGCTACATGGCTCTAATGACTGAGCTAGTAGAGACTATGGAATCCTCTTTTGAGGAAGCAGTAGAGAAAACTATATGGGTTGATGTAATGGTGGAGGAGTATGAATCCATTGTAAAGAATAATGTTTGGGAAGTGTTCCCAAGACCAACAGGAAAATAAGTTGTGGGTTCGAGATGGATGTTCATGGTGAAGCAAGAAACAAATGAAAGCATATAAAATTACAAGTCTATATTTGTGGCCAAGGGGTACTCTCAGGTTGAGGGGATTGACTATGAGGACACCTTTTCTCCTGTAGCAAGGTACTCATCCATCAGATCAATCCTTTCTTTGGCTACATAGATGGGAGGGAAGATCCACCAGTTGGATGTGAAAACAACATTCCTCAATGGAGTTATTGAGGAGGAGGTGTATATTGACCAACCATAAGGCTTCAAGACTTTTGATCAAGAGCCTCATGTGTCTAGACTCAAGCGAGCATTGTATGGTCTCAAGAAATCACCCTGTGCTTGGTACACCAGGATCGATAGCTATCTCACAGGTATGGGCTTCACCAAAAGTGAAGTGAATGAAAACCTCTATCATATTTTGTTAGAAGGTAAATTGTTGATTATTGTTTTATATGTTGATGGCTTGATTTTGACTGGTGATGAGCAACTGATCAGATCTTGTGAGGAGGACCTTACAAGAGAGTTTGAGATGAAGTACATGGGTTTCATGAATTACTTCCTTGGATTGGAATTATGGAAAGGTAACGGGGACCAATCTATCTATCAGGGAAATTATGCCAATGATATACTTCAGAAGTTCCACATAGACAGGTGAAAACCCATGGAGACACCTCTAGTGACAAACTGAAGGAAGGAGGATGCCACTTTAGGTGAGGAAGTCGATTTGACTATTTACTGATAGTTGGTGGGTTCACTCATGTATCTTGTGAGCGCATGCCCATATATGTTCTTTGAAGTCATCCAAATGAGCCAAGCTATGGTTAGGCCAAATGAACTATTTTGGAGGGCAACTAAGCATGTTCTATGGTATGTCAGAGGCACTACCTAGTTTAGACTATGGTACATACAAATAGAGGGGGTGAAGTTGTGTGGCTTCATAGATGTAGATTTGGCGGGGAGTCCATCAAAATGAAAGAGTACATCAGATGGAATTTTCATGTTGGGTTTGCAACGGTTTCTTGGCACACCACGAAGCAAATATCTTTGGTACTTAGCTCGACAGAAAAAAAATACATGGCTGTAAGTCAAGCAACATGTGAGGTGATCTGGATGAGAAAGATACTTGTTGACTTATTTGGTTAGATGATGGATCCAACTGTGATTTAATGTGACAATCAGAGTTGCATCAAAATTTTTGAAAATCTTAATTTTCATAATTGATCCAAGCATATTGATATTTGATATCACCATCTATGGGATTGTGTTCAGAGGTAGATTATGTTGTTGCAGTATATTTAGACAGAGGAACAAGATGCTGATATTTGGACAAAGGACTTGTCAAGAGGGAAGTTCAAGTTCCATAGGTTTAGGATATGGGTGGTTGATAATGCATTTCTTGCTGAGAGAGAGTGTTGAAAATGCAGCAGGAAAATCTCAGTTTGACTTTTCTTGGTCAAATTAGAGAAAATTCGAATTTCTATTTCAGCAAAAATCTTGGAGGCAGTTAACTAAGGTGACATGGCACTTGTCACTAAGTTAACTTAGTTGATTCGAGTTTGGGAAGCTTGAGATTAGTTTCGTATGTTTGATTTCTAATTTGTAGCAATCTATTTCAGTTAATTTGAGTTATTTCCAGTTAAACTAGTTCTAACTATTAGAAGAACTAGTGGAGGTCAAGTTGTGGAATTGGAACATCAACCACACTCAGTGATCAACTAGTTAACTGATCAATCAACCCAAAATAATTGTTGCATGCAGAGAATTCAAGTTACCTAGTTGATATGGAGATTCCAAGGCAGTGTACTATCAATTGTAGCATATTCCAATGTGTATAGTTGGTGCATGCAGTCAGAGGAAGGAACTAAGGGAATTGCGTAATTCAATAGTGGGAAATTCCTAAATAATAAGGGCCAATTTCCTAGAGGAACAACACAAGGAAATAGGAGCTTGGAGGGTTTGAAAAATGGCTAAGTGTTGGCCAGAGTCAGTCAGTGAGGCAGAGGGATAGACTATACACTTGCAGTGTGTGGTCAAGTTTGATCAAGCATATGTATTTAATCTCTATTCTCTGATTAATGAAATATAGATTATAAGGGGTTTTGAGCATTTTCTTTTCCTTAGGTAAATATCTGTGCATCTATGATGTTTCCTTTTGCATGTCTATGATTTGTGCTCTAGATGGTGAATTAACTTCCGTAGATAAGTAGAGTAGCTTCAAGTCTTGTGATTTAGTAAATTTCATGAGCAGTTTTGAATCTACACATTAATTTCTATAATGAGGTGCATAGAACCATAAGAGAACACAACACGCCATTAATAACCCGATAATTGCCATAGTTTCAATGCCAAAAGTAGACGATAAACAACAACAACCTCCAAAAAAAATAACTTCAAATGTCCCAATGACCCATGATATAAAACTACTCAAAGCTCTTGTGAACCATAAGAAACCCAAAAATGCACAACAAGACACATGTATGTGAACAAAAATAAGAGTTCTATCACATAAAAAGGCATTGCAACCATTTCAACAATAAGAACCATCAACATCATTTTATTGAAAGACGCTGAAATAGTTGCATCATAATAACAATGATGTCTATAACCACATACCTATGAACCAGGGAGGATGTAAAGAAATCAAATGTAAAGGCTCAAGGCCCTCCAAAGAAATTCCATAATAACAACAATACCACTTTGCCACAATGATATAAAAAAGAAACGGAGCGAGACAACAAGCAAAAATATGCTAAAGCTATATACTCCATAATGAAAATAAGATGAGGACTACCCTGCTGAATCCAGACCTAAACGACACATGCAAAAATGTATTACAAAATACTTGAAACCACCATTTCTAGTCATTATCATAGGAAATGAGAGCAGGTGTCCGGGCATTATCAGTCATAGGATTTGTGAGGTCACCAGAGGTGGAATCACTCACTAGGAATATTTCTACCCCAACCAAGCGAGAGTCCACATTATCCAAACTAAATATTTGGTTTTGAAGCATACATGTGATGTCCTCCAATGAGGAGAAAACATTATAGTTCTCCACTTGTTTATCTTTAAAAATAATACACAACAAAGTATCCATTTGTTGATGTAAATCCAAAGAATTCATAAAATGGAGTCGCCTTTTCCTGAATCTACCAAGATCAGGAACCCATTTCATGTCCTCCCCCACCAACTCAGAGTCTGAGTGATAAGGTCTATCCTCTCCCTCTTTGTTCTCTAGCAATAATATTTCTCTCCTCAGTTCCATAGGAACAACATCAAAAAAGGTAGAAACATAGTCATAGGAAAAATAATGAACCCAATTTTTTTGTGCCCTATGTTACCTCCTCCACCCATCCTATTGATCATTCACTACCTGGGAGGCATGAGAACAACTGAAAAGGAATACCATGGAAAAATAATGAAAATAATTCTTCTTATGAAGCTAAAAAAAGTATGAGGCAACTAAATCATCCCCCAATTGCCACACTACAAGAGAAAAACCCAACAAATTATCGGGCTCACCACATCTCAAAAACATGATACAACCAAGAAACAACTAGTAGAAGTTTCTTATATATAGGTTTGACACAAGAACTCTATAAAAATGCTCAGAATCCATAATTTTACCAACAAACATAGGAGACATGAAACTTTGATCAATTTGGAATTAACTAGATATTATAAGTTCCAAAGCTTTAGCCATTAAATTCTTCTGAGACAGAGAACATAGACTCCATGATATCACCTAAACATCAACATTTACCCATAAAGACCCATAATATTTCCTCAAAGGTGCAAGTAAACCATTGAACTAAGAAATTACCCTCAAAGACCCATATGAATAAATTAAAAAAGTTGGCGGACCAAATTAATGACACAGAAACAATAATTGAGAGTGTAAGCATGCGAAAAATGAAATTAAACTCACCAAAAAAATGATGAGGAAACTGTCATATTCCAGACAAAAGAATATCCACCAATGCCACTTATGAAAGCGAAAATGTTATGAAACTAGCTCACAAAAAGATAGAAAGGATAGATGAACGCCTTAGAAATAAGTCTCTTCGAGGGGGAAACCTCCTTTACATTACACAAATGAAAAATTCTTCGATGATACAAATGACAAGACCTCCTTTCTATATATAGGAGTCTAAGGGGTCATAATATAATCAGAGCCGACATAACAATAATAATGTAATGGCACAATAATAACAATAGTGGGCTTCTATGGGGCACAATAGTAACAATATGGGGACTACATGGGTACAACAATATAATAAGGGGGTTATACTAATAACAATAAGGGGTTACACTAGTAGTATAGGGGCCTAACATGCCCCTCTCCTTCAAAAGTGTTGTCCTCAACGCTTGAGTAGTTCTTAATGCTTCTGTATAAAATTCTTGTCCTCCCATGTGGAATCTTCAGCAGGTAAGTTATTCCACTTGATGAGATAGTCTAAAATTGATTGATTTCATAGCTGTCAGGTTCTTGTTTCTGTGACTACTCCAGGTTCCAATATGATTTTTCCTTCCTCTTCAAGTTCTGGCAATATTGTTTGAATTGGGATTTTCTGCAACTTTTGAATGAGTGGCCACACTTCTTCGTCCTTCTTCAATTCATCCCTTGCTTCGTTTTTCCAATCTGGTTGGATAATAGAAATAGCGCAAAACAATGCTTCCACATCCTCATCCTTTCTTGAGAGTGCATCTGCAACAAATTTTTTCTTCCCTTTTCTATAGATGATGTCAAAGTCATAACCCAACATATTTGTGACCCATTTTTTTTGTTCTTCTAAAGATAATATTTGTTCTAAAAAGTATTTAAGACTATCATGATCCATTTTTACCTTGAAGTGTCTTCCCATTGGGTAAGGTCACCATTTCTTAAGTTCATGTAGTATTGCTAAGATTTTCTTCTCATAAATAGCTTGCTTGAGATGTAGCCGTAAAAATACCCAATCACCTACATCAAAACATTTTTCACTGCGATGTTGATCTACCTGTTGTTTCATTCGATTCTGCACCAAAGTGGCATTATCCTTTAAAAGTTGGAGAACTTGTTGTTGATGCTCGATGTAATCTTTCACTGCTTGAACCTTTTTCTTCTTGATATGTCCTTCTATCTTTAGAGTTTGAGGAGTGATAATTTCTTCCAATGCTTTACAAGATATGGTCGGATTTATTTCTTGATGCTCGATGTGATCTTTCACTTCTTGAACATTTTTCTTCTTGATATGTCCTTCTATCTTGATAGTTTGAGGAGTGGTAATTCTGGCCAATGCATTACAAGATATGGTTGGATTCATTTCTTCTTTCTCGATGTGATATTTCACTTCTTGAACCTTTTTCTTCTTGATATGTCCTTCTATCTTGAGAGTTTGAGGAGTGGTAATTCTTGCCAATGCTTTACAAGATATGGTTGGATTCATTTCTTCTTTCTCTGGGGTTGGTTCCTGGTGTATATCCTTTTATTTTTATGTTTCTTTATCATTTTCTTCCTCCTCTTCATAATCTATGTAAAATAATTTCTTCTTAGCACACTTATGACCTTTAGTGCATTTGATATCACAATTGTAACAAAGCCCTTTTTCTCTTTTTTCTTCCAATTGTTGTGGTGTCACCCTTGTAGGTTGTGGAAGGCTAGGAGAAACAACACTTCCATGTTTATAGTTGTGAGGGGTAGAATTACTTGTTTCCATACTTTTGCTTTCCACTTTTCTTGCCAACCGGAATGCCTTGTCCAATGAATCAGGTTCCCAAAGACGAGCCTCATGTTGAATGTTATCCTTTAAAGTCCCTATGGAGACATCAATCCTCTGCTTCTCTAGAATATCATTTTCCCTTATATTCAATCTTTTAAAGTTCTCAATGTGCTCTGCCATTGAACACTTTTGTTTGAGATTTATCAATTGGCTAAATAAGGTGATTCTCTTTGTATCCTCATAATGTGCTATCATTTCCTTCGTGAAAATTGACCACGTGACAAGTGGTTTACGAGAACAAAGCCTTTTATACCATAAAAATTGATTCGGTTCTAAATAATTAGATGCAATACATACCTTTTGTAACAGTGGTACACCATGTAGATCAAAATATTTCTCCATCTGTAGTATCCAATTTACGGGATTCTTGCCATCAAACTTCCTCATCTCGCTTTTTCTTGATTTTAGGAGCTCTATCTTGAAACGAATGTAACTCTGTAATTTCGGATCTTCTAGTTCTGAAATTGCGACCTGTAGTAGTCCTCTACATTCTCTTTCCAATGCCACCAGTCTGATCAAAATTTGATTCTCCAAGAAAGAGTTATGCATAATCTTCCAAGATGACCTGATTATACACCTTTTCAAAATAGCGAACTTGTATGACATACCACGTGTCACTGTTTTGACCTTCGGATCTAAAAAATACACACAACAAACTACCATCCATACTCTTTCTGTAAATTCTTATGAAATTTCAATCTGATGCTCAGAGAGAAAGTTATGACGATTTTCCCAAGGTCACCTGTTTAAGATGTAATTTGGGAGTTTGCAAAAGCCCTAACTTCCTCAGATCATATATTTGAAAATATAGCGAGACAAGATCTGAAATTCAGACCCGAGGTTCATACCAATTTCTTGTCAAATGGGTTTTTGTTTTAGCTTCTGAAATGTCGTAGAGAAAACAGTATAGTGAAAATTCCATGATGACCTGTTTTATATGAAATTCTGGAGCTTGCAAAAACTATAACTTCCTCAGATCATATCTCTGAAAATATAGCGAGATAAGCTCTAAAATTTGGACCTGAGGTTCAGCACGATTGTGTCTCAAATGGGTTTTTTTTAGCTTCTGAAACATCACAAAAAAAAATTTATACCGAAAATTCCATGATGACCTATTTGGAGCAGTGAAACCCTAGAATCGAAAGCTCTGATACCAAATGTTATGAAACCAACTCACAAAAAGATGGAAAAGATAGATGAATGCCTTAGAAATAAGCCTCTTTGAGGGGGAAACCTCCTTTAAATTACACAAATGAACAATTCTTCGATGATACAAATGACAAGACCTCCTTTCCATATATAGGAGTCTAAGGGGTCATAATATAATCAAAGCCAACATAACAATAATAATGTAAGGGCACAATAATAACAATAGTGGGCTTCTATGGGGCACAATAGTAACAATATGGAGACTACATGGGTACAATAATATAATAAGGGGGTTGTACTAATAACAATAAGGGGTTACAATAGTAGTATGGGGGCCTAACAGAAAATAAAAATCAAACTGAAATATCACCAGGAAGAAACAAGTAATGGAAGACGAGGAGCTATCCTCGCTACCTTTCACACTAGACTTGTACCTCAAACAATCCATCACCATAATTGTATATTTAAAACAATGATCCCACCACAAGTTTACCACGCGCCTAGTAGCTACCCACTGCAACGTCATCACGAGAAGGAGACTAGTGTCAAGATGGAACATGCTTCTATGCATATATGGCATCCTGGATAACACCCAATCATGGTTCACAAATAATATAGTTATATAATAGAAACATTTATATTAAAAGTTATAACGATATATATATATATATATATATATATATATATATATATATATATATATATATATATATATATATATATATATATATATATATATATATATATATATATATAAGGTCATTAACTATTTGAATTTTTTTTAATAGATAAAGTCACATGGTGATGAAGGGAGAAATAATGAACCTTGACAACAAAATTCTCATAAAATAAATCTAAAGGGAATTATTCTTTTTAAGTCCCATTTCCAGAGATTGTGTTTTAGTATATACAATGCATATGCCGAGGTAATCATGATAAAATTATTGACACTCTGTCTGAAAATGATTTAAATTAGCAATTTGGTATTAAGAAAAATATTATATATATATATATATATGAAACTATAATAATTAATTATATTTTTTAAAATATTGGTGGCTATTCATTAATGTAGATTGAATCTTAGTATGTTTCCTTACTTCCGAGGAAGACCAACTCTTAGCCAAACATAAATAACTAATTATTATAACTTCTAAAATTTTCACACTATTTAATAAAAAATAGATATAAGAAAAAGAAAGGGAAAGATATTAAAAAAAGTCTATTGAATAATAAAGGCATTTAATGAAAAAGTGTAACATTAATAAGCATAACTTTAAATAATTCTATAGAAATAGGATTATGACATGGATGTTTTGTAATTAAATTATTACTAATACTTAAGATTAAAATTTAAGTATTACGTATATATAGAATAATATGGAAATTATTTTATAATTATCTAGATCTTCACTAATGGTATTCCACCATTAAAATTAGACCATTAGAAAACAACAAGTTAGGAGTTGAGATGAATCCAACAACCAAAACTTATTAGAGTTCAAACTGTTTCATGAAGTGACATGCAAGGTGTGTACTAGACATAGCTTGAGAATGAATATAAACCAAATTAAAAAAAACTAGTTAAACAAAACCAATAGGACCATATAACCAAAGATACCATAGAACTGTATTCATCATAATTTTATGTAGATGTGGAGACATTCACCTCAATGGGTTTGGTGTGCTTTTGACTGCATTCTCCTTGACCTAGAGAAGAAACAAGCTAAGGTTTTCTGTGCTTGATATGAGAACCCATGTCTTGTTGATGGATCACCACCCTATCTAATATGAACAAGATCTCTTCTTTAGCCTTATTCTTCTCCATGAAAGCCTTTCTAGGAGTAATTTCATCCTCCACTCAAGGTCAATTGTGAGAAAATATTGATTTTGTTGGCCCTTAGGATGTCCAAGGTTAGAAACCTACTCAATGACATCCATAAGAACCTCAAAATTGGTAAGACAACACCTCTCCATTATGACATTGGTCTTATATTATTTGAGTTCCTCCTGAACGTTGACAAGAACTTTTTCTCTGAATAAGCATGCATTTGCTTTTACCTAGGCCCACACTCAAGCACCAATGGTCTCTATATTAATGATGCCACCCCAATGAACTCTCACATTGTCGAACCATCATTTCTATCCCAGGTAAATAAAGCAATGGACTAGAGTGAATTTTATGCCACAACCCTATGAATAATATGAATATCAGAGTTTGTAAGACGTGTGAACACACATAGTAGAGATAGAAAGGCTAACACTAATCACTCATGGACAAGAAGAAAAATGAAAGCTAATGAAGTAATATCAATGATAAAGGAAACAACCATTCATACCACACTCTAGAATGTCTTAATGCCTATGAATTCCAATACAATTTGTATGTAATGTATATCCCATATGAACCAGTGTTAAATATGGTGACACATACTCTGAATCCACCACTTACAAGGAACTGCATAATGTGTTTATTTCCTTAATGCACAATATGTACCATCAATTGGAGTTAATAAATCCTTAATCACTCCCATGTCACGTGTTCATGTCAGGGCATGAGGCATGTCAAGTTTACCTATTATGTCCAGCGAAAGTTGCCTTATAGCCATCTACTTCATTCGTCTCGGGTGAAATATATTGATTGTATATGAATATTTTTTATAACCATATAAGTTACCTATTATGTGGAGTGAAAATTACCTTAAAGCCTCCCACCACATTGGATATGGGTAATCTCTCTCTCTCTCTCTCTCTCTTTCTCTCTCTCTCTCTCTCTCTCTCTCTCTCTCTCTCTATATATATATATATATATCTATATCTGAAAATAGAATATTTTTGAATGAGGTTTACAATTTTTTTTTATATGAATATCATTATACAATTTAAAAAAAATAAAGAATATATATAAAATATTTGATATCCAAATAAAACATAAAGAAATTTGAACAAACGTAATCTTATAAAATTAATTAAATATTTAATTGAATTAATTACTACCAATCACATTTTGTTTGTTTGTTTGTTAAGCTTGGTAGATCCTTCTTTTTCATTATAATATTTGCAAGCATGTTACAACCACTTAGCCTGGTTAGGTGGTCTCAACCTGCCCGATGGGAAACCAGGTCTGTTGACCACCTAACTGCATTATACACCATCCAATAGCAAAAAATAGTTAGTTTATCTATCCAAGCTATATAAACTTGATTATCATGTCCACAACCATAAGTTGTCTATCTATATATATAAACTACTGTAAACTAGAAAGTAAATGCTATCTGCATATAAACTTAAGCAAAAAAAGACTATGACTTCATCCTTCTATTCCTTCTGATAATTCGAGGCCGAGGTAATCGAGGCCATATATTTCACACTAGATCCAGTCAGCTTGGTTGGCAAGAACATGCATGAGAATTTTTCCACGATTTGGCCTAGGCGTCCATCCTATTTCTACAGCTGGAATTGTATCTTTTCAAAGTCCTTAATGATAGTCATCTAGATTTGTTCCATTGCCTTACCTAGGAGGCATTTCAATAGCCAATATGGGTATAGAGTATGCTTATATTGCGTTTCTTTGCTGCGAGTGTGTCTCAGATCATGAACTAGAACCTTCCACTCTTCCACATCCACTGCCCTCGTGTTCGCACGTCTGTTGATATCCTCCTCCCACTTAGCAATGAGCCCTTGAATCTCCTCTCTAGTGCCACCCACATATGTAGCTGCCACTTCTTGGATACTAGTTTCCTCCCACGACATCTTCGAGCATTGCTTGGCTTAGTCTCTACCCCGCTCTCCAGATGTCTCTTGCCTCTACCCTTGCCTTTCACTGCACGAGCCATTGTTGTACTCTCCCAGGGCCTTCCAGCTTGTTTCTGATGATGTATCAGAACAATCTTCAGTGCTCTCTTCCTCCAAGGGGAGTTACCTGCTTCGGGAACAAGCAACCAAGAATTCGAAGCCATTATTTTCATAAACTTCGTTAGCCAATGGTTTTTCTCATCCATCATTTCTTCTCCCCATGCTACTTGTTCAAAGCCCCTAAGCATGAGAAACCCACACCAAAGATTCCTTGGACACCCCTACATGACCTCTACCCTGCACCAATAATGGCCTCTATTTTGGTCACGAATTGCATGGTTGCCGACAGGCCCAGAGGCCTAGAAGCCGAGAAGCCTAGTCTAAAGGAGTCCCACTCCTTCTCCCCAGTGCCCCTTGTTGGTTGACCTTGTCCCTTGTTCCACTAACTTCCTCTTTTTAATTCTTAATGCTGCTCATTTTAGCCTTCCATCTTCTGAGCCACTTCCTCTTCCAGGTATCCCTCCCCTACCTTACGAACCATCCCCCGCTCCCATCGCTAGCCAAAGCCTGCCTGACCAGGTTTCTCAGCATGCAAATTCCCTAGTTTTGGAGGACTCTTGCCCCAAACATCCTCCCCCTTATTGACTCCCCTCAAGGCCTTGGTGTCTGACCTCATGGCCCCCGTCCTCCTCAGAGTCCTAGCTTTCGTGACTCATTCCAGGACCCAAACTAGAATTAAATCTACATCAATTTTTGCTACCTTACCCTTTCCCCTTAGGTTTGCCAAGCAGACGAGCAGACAAGGTTCACTCAACCAGAAACCTTCCCTCCCCATCCCTATGATCCCCATGCGTGAGAGGAGAATGCCAAAGCGGAGCGAAACCCCAAAAGACCCCATGCATGAGAATGTAGTGCCTAAGCAGAGTAATATCCTTGCATAGATTCTGCAACTGCAATGAATCCTGCCACCCTTCACCTCATAGCTATTCCCACCACCCCAATTTCTCTCTCTCCCCATCCCCTTGCCCCCATGCAATCCCAATTCAACAAACCAGATGTAGGGGAGCATAATGAAGTGCAGGTAGAGAACATACCCATTAACCAACACTTGGGATTGTTGTATCTCTTCACCTTCTTGAAAAAGTTGCACCACCTTCGCTGTTGTCTCCTCTTCGTGATCTCCATCCTCTACTAACCCTCTTTGCTGTCAACCAACTTTGGTGCATGCAAATCCCACCTTCCTTCCTCCATCTTATCGTAATAATGCGGACAACCACCCTGCCCTGCACTTTGAGCGTGTGGGAGGTGGTGGCACTACCTTCAAACATCCTTGTCATAATGACCCTCTTAATGGTTTTCCAACCACTTATTACCTCTGTGAATATTTTTAGTGATATACATCAATTTAGATGATATCTGAAGGCATTTTCTCGTGCAAAACTAAGCACAAAACAACGATGGATTGATTTTTTTCTTCTTAAATTTGTATTTTACTCTATTTTAACTAACTTTGATTTCCTTTCAAATCTGCTTTCCTAGAAGTTTCATTAGATTTGATTCTTTATGGTTCTATTTCACAGATTCAAATTGCCCAATAATAAATAATCGGCCCTGTTACTCAATCCCTCAACATAAACACACATGTACAAGCATTAACAACATCGAGGATGGAATGGTGTACACAATGTGAATGCCTAGGTAATTGTCTCTATGTTCATGTTTTATTCTATCAATTTGTTATCCCCTTGTGACTTTTGTCATATAAACTAATGGATCCTTCAAAATACAATCTAGGCAGGCTTAAGTTGATGTGTTGAGATAAACTTAAATCTACATTACAGTTGGATTTTATTTGTTCTTGTCATGATGTCATGCACAATATTTTTTCGATTCATAAAAGAGAAGAGGAAATGGTAGAAGAAGTAGGGACAAAACTCATCACATCTGGCCACACATAAGAATTCATTTTCCATTGATTCAATTTATTATTGGCAAAATCAAACGGGGAAGTAACCGAGAGAAAGAATGATTGCTGATGTTTGTAAGAGAAGAAAAAAATTTCTTGTTAAATTAAGCTAATTACTCACGCATTAAGAGTTGGATAAATTTAAAGAGTCAAGTTAAGTCAAGTCAAGTGTAGTTAAGTCATAGTCAAATTTAGTGTGTGGTTGCACGCCAAGTTATTTTAGGCGAGTCGTTAAAAAAACAATTAAATAACCTTCACCAGGTTCATTGTAATTATCAATTTTATGTGTGATCAATAGAAGAGCCGCAACTCATGTTATTTTGTGTGATTTATTTGTGTTATTTTGTGCCTTGTCTCCTCTACCTTTTCAACAAATTAGTATCAAAACTAAGGAAAGATCACAAGATCCGTGGTGCCTGCGGATCCAGTGAGAAGAGGGAAAAGGGAAGAAGGCTGACAATTAAAAAAAAAAAATTGCATTGTCAAATTGTTGCACTGTTAAGGAGTGACAAGTGCGCATCAACCTGCAAAATTCACACCTGGGTTGTATCGGGGGTGCACACATCCCGTAAGCAAGCAAAAGGTTGAAAAAAAGCTAATTCTGTGAGTCAATATGAAGTCAATGTTTGTTTTAAAGTTTGAAACTATCACGAAGAGTGTTAAAGGGTGACATGTATTTTCTTAAAAGGGCCTCATTATATAAATATTTTTTCTATATATAAAAAATATTCAAGGTTTTTATATAAAGATTTTATGTAAAGTTTTTTTTAAAAAGGACTCCATAAAGTTTTTCATATAGTGTTTTGGGACATTATATGGTGTGAGTGATTTATAATAAAGAGATTATTTATAAAGGCTTTGCAAAAATTATCAAAGGAGAAATTTAGGGTTTGATAAGAGATTTTTTTTCAAGAAAGATGGCTTTGTCTAGTTTCTAGCCACAATTTCCCCCATTTACAGGGAATAATTATGATGTGTGGGCCATTAATATGGTGACCACGTTGAAGGATCATGATGTTTGGGATCATGTCCAGTTTTGTTTTTTAGAACATAAGGATGAAGTAAAATAAGAAGATCTCACTAATGTAGAGAGGGAGCTATGGAAGAAAGAAAAAAAGAAGAATGCACACGCATTGCATCTTGTCCAATAGAGAGTGGACCCAGCAGTGTTCCAAAAGATTATGATCAAATCTTAAACAAATAAAACATGAGATACTTTGTAGACAAGCTATAAAGGTATATCCAAAATCAATATTGTTAAGTTGCAAAATAATAGGAGAGATTTTGAAAGTCTGTAGATGAAGGAGACATAGGACATCAATTCTTTCATCTATCGAGTTATGATTGTTGTAAATCAGTTAAAAATTTATGGCGAGGAAATTAAAGATCAAACAATGGTTGAGAAAGTCCTCAGATATTTTTCTACGAAATTTGATGTTGTGGTAGTAGCCATAGAAAAAGCCAATGATTTGGCACCATTAACAATTGATGAGTTGATGGGATCACTTCTATCACATGAGGCAAGGATAGACATAAATAATGTTTCCACTTTAGAAACCATTTTCAAAAGCTAGGTTTCTATTTGAAGAGACAAAGGTCGAGGTAGAGTTAAATCGAGAGGCAGAGGACAAGGCAGAAGACATGGTGGTCAGAGAGATGGCCGAGATGAGCATGAACGTGAAAGTGGAAGAAACAACATAAGCTTCAACAATAATAAAAGAGTTGAAAAATCAAAGTGAGATGTTATTATTGCAATAAGTTTGGTCACTATGCCCGTGATTGCAGGAAGATGATATATGATCAAGGAAACCAAAGAGATAATGTCACTATAGATATTACTAACTCTATGTTCATAAATTTCCATACCATGCATGAACCTCCTAATAATGTGTGGCTATTAGATAGTGGTTACATTAACCACATGACATGAAACAAGAATTTGGTTGCAAATTTGGATCAATCTGTGAAGATAAAGGAAAAGTTGGGGACTGATAAGACTATGGATGTAGATGGAAAAGGAGTGGTCAACATTCTGATCAAGCAGGGGAGCCGAAGACAATCTCAGAGGTATATTATGTCCTTGATATCAAATAGATAAGTGTTGCTCAATTGACACATAAAGGATACATAGTTATGTTTCAAGGATAAGAGTGTGTTATATATGACAAGCCCCCAAGCAAGAAGCTGATAGAAAAGGTGCAGATGATTAGGAAAAACACATTTCCTCTAATTATGAATTATAGTGATCATGTCAGTTCTTTTACAGTTGCATATTCTAATGATTATTGGTTATGGCACTTTCGATTTGGACACTTTCACTTTTATGGTTTAATATTGTGCAGAAACAAATGGTTAGAGGATTAAATCCCATCAAAGAACCTGCTAGTACTTGCGAGTGTTTCATCTTGGGAAAGAAACACCGTGAAAGTTTTACAAAGGGAGTTTCATATATAGCAAAGCAACCTCTTGAGCTAGTGCATGCAAACCTGTATGGACCTATGAGGACACAGTTGATAGGTGGAAGTTGTTACTTCCTCACTTTCATTGAAGCAGAAAGACGGGTTTATTTCTTGAAGCAGAAGTCTGAAACTTTTGCAAAGTTCAAGGAATTCAAAGCCTTAGCAGAGAACCAAACTTATCGACAGATCAAGGTATTATGGTCAGATCGTGGTGGAGAATATTATACAAAGGCATTCCATGATTGCTACAAACAACATGGAATCGAAAGATAGTTTACAACCAGGTACACACCATAGCAGAATGGTGTAGTAGAGAGAAAGAATAACACAATTATTAACATGGAAAGAAGCATGTGAAAAGGAAGAAACTTGTCTAATGAGTATCGGGTAGAAGCAGTTGCATGTGTTTTCTATGTGATAAACAAATCTCCTACAAAGAGCATGATGAAAAAAGTACCAGAAGAAGCATGGTCAAGTATGTCTTGCAACATATCTCATCTTAGAGTATTTGGATGTGTAGCTTATGCACATGTGCCTAAAGAGCTAAGAGGAAAATTCAATGATACAAGTGAAAAATGCATATTTACTGGTTATAGTGAGCAATCGAAAGCTTACAAATTGTATAACCCTGTCACTAAGAAAACCATAGTTAGAATATATGTTGTTTTCAAAGAACAAGAGTCATGAAATGAGTCTGTAGACAAAACAATTGATGCACAAGCACCATTGATGGAAGAGGATGATGTAGCAGAACACGAATAGCAAGGATCAAAATAACAAACACCAAAAAAAGTCACACCAACAAGGACTCCAAGATTTGCTAAGAAGCATGGATGTTCAAGAAGATCAATAGATCAAGATTCTCCCAACAATCAATCAGGTGATTAATCAAGAAATGGTAAGAGAAATATGAAGGGTCTGACATATATTTATGATGATTTGGATATTAGTTCAAAATTTGCATTGTTTTCATTCCAACCTTCTTTGTTTGAAGAAGCAATTAAAGATGAAAATTGGGTGCAAGCCATGGATGAAGAAATTGAAGCTACTGAAAAGAATGATACATGGGATTTGGTTGATTTACCAAAGGATAAAAACCTCATTGGTGTAAAATGGGTGTACAAGGCAAAGATGAATGAGAAAGGTCAAATTGACATATTTAAAGCAAGACTTGTAGCAAAAGGATTCTTGCAACAAACGGGAATAGATTTTGTAGAAATGTTTGCTCTGGTAGCCAAATTGGATACTGTAAGAGAAATTCTAGCCACAACAACTCAAAACAAGTGGAAAGTATATCAGATGGATGTGAAATAAACCTTCTTGAATGGAATTCTAGAAGAAGAAATCTATGTGCAACAACCTCCAGGATATGAATTTGAAGGTAAAAAAGATAAAGTTTACAGGTTGAAGAAAGAACTCTATGGACTTAAGAAAGCACCTAGATCTTGGTATAGCCAAATTGACAGTTACATGATCAAGAATGGATTTTTCAGAAGCAACATTGAGCCTTCATTGTACACAAAGGTAAATGAGCATGGACAAAATTTGATTGTTTGCTTATATGTTGATGAGATGATTCATACAGGTGATTTTGAGTTATATGAATTTAAAGTAGCCATGATGAAAGAATTTCATATGACAAATCTTGGTCTCATGAAATATTTTCTTGGCATAAAAGTTGAGCAATCTAAAAAAGGAATTTTATTTGTCAAAATAAATATGCTAGAGATTTGCTGAAAATATTCAGGATGGAGAATTGCAAACCTGTCCCTACACCAGTTGCAACAGGTACAAAGTTAAGCAAGGATGATTAAGGAACAAATGTCAATCCAACCCTATTCAAAAGATTGGTTGACAACCTCATGCATATCACAACCACAAGACTAGATATTATGTAAGGAGTAAGTTTGATTTCCAGATTTATGGAGACTCCAAAAGATACACATAGGAGAGTAGGAAAAATAATAACAATGTAAACTTTGAAATGGGAACTATAAACTCAAAACGGGAACTTTGGCCAAAAAACCCCAAAAAAACATCAAAAATAGTGCTAAAAACGAAAAGTGTGTATACTGGAACGATGATTTTATTTTTTAGGGGTCAATTTTGAACATGTTTTAAAAATGGCAGTGACTACGAAATTTACTATGAAATTTTCGTGCAAAATATAGCGTCAAAATGAAAAAGTGATATACTGGTACGATGAATTTTTTTTTTAGGGTCAATTTTCAAAATTTTTAAAAATTGCTAGTAAAACCAAATTTTTATGTGCCAAACAAAGTTGTTTATGAGGGTCAATTTTCATTGACGCTGGGGCGATTCTGAGAATCGCCGGGTGGCAGGGTGATTCTCAAAATCGCCCCACCAATTTACCAATTTTCCTCTGGGTATTATGATAATTCTCACTCTCACATGCGGGCGTGAGCACATGGGCGATTCTGAGAATCGCCCTGCCACCCAACGATTCTCAGAATCGCCCCACCAATTTTCCTCTAGGTATTATGATAATTCTCACTCTCACACACAAACAGTAAAAGTACTCGCTCTCAACATGCCCGATACACACATCTCCGGCTATTCGGTGGAGTTCGCATAGATATCGGAGCTTTCAACGTGAGCAATCGTCTTCGAGGAAGTCATGGATAGCGGTGTGAAATTGGTAGTTGTGGTGAAAGTAATTGGCCATACTGGATCATGTATCCTCCACCTGGGAGTGAAACACAAAGCTTGGGAACGATGTTGTGATATCCTTTAGATATGGAAGAGTCATGTTTTTTAACAGAGAAGGATGCCACAGAACGAGACTCCTCCACTCATCCTTGTCGATCTTCCCATCATGTTTTGTATCCGCCTCCTCGAATGTCTTATGAATGATACTTTCAACTACATCATCTGAAAGGTTCATGCCAGATTCTGGAAGGGTAGCTGCGACCATTTGGGGCGATTCTGAGAATCGCCCCGCCACCACAACTGGGGGCGGGGCGGTTGCGAGGTGATTCTCAGAATCGCCCCAAACAGTGCTTACTGGGCATCCAATCTATTTTACACAAGAAAAAGCTAAAATGTAAAGTCAACGTGTTTTCTGCAAGTTGCTTCTGTAAGGATGAACTGAGAACAATTATTGAGAATTTGCAGAACTTTCTTGCACCTTTAGCCATAAATATGCAATGATAATGAACACCCCTGCACACCACTGCATGCTACATTTTTGTGCATTTACAGCTACCAGATGACCACTGGAGTATAATCATGTATCCTCCACCTGGGAGTGAAACACAAAGCTTGGGAACGATGTTGTGATATCCTTTAGATATGGAAGAGTCATGTTTTTTAACAGAGAAGGATGCCGCAGAACGAGACTCCTCCACTCATCCTTGTCGATCTTCCCATCATGTTTTGTATCCGCCTCCTCGAATGTCTTATCAATGATACTTTCAACTACATCATCTGAAAGGTTCATGCCAGATTCTGCAAGGGTAGCTACGACCATTTGGGGCGATTCTGAGAATCGCCCCGCCACCGCCCCGCCACCACAACTGGTGGCGGGGCGGTGGTGGGGCGATTCTCAGAATCGCCCCAAATGGTCGTAGACACAAGTCAAAGCAACATTACGTGAACCCAAGCGTTCTGGTTGGAATTGTGGTGGTAGTCACATATATAGTGAAGTATTTGCAATATAGAGGAAATAGAGGAAACACAGCTAACAATATTTTCACGACGAAAGCTCCATAATGCAGATGGAAAACTTGTGGAGGAGAGAGGAAAACCATAGAGCCCAACTTCTTGTATTGTCCAGAGCTTTGTGGTGGAAAAATATCGAGCAAGGTACACAAAACTTTCACCTCCATCCTCATAATTACCAAACAAATAAATTACATAATTACCTGTCAATGGAGAAACTTCCATCTCGGTTGTTCCATAAACAATGAGAGACTCAAGGAATCTATCACGTTCTTCATTATGTGGAAAAATTCTTGGCAAACTTTTGAATTGGACTGTCAGGGGATTGACTACAAATAAATTGAAATCTGACCGGGCTATCAAAACTAGACCGTCACAAGCAGCTTTCGTGCCTAGAGTCTTCATGCCCAACTCTTCCCAATCACAAGGGATCTTCAACAGAAGCCAGTGGCTTGACGCAATGCTAAAAGCCCATATAGCTAAATTATTATTATTAACCAAAAGGAACTTCTCACTTTGTAGATACATAGACTGGAATTGTTGGGAAGCATAAAATGCAGCCCAATCGTCGCATATAGATCGAGAGGTTATCACATCACTCAATGTGACTCTGAAAAGAATGTTCCCCATTATTTCATATGGAAGCTGAATGAGTTGACCATCTTGTCCATTTCATTTTTCAACAACGGCCTTACAATCTTTCTCAAATGTGCCTTCAGAAATCAGAACGTTGTAATAGCGAGTAAACTCTTGTATGAGAAGCTCCATTGGAATTTTTTCAGCAAAGCGAGTGGCAGCTTCTCTCCATTCAGGAGTGAAGGCGGAACTTGGATTCAGATAATCTACAAATGACTTTCTTTTTCTTCTGCATTTGTATTCTTTATCTCTATTCTGCGAGATAAATTCTTCTATCACGGGAAAGACTGTGCTAGCCACCCCCAAAGGCTTTTCTTTGCTGGGGCTCTCCATATTAAGATTCAATGTCCTTCTAAAATTAATTTCGTTTTCTATATATATATCAACGTTCGAAGAAAGTGGGGCTCAAGTACCAACGGTACACTTTGTGAGGATTGACTCGGGAGGTTAATGACCCCATTTCAAGGGTTATCTTTTGGCCTATCGTTGGACGCTGGCTTTAGAACCATTGCTAGATTTAGAAATAGCAGTCATTTTGACCAAAATTGTCAGCTAGGCGTCTTGCGATGGAGAAATAGCCGTTGGGTTATTTGGAGAGAAATAACGAGACTCGTGTCTACGACCATTTGGGGCGATTCTCAGAATCGACCCACCACACAAACAGATTGGATGTCCAGTAAGCACTGTTTGGGACGATTCTGAGAATCGCCGGGTGGTGGGGCGATTCTCAGAATCGCCCCGCCACCACCCCGCCACCACAACTGGTGGCGGGGCGGTGGCGAGGCGATTCTGAGAATCGCCCCACCACCCGGTGATTCTCAGAATCACCCCAAACAGTGCTTACTGGGCATCCAATCTGTTTTACACAAGAAAAAGCTAAAATGTAAAGTCAACGTGTTTTCTGCAAGTTGCTTCTGTAAGGATGAATTGAGAACAATTATTGAGAATTTGCAGAACTTTCTTGCACCTTTAGCCATAAATATGCAATGATAATGAACACCCCTGCACACCACTGCATGCTACATTTTTGTGCATTTATGGCTACCAGATGACCACTGGAGTATAATCATGTATCCTCCACCTGGGAGTGAAACACAAAGCTTGGGAACGATGTTGTGATATCCTTTAGATATGGAAGAGTCATGTTTTTTAACAGAAACAGATGTCGCAGAACGAGACTCCTCCACTCATCCTTGTCGATCTTCCCATCATGTTTTGTATCCGCCTCCTCGAATGTCTTATCAATGATACTTTCAACTACATCATCTGAAAGGTTCATGCCAGATTTTGCAAGGGTAGCTATGACCATTTGGGGCGATTTTGAGAATCGCCCCGCCACCGCCCCGCCACCACAACTAGTGGCGGGGCGATTCTCAGAATCGCCCCAAATGGTCGTAGACACGAGTCAAAGCAACATTCTGTGAACCCAAGCGTTCTAGTTGGCATTGTGGTGGTAGTCACATATATAGTGAAGTATTTGCAATATAGAGGAAATAGAGGAAACACAGCTAACAATATTTTCACGACGAAAGCTCCGTAATGCAGATGGAAAACTCGTGGAGGAGAGAGGAAAACCATAGAGCCCAACTTCTTGTATTGTCCAGAGCTTTGTGGTGGAAAAATATCGAGCAAGGCACACAAAACTTTCACCTCCATCCTCATAATTACCAAACAAATAAATTACATAATTACCTGTCAATGGAGAAACTTCCATCTCGGTTGTTCCATAAACAATGAGAGACTCAAGGAATCTATCACGTTCTTTAGTATGTGGAAAAATTCTTGGCAAACTTTTGAATTGGACTGTCAGGGGATTGACTACAAATAAATTAAAGTTTGACTGGGCTATCAAAACTAGACCGTCACAAGCAGCTTTCGTGCCTAGAGTCTTCATGCCCAACTCTTCCCAATCACAAGGGATCTTCAACAGAAGCCAGCGGCTTGAGGCAATGCTAAAAGCCCATATAGCTAAATTATTATTATTAACCAAAAGGAACTTCTCACCTTGTAGATACATAGACTGGAATTGTTGGGAAGCATAAAATGCAGCCCAATCGTCGCATATAGATCAAGAGGTTATCACATCACTCAATGTGACTCTGAAAAGAATGTTCCCCATTATTTCATATGGAAGCTGAATGAGTTGACCATCTTGTCCATTTCATTTTTCAACAACGGCCTTACAATCTTTCTCAAATGTGCCTTCAGAAATCGAAACGTTGTAATAGCGAGTAAACTCTTGTATGAGAAGCTCCATTGGAATTTTTTCAACAAAGCGAGTGGCAGCTTCTCTCCATTCAGGAGTGAAGGCGGAACTTGGATTCGGATAATCTACAGATGACTTTCTTTTTCTTCCGCATTTGTATTCTTTATCTCTATTCCGTGAGATAAATTCTTCTATCACGGGAAAGACTGTGCTAGCCACCCCCAAAGGTTCTTCTTTGCTGGGGCTCTCCATATTAAGATTCAATGTCCTTCTAAAATTAATTCCGTTTTCTATATATATATCAATGTTCGAAGGAAGTGGGGCTCAAGTACCAACGGTACACTTTGTGAGGATTGACTCGGGAGGTCAATGACCCCATTTCAAGGGTTATCTTTTGGCCTATCGTCGGACGTTGGCTTCAGAACCGTTGCTAGATTTAGAAATAGCGGTCATTTTGACCAAAATCGTCAACTAGGTGTCTTGCGATGGAGAAATAGCCGTTGGGTTATTTGGAGAGAAATAACGAGACTCGTGTCTACAACCATTTGGGGCGATTCTGAGAATCACCCCGCCACCACAAAAATGGTCGTAGCTACCCTTGCAGAATCTAGCATGAACCTTTCAGATGATGTAGTTGAAAGTATCATTTATAAGACATTCGAGGAGGCAGATACAAAACATGATGGGAAGATCGACAAGGATGAGTGGAGGAGTCTCGTTTTGCGGCATCCTTCTCTGTTAAAAAAAATGACTCTTCCATATCTAAAGGATATCACAACATCGTTCCCAAGCTTTGTGTTTCACTCCCAGGTGGAGGATACATGATCCAGTACGGCCAATTACTTTCACCACAACTGCCAAATTCACACCGCTATCCATGACTTCCTTGAAGACGATTTCTCATGTTGAAAGCTGCGATATCTATGCGAACTCCACCGAATAGCCGGAGATGTGTGTATCGGGCGTGTTGAGAGCGAGTACTTTTATTGTTTGTGTGTGAGAGTGAGAATTATCATAATACCCAGAGGAAAATTGGTGGGGCAATTCTGAGAATCGTCGGGTGGTAGGGCGATTCTCAGAATTGCCCATGTGCTCACGCCCGCATGTGAGAGTGAGAATTATCATAATACCCAGAGGAAAATTGGTAAATTGAAAAATTGGTAAATTGGTGGGGCGATTCTGAGAATCGCCCCAACATCAATGAAAATCGCCCCAAACAATAATATGTTAATGGAAATGGTGATGATAGCTCGATTATGAAATTTGAGATGTTGTCTCATAGCTCCTCCCATGAAAAGTTGTTTTCCAACTCCATGCACGCTTTTATCAGTTGTTTCTTATAGATCGATGCAAAATAACTTCTCTGCATAGCAATTGACTTGGAGGTCACTCTGTACATTACAATAATGAGACGTAGAATAATATGACACGATGGAAAAGATAATGTCATGCTGTGAGTTTGGATACATATTTGAATTTTATTTGTATATGATTTGGATTGCTAATTTTCATTGGTTTTTTTTTCACAGAAAATCTTCAGTACAGTAATTTGAATTTCATTCCAGATGCAAAAATAAACAGTTACTATTTCGATTCCCCATCAAGTATGACAGGCTTCATACTTTAATTGTAAAATTCTGGATTACATATCACAGATCATTTATAGCCTCACTCATTGATCCCTTTGCATCGAAAACAATAGCAAACACTACACTACAAAATAATGCAGAAACAGAACACATAACAATATAAGTTATTCCCGTCTCACTTTAAGTCCAATGTTATAATCTAAACAACATAATTAGCGCAATCTCCTTGCTTCCCTTTCAGATTCTAGCAAAGTAAGGACATCACCCTCTCTGACAGGTCCTTTTACATTCCTCATGATCAGTCGATTCTGATCATCCAAAAATTTTACTCGGACCTGTGTAACTTGACCTCTTGATCCAGTACGGCCAATTACTTTCACCACAACTGCCAATTTCACACCGGTATCCATGACTTCCTGCTTAGATATGTATCAAACTGAGCGATTAATGCTATATGACAATCAAAATAACTTGAAAGAGGTAGTTCACTAAACTACAATAACAATCTTCAGTAAAAAATGGAAGAAAAAAAAAGTTTGATTATATTTGCGTGCTGTAGAAAATAAAGGACTAATGAAGACAACCAAATACATTTCTTGTATTTACGACATAGACATACTTTAGAATCCATGTCAACGACTTTCTAAATGCATGCATATTTACTCTTACATTTTTGTAAGAACCGCACTTAAAAGTCTATCTCAACAACTCACTCTACAATGCTTTGTAACGTAATACTTTGTTTGACTAATGGTGTTTGACTAAAGAGACCGGCATGTTGGCATTATGTTTCTGGTATGGCTATATGTTACAAATGTTGTACTTGATGGCAACTCCCGTGGCAAGGCCCTCAATTTGTTGAAAATAAAGAAGTACGCAGGAAATCAGTTCAGAAGGTGCGTACCCGTAGGTACACCATGCAGGGACTGCGTCCAGATACGCAGGGCAGCCGTTCAGGAGGTGCGTCCCCCCAGTGCACACATTTCAAGGCAGAGAAAAGCACACATGGGGTTTCTTATGTTTTACTCTTGGTATTTAGCCGACGGTATTGGGTTATTATGGTGTCGGCTCGTGGTATTGTTCCATGATTTTAGGAGGAGCTTGCCTATATAAAGCAAAGGAGATCACTTGGCTAAGCATCTTTTGCAATTGAATATCTTTAGATCTGAAATATTGGGTTATGGTCTTAAAAGCTTGATCTATATGAAAGGGAAGTTGAAGGCGAATCTGTGAAGGGTGATCTCTCGAGCGCATGATCAGATCTGAGCAACTGTGCCACTCTGTTGGACTGCCTATTCGGCCCTAATCAGAAGGACGCAGGTGTTTAACAGAAGAGCTGCGTGGGTACGCAGTGCAGAAACTGGAGATCTGCGTCGGGACGCAGTGCAGAAACAAGAGATCTGCGTCGGTACGCAGAGCAGAAGAAGGATACCTGCATCGGTACGCAGAGCAGAAGAAGAAGAGCTGCGTGGGTACGCAGAGCGACTAAGGTTCAGGTGCGTCCCTGCAGTAACAGTACGCGGCGCGATAGTATCTTTGGGTGCGTCCCTGCAGTAACAGTACGCGGCGCGATAGTATCTTTGGGTGCGTCCCTGCAGTAAAAGTACGCAGCGCAGTTCAAGGAACAGTGCGTGGGCACGCAGTGCGGCAGAAGGATCTCTGCGGGTAGACGCAGGAAAGCAGAAGGTGAACTGCGTAGCGACGCAGGCCACAGAAGGGAAAACTGCGTACCTGTCTTAAAAAGTTCTGTTGATTGAATTTTTCTGTTGATAAGGTGTTCTGGGTTAGTTCTGTTATTGCTGATCTGATAACTGTAGTGGACTGTAACTTTCATGTACTTGATGTTCAATTGATGCTTTATGAAAAGAAGTAGGGGGTTGTAGCTCCCTTCCAGGAGAGACTGGAAAACGAGAGAGAGAGAGAGAGTTGTAGCTCTCTGCAGGTTGCAGCCTGCGTACTGGTAAAGGACTGCACCAGTACAAAACCATTGTAAAAGAAGTTTCTAAGTTGAGAGAAGATAGAGACATATTGCAGCAGGTGGTTTTCACCCACATTGGGTTTCCACCTTACATCTTGTGTTCTTTGGTGTGACTATCTTTTTTCTTTGTTCATGCTCATTATTTTATGGTACTGACATGCAAGAATAATTTAAAGAACAAGTAAGGAAGATTTATTAAAAGAATTAGATAATACTGATTCACCCCCCCTCTCAGTATTATTTTCAACAATTGGTATCAAAGCAGGTCCTTCAGAGAAGCTTGATCGCTTGAAGGTAGATCATCATGAGCAACTACGAGAGAGAAGCATCAATCAGGCCACCGGTTTTTGATGGGACAAACTTCAACTATTGGAAGGTAAGAGTTACTGCCTATCTTCAATCTCTTGGTACAGAAGTTTGGGACATTGTAGAGACAGGCTATGCTTTTCCTTCAGCTACTCCTACAGATACAGCCGAGAAAAAGAAGTATGAAACAAATGCGAAAGCAGTCAGTACTCTATTAGGATGTATATCTCAATCAGAATTCATGAAGGTAATGCACTATAAATCCGCAAAAGAGATATGGGACAAAATTGTCACAAGCTATGAAGGAGACGAACAGGTAAAGCGTGCTAAACTTCAAACTCTCAGAATTCAGTATGAGACTCTCAAAATGTATAATGATGAAAGTGTGGCTAACTATTTTCTTCGGGTAGATGAGGTTGTTAATTGTATGAAAAATTTGGGTGAAGAAATAAAAGAGGCTATTGTGGTTGAAAAGGTCCTAAGATCATTGTCCCCCAAGTTTGAATCTAAAGTATCTGCAATAGAAGAAAAAGAAAATCTACGAATTCTTACTATGTCTCAGCTACATGGAATTCTAACTGCTTATGAAATGAGAAAGGGAGGTCCATCAGACAGAAGAGAAGCTGCTTTCAAGGCATCAGGCAAAGGAGATTATTATGAAGCAAGCCACATCCCAGAAGAAGAGGAAGAATAATCAAATTTTGTCAGAAATCTTCAAAGGGGTTCTGGAAGGTTCAGAGGTAAGTTACCTTTTAAATGCTTTGCTTGTGGAAGAGTAGGTCATTATGCTGCAAAATGTCCTTATAAGGATAAAGGAAAGGAACCTGCTAGATGGAACAAGAAACAGAACGCAAATAAGAAAAGCTACTACACTCATGAAGATAATGATGGTCTATCAAACAGTGATGAAGATGAACAAGGTAATGAATATAAGTTATTAATGGCATTTGAAGATGATGATTATATGGATGCTGTAGATGTGGATAACCTGTATGATGAAATTACTAGACTCAAGAGATGTATAGAAGAAAAGAACATGATCATTGATACTCTACAATTTCAAATTGATGAAAAGGAAAAACATCTTGAAAAACTAGAAGGTGAAATTGTTGGTCTTAGAAAAGAGATTGAGAAAACAAAAGCTATTAATCTCAAGTTTGTCAAAGGATCTGAAACTTTGGATGAGATTATCAATGTGCAGCGGTCTCCACTAAACAAGACAGGTCTGGGCTATAATGGAGAAACTTCTCAAGCATCCACCTCAAAAAGTTATCTTGATGCAGCAAGAAGAAATGAGCAAAAGAACAATGAAGATCAACAGGTAAAGCAGGGACGAATTGCAAACAGAAACTATCAAGGGCAATCTATCTTAAGGGTAAACAAAAGCTACAACCAGCCACAGGTAAAATCTTCTCAATTTGGTTCAAGAATAGATGAAAATAGAAATTACAATCAGTTGGCTGGTAGATTCAATAACCGCAGAAGTTTTTTCAATGGACAATGCTTTTCTTGCCATAACTTTGGTCACAAAGCAGCTCAATGTGTTGCATATAAAACGATCATGACTAGGGAAGCTCAAAAACAAAGAAGTATGACAGGGATTACAAAAAGGACCTATAACAACTTTTCGGTTCTTGAAAATGAAGTTGAATGCTCTATTTGCAATAACTTTGGTCATGAATACTCTGAATGCAGGAGCACGTTTCAGCAGAAAAAGGAACAAGCCTCAGGCACCAAAACATGGAGAATAAAGGAACCTCAAACAGAAAGATGTGGGATAGCATTCTATGCAGAGGGACAGGAAAATCTATGGTACATTGACAGTGGATGTTCGAAGCATATGACAGGTGATAAAGAAAAACTTGAGTCTTATTCTGCTCTAGAAAAGGGAAAGAAAGTCTCTTTTGGAAATGATACTCCTGCAACTATAAAAGGAAAAGGCATTGCTCAGTTAAAAGAAAAGGTCAAGGCTGGAAATGTTTTGTATGTTGATGGATTGAAGCATAATCTTCTAAGTGTTAGCCAGATGTGTGATCAAAGAACCGAGGTTATATTCAGATCAAATGGATGTCTTGTTCGTGATCTTGATACAGGTAAAACAGTGATCAAAGGCAAAAGAACTCCAAATAATCTGTACATATTTGAAGAAGGAAAACAACAATGCTATCTGAGCAAGGATGATGAGCACTGGTTATGGCATCGGAGGCTGGGGCATCTAAGCTTTTCACAAATAAGGAAAGCATGCAAATATCAGGCAGTTCGCGATCTTCCAGATATCAAAATTCCTGACAACACCATATGCAAATCATGTCAGTTTGGAAAACAAACCAGAACTAACTTTCCAGAGAAGGAAGGATCAGCTAGCATGCCTCTTGAGCTAGTACATACAGATACATGCGGTCCATTCAGGAAAAGAACACCTAGAGGAGAAGAATATTTGATATTATTTATTGACGATTTCTCCAGGTTTGTCTGGCTAGGAGTTATGAAGCACAAAGATGAGGCATTCGAAAAATTCAAATCCTTCAAAACCTTGGTTGAAAATGAATCAGGTCACAAAATTAAGTGCCTCAGATCCGACAGAGGTGGGGAGTTTACTTCAAATGAATTTTTCGATTTCTGTGAAGAACATGGGATAAGAAGAGAATTCTCTACAGCTAGAACTCCTCAACAAAATGGAGTTGTGGAAAGAATGAACAGAACAGTCCAACAAATGGCTCGTGCTATGCTTGATGAATCAGGAACTCCCGCAACTTTCTGGGGAGAAGCTGCACATGCTGCGGTTGTTATTCTCAACAAAACAAATGTCCGGGTGAACAGCACTCAAACTCCTCATGAACTCTGGAGTAAGACTCCTTCGGTAAAGCACTTCAAAATCTTTGGGAGCAAATGCTATATCAAGAATACTGATGAGCAGCTTGGCAAACTTGAACCTAGAGCAGATGAAGGCATTCTTCTTGGTTACTCTCCACATAGCAAAGCATACAAATGCTACAATAAAAGACTTGGCAGAATTGTTGACAGCATTGATGTAGTGGTTGATGAGAAGGGATACATTCCTAGGCAAGTACATCATGAAGACATCGAAGAAGATGAAGGCTACCCTCAAAGACAGAATGATGAAGAAGAAGAACCTCAAGAAGAACCAGAGGAGCAGACAAGAATAGAAGAGAAAACCCCATCCAGATATGTTCAGAAGAATCATCCAGAATCTCAGATTGTGGGGCAGAAAGAAGCAGGTGTACAAACAAGAAGAACATTTGCAGAAGCCTCAAGCTATTTGGCATTACTCTCCTCCACTGAACCACAAAATGTGAAAGAGGCATGCAAAGATGAATGTTGGGTGAAAGCAATGGATGAAGAACTTGAGCAAATCGAAAAGAACAACACTTGGGAGCTGGTTCCTAGACCAAAGGATAAGAATGTTATCGGAACAAAATGGGTCTTCAAAAACAAATTGAATGAAAATGGAGAAGTAATTAGAAACAAAGCCAGACTTGTTTGTAAAGGGTATGCGCAGCAAGAAGGAATAGACTTTGAAGAAACCTTTGCTCCTGTTGCAAGACTTGAGGCCATCCGAATGTTCCTTGCTCTCTCAAGTTTTCAAAACTTCAAAGTATTTCAAATGGACGTGAAATCAGCCTTTCTGAATGGAGACTTGGAAGAAGAAGTATACATTGAACAGCCAGATGGGTTCATTCTTGGAAATGATCCAAATCTTGTATGCAGATTGAAAAAGGCTCTCTATGGTCTCAAACAAGCTCCAAGGGCTTGGTACTACCGTTTGGACAAATATCTTCATCAACAAGGTTTCTCAAAAGGATCAGCAGATAGCAATCTTTATATAAAAGTTGAAAATGACAAATTGCTAATACTTGTTGTGTATGTAGATGACATTATTTTTGGGAGCAATGAAGAAGCTATGAGTCAAAGCTTTGCCTCGGTCATGCAGAAAGAATTTGAAATGTCTTTGCTAGGAGAATTGACATATTTCCTTGGTTTGCAAATCCAACAAAAAGAAGGAGGAATCTTTTTATCTCAAACCAAGTATCTCAAACAGATTTTGAAGAAATATGGTATGGAAGATGCAAAACTGGTATGTACACCCATGGTCACAGGATGTAGCCTCAGTGCAAATGATGAATCTGCAGCAGTACATCAACCAACCTACAGATCTATGATTGGAAGTTTACTTTATTTGACAGGTACCCGACCGGACATCATGCATGCAGTTGGAATAGTTGGAAGATTTCAGGCAAATCCGAAGGAGACTCATCTTCAGGCAGTGAAGAGAATTTTCAAATATCTTCAAAGGACTCAAAATTATGGCTTATGGTATCCTAGAGATACAGATCTTACACTTCATGCTTATACAGATGCAGATTGGGCCAGAAGCGTGGATGACAGGAAAAGCACAAGTGGTGGTGCGTTCTTTATGGGTTCCAGACTGGTATCTTGGTTCAGCAAGAAATAGAGTTCGATTGCCTTGTCTACAGCTGAAGCGGAATATGTTGCTGCTGCATCTTGTTGCACTCAACTCTTTTGGATGATGCAGACTTTGCAGGATTTTCAAATCACTTGTACACCACCTATCCCCATCTTATGTGATAACACAAGTGCAATCAGCATCTCAAAGAATCCGGTTATGCATTCAAAAACCAAGCACATACCAATCAAGTATCATTTTCTCCGGGAACAAGTGCTTGAACAGAAGATCAAGTTAGAGTATGTTCCTTCTAAGGAACAAGTTGCTGATATTCTCACCAAACCATTGCCCAGGGACACTTTTGAATACCTCAGGCAAAAGCTGGGGGTTGTTGATGCATCATCTTATTGCTGAACCTCTTCTCATTGATGGTACAGGTTCAGGGGGAGCATATAATGCATTGTTGGCATTATGGAGGATGTGCAGAAGGAGATCTTGGAAGTAGCTGCAATATGTCTCTATCTCTTTCATGGTGGATTATGGTTCTTTGCTGCAGATCTGGTTCATTTTCAGGGGGAGCATGATCGTAGGGGGAGCATACCCCTTTGCCCTTGATGTCAAAGGGGGAGAATGAAGCTGAGGTTTGTGAGGTTGCCATCAAGTCCAAAGGGGGAGATTGTTGGCATTATGTTTCTGGTATGGCTATATGTTACAAATGTTGTACTTGATGGCAACTCCCGTGGCAAGGCCCTCAATTTGTTGAAAATAAAGAAGTACGCAGGAAATCAGTTCAGAAGGTGCGTACCCGAAGGTACACCATGCAGGGACTGCATCCAGATACGCAGGGCAGCCGTTCAGGAGGTGCGTCCCCCCAGTGCACACATTTCAAAGCAGAGAAAATCACACATTGGGTTTCTTATGTTTTACTCTTGGTATTTAGCCGCCGGTATTGGGTTATTATGGTGTCGGCTCGTGGTATTGTTCCATGATTTTAGGAGGAGCTTGCCTATATAAAGCAAAGGAGATCACTTGGCTAAGCATCTTTTACAATTGAATATCTTTAGATCTGAAATATTGGGTTATGGTCTTAAAAGCTTGATCTATATGAAAGGGAAGTTGAAGGCGAATCTGTGAAGGGTGATCTCTCGAGCGCATGATCAGATCTGAGCAACTGTGCCACTCTGGTGGACTGCCTATTCGGCCCTAATCAGAAGGACGCAGGTGTTTAACAGAAGAGCTGCGTGGGTACGCAGTGCAGAAACTGGAGATCTGCGTCGAGACGCAGTGCAGAAACAAGAGATCTGCGTCGGTACGCAGAGCAGAAGAAGGATACCTGCGTCGGTACGCAGAGCAGAAGAAGAAGAGCTGCGTGGGTACGCAGAGCGACTAAGGTTCAGGTGCGTCCCTGCAGTAACAGTACGCAGCGCGATAGTATCTTTGGGTGCGTCCCTGCAGTAACAGTACGCGGCGCGATAGTATCTTTGGGTGCGTCCCTGCAGTGAAAGTACGCAGCGCAGTTCAAGGAACAGTGCGTGGGCACGCAGTGCGGCAGAAGGATCTCTGCGGGTAGACGCAGGAAAGCAGAAGGTGAACTGTGTAGCGACGCAGGCCACAGAAGGGAAAACTGCGTACCTGTCTTAAAAAGTTCTGTTGATTGAATTTTTCTGTTGATAAGGTGTTCTGGGTTAGTTCTGTTATTGCTGATCTGATAACTCTAGTGGACTGTAACTTTCATGTACTTGATGTTCAATTGATGCTTTATGAAAAGAAGTAGGGGGTTGTAGCTCCCTTCCAGGAGAGACTGGAAAACGAGAGAGAGAGAGTTGTAGCTCTCTGCAGGTTGCAGCCTGCGTACTGGTAAAGGACTGCACCAGTACAAAACCATTGTAAAAGAAGTTTCTAAGTTGAGAGAAGATAGAGACATATTGCAGCAGGTGGTTTTCACCCACATTGGGTTTCCACCTTACATCTTGTGTTCTTTGGTGTGACTATTTGTTTTCTTTGTTCATGCTCATTATTTTATGGTACTGACATGCAAGAATAATTTAAAGAACAAGTAAGGAAGATTTATTAAAAGAATTAGATAATACTGATTCACCCCCCCTCTCAGTATTATTTTCAACACGGCGTAACATAATACATCTCTGAATAACAGACCATTCTTACTCGTTTTCCATTAGACCATTCAAGTGTGTTTTCTAGTCAATTCATCTTTATCTAAGATATTTACATGAAAATTGATTGAGATTATGGTTTTCACCTTGATTAAGAAGACGTTTAAAATGACCATGTTAAGTATAAAGGAATGGAAATAGGAGTAGTTTTTAAAAGCAAAATCGCGTTCTTTCTAGTGAATTCATGGCAAGACAATAGATGAGTCTAAAATATTTGAAATGCTTTAACAATAAGGTTATAGTTATGGTACAATAATATATTTTTAGTTAATTTTATTAGGAATTCACAAGAGATTATATATATTAGTTTAACATTGAAAGCTTTTTATCGAGGATTAAGAAATACTTCTTTATTATATTAATTTATCCATAAAGGTCATTTACTTTTTAAAAAATAAATTTTGTTACTTTCACTTTAGGTTTGGTTTTTGATCCAATGGGTTTGTATAGATCTCGAGGTAATAAACTCTTTAAATATGACTCTAGGATTTCTAAAAGTATTCTTCCAATATTAATGCGTTTCTATGTCTACAATGTAATCACCACAATGAAATAATAAGCATTTACTACCAACTAGATGTTCATAGCCCCATAATTTTTTTTATATCCCTCGTTACTCCCCCCATTGGGGTGCTTTTCATTTATTTTATTTCTCCCTTTTCTTTTATTTAGATAATAAAAAAAAAAGTTAAAATTAAAATAAAAAACAAGAAAATGTGAAGAAAACGACAACTTAAAAAATGATCAAATTTACAAAATAATTATTTACATTTTATACATTAGAAAATTTAAAGCCAAAAAATAGGTCTTTTAAAAAAAGGGGGTGATGCAGAATACTCACTTTTTAAAATCAGCATGAAAATCACTACCATTCTAAAACGTAATGTACATAAAACTATCATTCCCATGACATTCCTTCCAAAAACTATGCTCTAAAAAAAACATGTTCGTTCTGCATCACCCCTTTTCAAAATCAGGTCACTTTTTTGCTATCTCTACAAAACGGGTAACAGTATCAGTTCCCGTTTCAAAGTTTACATTGTTTAATTTTGAGATACATAACAGGAACTAAAGATTGTGGCATAATTCATGCAAGCACAAAGAAAGATTTTATTGGATATACAGATAATGATTTTGTAGGTAGTTTGGATGATAGGAAAAGCACTTCTGGTTATGTGTTCCATCTTGGTTCAGGTGTGATTTCATGGGCATCTAAGAATCAACTTATTGTAACACTATAATAAACAAAAGTAGAATATGTAGTAGCAACATCAACAACATGTCAAGCAGTATGGTTAAGAAGAGTATTTGATGGACTCAAGAAAAAACAACAAGGATAAAAAAAAATACATTGTGACAACACCTCAACGATTGCACTATTCAAGAATAATGTGTTTCATCAAAAGAACAAGCATATTGATACTAGATATCATTTTATTAGAGAACTTGTGAGCAATGGAAAAGTTCACTTGAAGACTTGTAAAACTAGTGATCATTTGGCTGATATATTTACTAAGTCATTAGCAAAAGATGTGTTTGAATTTCATAGAAGAAACTTGGGTGTTGTAAGCCTAGCTGAGACATAGACCAATGGACATGTTTGATATGTGATATGTCATGTCTTAGTTTAGCGGTTGTAATTAAGGGGGATTGTTAAAATAAGCTAATTACTCATGCATGAAGAGTTGGATAAATTTACAGAGTCCAGTTAAGTCAAGTCAAGTCGACTTAAGTCATAATCTAATTTAGTATGTGGTTGCATGTCAAGTTGTTTTAGGCGAGTCGTTAGTTGGAAAATGTTAAATACCCTTCACCAGGTTCATTGTAATTATCAAGTGTTTGTGTGATCAATAGAAGAGTAATAACTTGTGTTATTGTGTGTGATTTATTTGTGTTATTTTGAGCCTTTCCTCCTCTGCTTTTCCAACAATTCTTTCACTAATGGTGATAGTGGGAAAATATGAAGAGAATTATCTAAATAAAACTTAGTAATATCCTTTTCAGTAAACAATGGAGAATTCTTCTTGTTTGGAGCCACTAACATCACAGTGACCAACCCTCACGTGTGTGTTCCAATAATTACATTGAAATAATCAGCTACACTCATGTCTGGACTGTCCAATTCCTGCAACATAATGTATAACTTAATTTGGCACAAAGGGATGATATTTTAGAAATGGGGCCACCATAACCTTTTACAAATGGAGTAGATTAAAATCGTTACCTCAAACGTTTCCTCCAGGAATTCAAGGATAGGGGCTGGGATAATCCCACAAACCCCTCCTCCATCGATGCTGAGAACTGTATTCATTTCACCATTAGTTGGTGACAGAATCCTGGAAATAACATCCATGGTCGATACTCCACTTAAACCTTTGCCTCCAAATTAATTTCGACTCAGAGTTATCTTTTGAAAACAACTTGGTTGAATAAATATTGAAGTGGAATATGGTTCATTTGTGCCATATTTGATTGAATGAATGAAGTGGAATATAGTTAATCCAACACAAACAACGATGCCATAGCTAAAGAATCACTCATTAAGATATTTGCAGGTTGAAAATAATAACTCATTAAAGTATTTGCAGCTTGCCAATTCTTTATAATTCTTGAATAACAAAGATATCTGATATAATTTTAGAACAAGTCCATTACTGATCTATCTAGAGGGTATCACCCATCTTCTTCGCTAATGTCAACATTGTGTTAAAAAAAATCATTACTTAATGGGTCCATTACTGAGCTGTCTAAGAGGATGGTGCCCACTCTCCAGCTTTATCAACATTGTTAAAAAAACACAACATTATCACGTTCTCAATAAAATTTTATTTCAGGCATTGGTTTCTTCATCTTGCTCCAAATTAACTAGAATCTAAAATCATTTATGTAATTAGGCATATCGGTCTTTCTTCTGAATTAGCTCATCTCTGAATTTTGTCTACTTTTTCCTCTGCACCTAACATGTGTGCACCATGACCACATTTATACCTTTTTCCTCTGCATCTGACATCTCTGAACCATAACCACATTTATGCCTGATATCGGTGCACCACAATGTGCTGTTGTACAAAATATATGGAGTTCGTGTTGGGACGTTGAACACACGTCCTCCCTTCAGCTTTTCCAACAACCCGCAACTCCCTTTAATTATGCGCGCATGGGTAGATGCGTACAAAGAGAAATAATCTTGCAGTCAAAATTAGAGAAACCTTGAAAACTGGGAAGCATGATGGGAGAGTGTTCAGAATCATGAGAGAATGTTGTGTTGTTGTCGACAAATATCCAACTAGGCATAGAATTCACTGACTACTCTTAGCACACTTCTTTTTCCTGTTGGAATTGGAAATGGGAATCTGAAAACTTCAACATGTATGCTTTCCCTTCATGTAGAAGGATCCGTCATCAAGTTTATTACGGAGAGTAATATTTTTCCAAAATGGCAGGAGTTTGCTCATTTGCCGCTAAAATATTAGGTAATAATTTTGGGGAAAAAATTGGATACTAGACATAAACGATCAAAGTGATAGGGATGTCGTTTTTCTTTAATACCTTCAAAAAAATTTAGGTTCTCTGAATCAAATTTCTAAAATTCCATAGACAAGTTTCAACTATGCCAGATTTAAATTATTTACTTTAAAATATTTAGGCAAACAATGAAATTTTTAAACCCTCTTGCATAAAAGATATACTCACTTATGAAACTCTGTTGGATTGAAGTTTGTTTGCAAATATTATTATTATTGTTTAATAAAACTTCAGGGATACAATTTTTTCATAACTCCAATTTAAGGGTTTCATAATTGAATCTCTACAAATCTGTAAACAACTTGCAACTATCTCAAATTTAAATTATTTACTTGAGAAGATTCAGACATGAATGAATTTTTCAAAGCCCTCTTGCAAAAAATATGCACTTCTCACTTATAAAACTCTCTTGTAGACTGAGGTTTGCTTGCAGATGTTACAACATTTTTATTATTATCTAATAAAAACTCAGGAATGGATTGGAGATTTCTGTGATGTAATTGTTGGTTTTGAGAGCTCTGATAATCCACACTCTGCATTTTTCATTGTTTACGTTTCAAGCCTAGAACAAGACTCATTATCGCGACTTGGATCTACACAGAAGAGAAGTTAAAGTTATTAATAGGATATGGAATGCTGCATGGGTTGGGGAGCCGACCAGCTCAACGAGAAGAATCACTTTTTTATTATTTAATCAAAATTTTTATTTTAATTCATATTTTATTATTTTTAATAATGGATTTCTTTTGACACTTAATTAATAAATTATATTTTAATTTAATTATGAGCCTTTTATGACATTTAATTCTAGATTAGAAGGATAGTATTAATTATATTAAATTATGATTTTTATAAATTAATGTTTTGGTTTATTGTTAATATATTTCAATGTAAATCTTATTATACTTAATTAATATAAATCTAATTAATAATAAACTTATTCCTTTTAATAAGAAATTTTTATTTTAAATTTTTATTATTAATTTTTTTATAATAGGTATTTTTAGATTCTTTTATAGCTAGGAAAGATAAATTTATATTCATACTTAATTACTACATTTCATTTCAATTAAATTGTAAACTTTTTTGGTTTTTTATTTTTACAATAGTTAATTTATCACTTTATTTAATATTTTTAATTTATGATTTTTATAAACCTATGCTTATTAGTTTATTGTTAATATATTTTAATATAAATCTTAATTTAATCTAATTAAAATCATGTTATTAGTTTATATAAGCAATATTACTTATTAATAATTAATGTTATTATTAGGGGTAAGAGAGGGTTAGGGGTGGGGTAACAAAGGTTTAGGTCAAGGAGGGGAGGGGTTAAAAGGTTGGGCAATAAAATTCATTAGGGTGAAGGGTGATAGGGACATTTGAGAAGTAGAGGGAGAATGTGAAATAGGAGAGATAGGGTGCAGAGTTGAGGGATTGATAAAGAATGGTGAGGATGATAAGAAAGGGGAGACATTTTATTCTTTGGTATTGCGGGGGAGAATGGAAATCCAATTTATGCTAACCTCTAAGCCTCCATCCTTGTTAAGGCTGTGAGGGTGCTTGATGATTTCAAGGACCTCCTGCACTTTACATTTAAAATGATGTTTTTCATTGCAAATGAACTTTGTATCTTCAAGGTAGATATGGTGGTTTGTATTGCCTGCATTCTCAGCTAAAGCTAAAGAATGAATTCTTTCATTTCGGATATCAGCACCATGTTCTTTAAGCCTGATCTTGACGGACCTACCTGTTTCCCCAATGTAGTATTCTCCACAAGAACAATTGATCATATAAACACCTTTTTGCTGGAGGTGATCAGGGTTATCCTTGACATATTTCATCCTTTGTTTAATAGTCATCATGGGTTTGAATGAAGTTTTGATATCTTTCTTCATGATAACTTTGGCTAGTTTGTGAGTGACTCCACAAATATATGGAAGGTATGCATTATCAATATGGGGATTTTCAGATTTATCTTTTCTGCTTCCAAACCTGAATTTCCGAATGGCTTTGATGATGTCTTTATTACTATATCCTAGGCTTGTAAATACTCCTCTTGAGTATGCAATCTCCTCTTCGGTGTGAATCTCATCCGATATTCTATAGGCTCTAGTAAAAAGGGTTTGAAGAACACCCATATTTTTAGCCGGGTGGTGGTGTGAATCAACATGAAGGTAACTATCAGTATGTGCTTTCTTTCTAAACACTTTGTGCCCTAGAGATCCATATTTGTTTCTTATGAGGAGGATATCAAGGAATGGGATGAAATTATTCTCTTCGACCTCCATTGTAAACTTGATGTCATCGGATATGCTATTGAGATGGTTCAAAAAGTTTTTAAGTTCTTCATCCCCATGAGGCCAATCGACACTGGTGTCATCCACAAACCTGATCCAAAACTTAGGTTTTAATGGGTAGGTGTCAAGAGATTTCTTTTCAAAATTTTCCATGTAGAGATTGGCTACAATGGGCGATAGAGGTGATCCCATAGAAACTCCCAATGTTTTCTCAAATATTTCCCCTTGGAAGGTGAAGAAAGTAGAATAGAGATAGATTTCAGCCAGCTTTGCAGTTTGGGGGTCTGCTACTTCTTTTACCACTTGGATTGCTTCATCTAAGGGAATCTTGGTGAAGATCTAGACAAAATCAAAACTAACAATTTTATCACCTGGGTCCATCTTAGCTTGTTTAATGAATTCAACATACTGGTTAGAGTCTTTAATAAAACTCAGGAATATAGTTTTTCCATAACTCCAAAATTTTGACAGTCTCAAAATTGAATCATTAAAAATTGATAAATTCATAGACAACTTGCAGATATGTTAGATTTAAATTGATTACTTTAAAAGATTTAGACAAGTTTGAAATTTTCAAATTACTCTAACATTAAATATATAATTGACTCTTGAAGCTCTCTGGTAAATCGAAGCTTTCTTGTAATTGCTCTTTTATTTTCATCTAATAAAAAAAGGAAAAGTTTACATGATAATTTTTTGTGGATTTGTTTTTATTTAGAATTAAAATTTGTAAAACTTAAAATGGGATAAAATTCTCAAAGAGTTTTTAAGAATTATAATTGGTAAAATTTAAAATGTGATAAAATTATCAAAGAGTTTTTAAGAGAAACTCCTATGATTTATAAACAACTTGCAACTCTTAGTTAGTATCCTACTAATAAATGTTCTATTTGACGTGTTATGCAGTTTATACTAGAAGTTGAAGTATGTAAACTGTTTAGAATTTATCTGAGATTGCATTAGGAAGGGACATATTGAGATTCCTGATTTTGTGTATGACCATGATGACCAACTGGAAGACAAGCCTTTGATGGACTATGGCATAGAAACAAATCCCTTTCAAGTTTATGACATGCATGTAATGGGATCAACAAATTCTTGATACCCTTGGAGATGGATCTCCTAGGCATTGTGTTGAGTTTACTCATCGATTGTAGTTCTTTGTAGTTTTTTGTTGTACACCGCCATGTTTATTATTTTTATTAGAAGGTGATTCGTGCATTTTGAAGTGACTTCCCTTGACAGGAGACTATGTTCCAGAGGGAAGGCACTTTCTTGTTTTTTCCCCTATAGTTTTTATAGTAAAAGTCTTTGTTCTAGAAAAGCATGCCATACCAGATTCGTTGTACATATATGTAAATAGTGAATCTTGAAAATGTGATAGCATGTGCTTACTCTAATTTACTTTTTCATCTTGCTGAAGGTGTTACTGGAAAGGGGGTATATGTGGTGCAGATGAATGGTGCAGCTTATTGCTTTTTAAAGGAAAACTAATTTTGTGTTAAACATGGCTTTCAAATACATGCTGAGTTTCCATTGTCTAATGGGTTTTTACCTTATTTCTATAGCTAATTTCCACCATGAGTAAAAAAATACTCTTATAATTGAATGTATACTTGGATTCTTTGGTTATTTTAATTAATATTTGATGCAAGTTCTATGTACAAAACAATTTCTGACATTCTGCTTCAGTGGCATTCTTTAAAGAGAATCATACATGTTTGAGTATAGTTTTTAATGTCATATTATAGCTTTATGTCACTACTTTAGCTACATCCTATTTACTCAATGGTTGAGATCCTACTTGAGGTAAGAAGGCATCAACAGATTCTTGATACCCCTGGAGATGGATCTCCTAGGCATTGTGTTGAGTTTACTCATCAATTGTAGTTCTTTATAGTTTTTTGTTGTACATCGTCGTGTTTATTATTTTTCTTAGAAGATGATTTGTGCATTTTGAAGTGACTTCCCTTGACAGGAGACTATGTTCGAGAGGGAAGGCACTTTCTTGTTTTTTCCCATGTAGTTTTTATAGTAAAAATATTTGTTCTATAAAAGCATGCCATACTAGATTGGCTATACATATATGTAAATAGTGAATCTTGAAAATGTGGCAACATGTGCTTATTGTACTTTAATTTTTCATCTTACTGAAGGTGTTTCTGGAAAGGGGGTATATGTGGTGCGGATGAATGGTGCAACTTATTTCCTTTTTAAAGGAAAACTAATTTTGTGTTAAAACTTGGCTTTCAAATACATGTTGAGTTTCCATTGTCTACTAGGTTTTTACCTTAAATCTATAGCTAATTTCCACCATTGGAGTCAAAAAATACTCTTATAATTGAATGTATGTTTGGATTCTTTTATTATTTTAATTAACATTTGATGCAATTTCTATGTACAAAATAATTTATGAGATTCCGCTACAGTGGCATTCTTTAAAAAGAATCATACATGTTTGAGTTTATTTTTTTATGTCATATTATAGATTTATGTCATTACTTTAGTTGTATCCTATTTACTCCATGGTTGAGATCCTCCTCTAGGTAAGAAGGTATCAACAAATTCTCGATACCCCTAGGGATGGATCTCCTAGGCATTGTGTTGAGTTTACTCATCGATTGTAGTTCTTTGTTGTTTTTTGTTGTAAAATGCCGTATTTATTCTTTTTATTAGAAGGTGATTTGTGAATTTTGAAGTGACTTCCCTTGACATGAGACTATGTTCTAGAGGGAAGGCACTTTCTTGTTTTTTTCCCCTCTAGTTTTTATAGTAAAAATCTTTATTCTATAAAAGTGTGCCATACCATATTGGTTGTACATATATGTAGATAATGAATCCCGAAAATGTGGTAGAATGTGCATACTGTACTTTCCTTTTTCATCTTGTTGAAGGTGTTGCTAAAAAGAGGGTATATGTGGTGCAGATGAATGGTGCAACTTATTTCCTTTTTAAAGGAAAACTATTTTTGTGTTAAAACTTGTCTTTCAAATACATGTTGAGTTTCCATTGTCTGTTGGGTTTTTACCTTAAATCTATAGCCAATTTCCACCATTTGAGTCAACAACTAATCTTATAATTGAATGCATATTGGATTATTTGATTATTTTAATTAACATTTGATGCAATTTCTATTTACAAAACAATTCCTGAGATTCTGCTACAATGGAATTCTTTAAAGAGAATCATACATGTTTGAGTTCATTTTTTTTATGTCATATTATAGCTTTATGTCTCTACTTTAGCTGCATCCTATTTACTCTGTGGTTGAGATCCTCCTTTAGGTAAGAAGGTAGATATTACCAGCTATATATGGCGCTCTACCTTTTTATGTTTTGTACTCATTTCAAGCTTTTCAGGGATTTCACTGTTAAATTATGTAATTTTACTTGTTTCTACCCATTGTATTTTCTATTTATGCCCATGTTCACAACACATGTCATGCATCTGTTGCTCAAAGTTGTTTCACTGTTGTGCACCATTGCATTATTGGTTCAAATTTTTTGGTAAAATCCTAAAATCAAATGGAATTCTATAAAAAATGGTAAGAGAGAGTTTTTGTCTTTTACTTTTAAATTTTCTTTCCAAAATTTTGATGAATAATGAATGTGTAATAAGAGACATATATCTTAATGAAGTTTGTTATGACAGGATTGATATGTTCTGGCATTGCATAGGAAAAAGTTTATCCAAAATGCACCATTTTTCGAGTGCCCTTCCAACATATTTTTGATTAGAATCTAGTAATCGATCATCGTTTCACCCTGAAACTTTGACCAGTTCGTGGTCAATACACACCACAAGGGACATGTAGTAAGATCAACCAACAATTTCATTTATCAGAGTTTCTTGAGTACTCCAGGGTGAAAAAACTCAACTTTCAATTGACTTCAACCATGAGGGACCTTCGGGGACTATCACAACCATAGTTCCTATTTTCCTTGAACCTCCATGGAGATGAATAAGATTGACATAAGAGAAACAAATTATCCCTGTGAGGCTTTGTGGTTGCAGTACTACAAATAAAAAATTTGAAACCAAGAGGAAAGAGAATAAGATGGAGATACGAAAACACATCAACTGTTATCCAATGGGAAAAACCAATACCAAAATAATCCATAGAGATCCCTCTTAAATCAATGTACTTACCTTTATAATTGTCCTCCTTCAATGATCTCAATCACAGGCCAAACTTAATGAAAAAAAATTTCCAATCTCTGATTATATGAAAAAGAGGTGGAAGAATCAGTGCCACATAATGCAACATACTGGTCTCCACCAGCTGGGGTGCCTAGGGCTGCATAGGTTGAGGAATGCCTTTCTACACCTTCAACCTTGTGTTTGATATTTCTGGGAATCCAAGAAGTGGAAGATGGAGAAGAAGCAGAGGATGAAGTGGAAGTAGTAGTAGAAAAACCCAACGAGGCTGAGGCTAGTGCTGCAGGACCCAAATCCTGGAGCTCTTTAAACATAGGGAGGTTAACATAATAAAAAATCTTGACAACATCCATCATATCATCAGTCTCCGTGCATTCATAGTCTGTCCACTCTGGACTGATGGGAGGAATCAAATGCTTTGCCTTGCCTGGAGAGTTATCTAAAAACTTAGTTGCTGCATTGTCACGACCACAAGATTCGGTGACCACCATCTTTGTTTTTATTCTCTGTTGCTTTTCTCTTTCATCCCTATCATTCCTTTCAAATTCTTAGCTTCAACATTTGCATCATTCATGATGATTTCATTTGTTTCAGCAATCTGAATAGGAGAAGACCTAGTGTCCATGCCTACTCTTCCAACATAAAAGGAAGTCAGTTATAAAATTATTTTATTTTTAAATTATATTTTAAATTATTTTATTTTTAAATTAAAAATAAAATTAATAATTTCAATGTTACAATTTAAAAATTACAGGGTTAATAAAAATAAGGTAAATATATAAACTAAATTGTATTAATCTATAATAAACATCAAAACACTCCATCATATATTTCAATCTATTAAAATAAAAATAAAATCACAAATTAACTAAATTTTAATTTTATTTAAAATAATAATGGTAATTACTATTGATAAAAAGAATTAGTATAGAAGTAAAACATATATTTCTTTAAAAAAATATGTAATAAGATTCCAAAAAAATGTAACAAGATTCGTAATTTGGAGATTCACTCTCACTTTATCATGAAAATTCTTAATACACAGTTTATTTATACTAGATTGGTGTATGAGATCCCCTCCAGCAATTTGGCTGCTAAAGTCTACAAAGACATACATACTCTACCCCCTCTATATATATTCCACCACACTCTCAGCTTTAGCTACATAAATGAACTAGGGTTTGTAAAGAGTGCTTGGAGGGTTTGTAAAGAAAGCTTTTGAGCATCTCATTCTACTCTCTTGGTAATTACCGTTGTCGAGTATTTCTTGTTTATAGACAACGCTACTACATTTCTTCAAAGATCTGTTGCTTAGGTTATTTGATAACCCTCTAACGTGCTGATGGTGCTAGGTAGTGTTTCAGGTGCAAGGGAGAAGGTGACCATGAACGAGATGGTGATGAACACGAGAAGATCTTTGCAAGAGGCGAGTGGTTACAACATCATCGTTGTGTCTTTGGAAATCTTGGTAGATGAAATCCTACTGCCCACGCACTGCTTGTTATTTTCCCTCACTGATGATGCCCTTAATAATCTGTCACTCCCATCATGTCTCATGATGGACCTCCTCCACTACCACACCTTCACACACAATATTCTCTAGAAACCATTTTCCACCATGCAACTCGACTCCTACATACCCACGTTACTCCACGACAAGAACCTTGTGGTCACGAGCAACGCGAATGGGGTCATGGCCATCAATGGAGTGCCTGTTGCTCACCCCGATATCTAAACCCGAGGCACCTTCACCATCCACGACATGGTGCCACCATTCTTTGACCCAAATGCTCGCGAGACGAGTTTGGAGAGCCTCATCATCAACTCGTGCTCCAATGGTATGCCCACTCACACACCCAACCACAACTTGATAGTCTCGCTTCTGCACTTCCACTATCCGCCCACACCAACCGACAACTTGATACCTTACTTTCCGCAATCGCCTGCTGAAGACGATGATAATGACAACAACGATAATGATATTGGAGTTAAGGTATCATGGTTTACAATCCAAGAAGTGTTACACTCCAAGGGATACATATCATTTGTTGTGGCCATGTAGATGGAGGAGATGGACATGATCCTGGACAAGGACTAGAACAATGTCAACCACATCACCATGTTTACTCCCATTGACCAGAACTTTGCTTATGTGGCATGCTCATCATCGCTCCTGGTAGTTATGATGCGCTTCCATGTGATGCTGACTGCATTTCAGTGAATTTCAATGACTTCATGTGGGTTCGGGACTCCCAACTCTTCTCCCCAACCCCCGCTTGTATATCACTGGGGCTTACGATGAAAGCATCCCCTCACCATTAACAATGATCCGATTGTCCATCCCCACACCTATTCCATGCACGAGGTCATTGTCCATCGGATATTCAATTCCTTCAATCTTGTTAAGACAATTCCTTCAATCTTGTTAACATAACGACCACCTCTACTACTACTGAACATTGAATACAACTGTATCTCTTTCTCTATACATTGAATACGCCTGTATCTCTCTTTGTACATTGAACACTTAGATTCACACATAGGTAGTATCCATAACTATATGGGTTTAATTTTCTTTAAGCAAAGATCTCTTTAAGCAAACAATGTCATCCAAAACCTACTATTGAAGTAACCAATATACAACAATAGTAGGATTATTCTAATTTGTCATCCTTTGGGTCTAGTTCAACTTGATGTAGAGTAATAATACATTGTCTTGATTTACAACAATTATAGATAATTTCATAAATGAGATAATCATCAATAATAGGGAATACAAATGAGAATAAGAATACAACATACATTTTGAATGCCACCATATCAGACATAGGCATTTTTTTATTATTAAATGCCCTTCATAAAATGACATAGAATGCCTAAAATGAGGAAAAAGTAATATGTACCTCTTGTTTCCTCTTAATAGAAATTTCCCATTCTAGAAAATCAATATTTCTTCACAATGGTTTTAAATATTTCATTGGTAAAATAAGTAGTAAATTATATCTCAGTCAACTTTCATCATCTCAACATTTTGAACAATTGTTATTTTAATTGTGTATTTTCAATTTAACACAAACACGCTAAACAACGTAAATCTAATACAACAATTATGACGTAGGAAATCATCAATTATACCCACAGTGTGCATAAACATTGCATAAATTCTATATGTGCTAGGAATCTTGACTCACTATCGAGTCAATCTTCAATTATCAATGGTTTAGGCCCTTAACAAATCTCTAGGCGGAATGATTTATAGACTAACCAAGTCTATACTAGACCCCTCTGTAAACCTTGGCTATTTTTTGGATTTACCATATAAACTTTATATCGGTGCTATTTCATTATTATATATCCTTTATAAGGGAAATACAATAAAACATGCATAATCATACCTTTTCCGCTTTAATACGGATTATGAACACTTTCCGATAAACGCCTTTATCACAATCGCAATATCGGACTCCTTCGCGGTCACACTACACACTCCTTCCACTTTCCTGATATGCAATAACCTTTCTGGAATTCAAATATAAAAAACTGTGCCATATAACTCTATCGGAAGCGTTTATTGAAACCTTTCACCTTAAAACCCGTGGACCATACAACTATCGGAATACTCAGGAATGAAAGGAAATACACAGAAACCCGCCTAAGGCCAGACTTCAAAATAATTACACCCGCATTCATAAACTCGTGGAGTCAGCTGCACTACTCCTTTATGTTCCTGAACTCTGATCACTCCAATCTCCAATCTATCGCTATCGGCATATCGCTTAATCGCCCATCACAACTTCGCATATCGGCATTCCATTACCGCCACACTCCTCCAATCTCCGATTTGCGATTGAATCACGACCATCGATCTGGTACTTGATCTAACGGTTGTCGCTTCATCGCATTATCGCAATCGCTCAAGGCATGAGGCCGGTTTCAATAACTCCTGAAGGTTTTCCGCTGATGTGACTTAATCCTGGCTGTTGATCATAAAGATCCAATAGACCCTGTGCAACAATACTTCATTACTCATTCTTCTCTTTGCTTGTGTTTTTATGACATTCTTCAATGGTTTTGTTCCTTATGTCATTCCACTGCGTGACTCCCTCCTGAGCTTAATTCATATGTTTCTTTAATCAGTGTTACTCCAGGACTTATTTCGATCCCCCAATTGGATTCAACAACCCATTATGATTCTCTATTCATTCAAAAGGAATCATGATTCTACATGCTTACACACATGTTTTAATCAAGAAATTTAAATACTAATCCAGTGAAAGAATTCCCATCAGTCATTCCACAGTATTTCATAGTTTCACAAGAAAATGTGTTCTAGGCTATTAAAGCACATATAAATACAAATTCCCACACATAATATCCACCAATCCACACTAGTTTGATATTACAATATATATACAAAAGAACCAGTCCCATTCGACTGATTCAGTCCTTCTCCATAAAATCCATCTATCACTCTTCCTAACTCCTCACTCCTACTCTTAATATCTTCTAATTCTCTCACTCTCGCTAGCCTCTGGCTAACTTGTCTAACCTATCTAACCTCTTGAATTATCTAAAATATTACAATTTATACAAGAATGGATTCATGAACCAATTTAGTTCAGATCCAACAATCTCTCACTTCCTCCTAAAGTATCTCTTCAGCTCCACCTTTATCTCAAACAAATCCTAAATGAAGCTTTTGAATCCCTCAAATCCTATTCAAACCAAATAAATCTAACTGTTTGGCCTGATCTCCACACAGGGAGGATCAATCAGCCACTATACCCTTTTTCTCATATTTTACAATAAGTAAAACAATCTCACACATTTAAATAAATAAAATTAACTAAACCCTTGTCTTCCAACCCTTTTTTAGTCACAACATGTGCTCATTCCATCACATTGCTGACTAGGTCTAAATGCTCCTGCATCAGACTCCCAAGGTTGAAATAATTCATGGACTCCTGTTCATGAGTCTTTCTACTTCCTCTGTTGTAAACTTCATCAGATTTCATTTCCCAACTGGCCGGCTGATCCCTTTTATCTGCAGGTGCATTTACTACCTCCTTTGTTTCTCTTGGGTGCCAAACTTTGTGTTGTGGATGTCCTTTTGCTCTGCATTCATAAGCATCTTCTTTGCATAATGTTTTGGTGTTGATATCCTGACTGTTTCTTTTGATTTCTGACTTGATCACCAGCATCTCCCTCTATCTATAAACCATTTTCTTTATGATGTCCTATATATCCTTCCATCTTCCCTTGATTCATTGACTTTGACAATTCCTTATGCTCATCACCTTTGTAGTTTACATCATCCACCTACCCAATAGCTTAAGAAGAGTCCTTCCAATCTCAAAACAAGATTGGTTCTTGTTTAATACAAGAACATATAACCTTCTAACTATATATTGTTTCTCGGTTGCAAATATTTTAGTTATTGAACTTTGTTCAATTCCTTCCATTTTCCTATCAATTTTAACTGAACTTCTCACCCAATTTTCCAATTGCAACCTCAAGATAAACTCTTGACATTTAAACCTCCTTTGTATTAAGAACAAAATTTGTCCGTGGAGTGTACTTTCACACCCTCTACAATCTTCTTCCTCTTCTGCAATAATTTGTTTAAGAGCTATGCCAACTCTCCTTCCCCTATTCCAAGCTTCTGAGTCAACTTGTCGCTTACTCTCATCTTCTTGTTTCCATAAGGAAAACTGAATTTTTGCAATTCCGACATTTACATCTTCCTTCATGTTTACTTGTGCAAACATATCTCCAAGAGTAGTTTGTCCTTCATCTTGAAAACAACATTCAACAATTAATAACTCAAAATCCAAAAATATATTACATTTTCCATTTCTTTCCTCATTAACTCTGCTCCATAATTTTTCATCCTCTTGATGTATATAGGACATATCAAACTTTTCATGTTGTCTTGTCTTGAAAAAGTCTTCTTTGTCTTCACTTTGTTCTGAATACTGTCTAAGTTCTGAATTTTGTTCTCTGCTCTTCTCCTTGGCCTTCCTTCCTTTCACACTCCTTTTCATTCTTCCTGTTCCTTCCTTACAAATTTGTAAGCCACTAAGTTGTCTTTTCCATTCATCCTTTGTTTCAATCAAAATATGCCAATCTTTGAGTTTAGAACCTAAAGTTCTATTTGTTTCTATACAGGAAACAGAATCACCATATGCCATAGATTTTCCATTCCACTGTAGAGTCCCTTTCACAATAGTGAAAATTATTGTCAACACCATGAATATCACCTTCCACTGTTCCCCTGGGTTGCTCACTGCATATGCATAGTTCACAAAAGCATCCTTACCTTCATCCTCTAAGATTGCCTGTCTATTTTTAGTTTGTTGTTTACATTCACCTTTACTCTTTTTTCAATTTGTACAAATAACATTGTCTTCAATTTCCAGCTGTGCATCAGTGTCTACCAACCTCTCTTTGAGTTCCTGTTTGTCCTCTTTTCCTTTCTTCTTCATAACCTTGAATGGATTAATTGTACCTCCTTGGGTTGAATTTTCTTTATAAACCTTGGTTCTACCATCTTCCATAATACACTCTTTAGTAAGAGTCCTTTCCATTAATGATCCATTATGTCTTTCCAAGATAATTTCTTGTCCATTAACTATCAATACAGGTTCATAATTTTTGAATAAAAATTGAAGAGATAATTCCATTACCTCAAGTGTTTGTATTGCATCTACACTCTTGTTTTCTCTTTTCATAAGGTCGTCTTCGTACCTCTTTTCTACTTCTCCTTTTGCAATCTGAAATTTCCTTTTGTCTTCAGACTTCCTGCCATCTTTCTACCAAGTCTTACTGGATTCATCATCTTCGTCTTCTTTAGTAGTCTTCAACATTTGTCCATCTCCAGTGTCCTTGAACACATGGTTAATCAAGAATTGTTCTATGGCATCCATCTCTTAAAACAGTTTCATTTCTTCAGCAACTTGCATAAACATATCTTCTAAAGGTTGTTCATCACCTGCATACATGCACAAATCATTAGTGTCACAAATACTAGGCTCCTTTTTCTTTGATGTTTCAATTATCACATCTCTCTGCTGGTTTGAACTTGTCCAATAGTTCAAGAAATCATCAATGATTCCTTCCTTAGCAAGGTAAACCTCTTGCTTATGTCTACAATAGCTATCTTCCATCTCTAACTCAGCTGCTCTGAGTTCTTCTCTTAATTTGATATACTTTCTCCTCTTTATCTGTTTCTGTAACAAATTCCACTTATCTTCTTGCTTTTCATAGTCCAACCATACCTTTGGTCCTCTTCACATTTTCTAGCAGCACTATCACGGCATCCATAATTGCCTTCAATTCTATAATTTCTCTGTCAAATACCTCTTGACTCATCTTCTCTCCTTTTACTTTTTCCTTGGCATCTTCCTTTCTTCTATAGTGGCTTCTCTCTAAATCCCTACTAAGACTATTAGTAGTCATTTCCTCGTTATCTCTATGAGCTTCTCACTCACTATGAGATGCACTAGGCCTTTGCGACAACAAGTCCTCCCTGCTGTCACTTACCTCACCAATCCCTTCTCTGGACTTGGTCTTTTGGAAAGCACTGGTTCTCTATCTCTGGAACCCCTTGAGCATTCTCTTCTACTCTTTTTAGGCTTGTATCCTCAACTCACCTTCTTGAGAACACTTTAACTGTCCTCCCTGTCCAACTTTCATTTGGAATATTTAGATTCACTACCACTAACACAACTCCTCTCTTTCTTTACACAGTCTGCTACTGTGTGTTGCTGCTATCATTCTCTTCCCTTATAAAAACAATTCAAATGAACCAACATCAAAATACAACTCATACTTGCTGATCTATCTCTTTCATCCTTCACTGGCTGGGCAATACACATGCTGCTTTACTTTTCACTGTCTGCACTTCAATTCTTTTTTCAACCAAATTTCTATTCTTGCTGAGTACATACATATTCACTTTCTTTCCTTACAATATCTTTGCTGCAATTTCTTCACTTGCTCCTTTGTCACAACTACTTACTGGAATTTCATTACTTGCTACTTGCATTCACCTACACATACCATTAAAACCTTAAAACTTACAAGACCCTTTTTGATCCTGTCTTCCTCAAATCCCTTTTCCACAGTCTCTCTTGAATGAACCAACTGAAGTCTTCATTTCTTGTAGCATTTTAGTTTCTTCTATGCATGAATCCTTGTACTCTATTCTCCCTCGATATTAGATCCATTACAATGCCAATTATATATATGCTGGGAATAAAATTCAGTCCCTCAATCAATCTCCACAGAGCATTAATGTTTCTATGATACCACAAATGACGCAGGAATCATCAATTATACCCACAATGTGCATAAACATTGCATAAATTCTATATGCCCCAGGAATTTTCACTCACTATCGAGTCAATCTTCAACTATCAATGGTTTAGGCCCTTAACAAATCTCTAGGCAGAATGATTTATAGACTAACCAAGTCTATACTAGATCCCTCTTTAAACCTTGGCTACTTTTTGGATTTACCATATAACCTTTATATCAGTGCTATTTCATTATTATAAATCCTTTATAAGGGAAATACAATAAAACATGCATAATCATGCCTTTTCTGCTTTAATACGAACTATGCACACTTTCCGATAAATGCCTTTATCGCAATCGCAATATCAGACTCCTTCGCAGTCACACTACACACTCCTTCCACTTTCCTGATATGTGATAACCTTTCTGGAATTCAAATATAACAAACTGTGCCATATAACTCTATCGGAAGCATTTATTGAAACCTTTCGCCTTAAAACCCACGAACCATACAACTATCAGAATACTCAAGAATGAAAGGAAATACATGGAAACTCGCCTAAGGCTAGACTTTAAAATAATTACATCCGCGTTCATAAACTCATCGGGTCCACTGCGTTGCTCCTTTATGTTCCCGAACTCTGATCGCTCTGATCTCTAATCTATCATTATTGGCGTATCGCTTAATCGCCCATCACAACTTCGCATGTTGGCATTCCATTACCGCCACACTCCTTTGATCTCTGATTTGTGATTGAATCACGACCATCTATCTGGAACTTGATTTGAGGGTTGTCGATTCATCGCATTATCGCAATCACTCAAGGCATGAGGCCGGTTCCAATAACTCTCGAAGGTTTTCCGTTGATGCGACTTAATCCTAGTTGTTGATCATAAAGATCCAACAGACCCTGTGCAACAATACTTCATTACTCATTCTTCTCTTTACTTGTGTTTTTACGACATTCTTCAATGGTTTTGGTCCTTCTGTCGTTCCACTGCGCGACTCCCTCCTGAGCTTAATTCATATGTTTCTTTAATCAGTGTTACTCCAGGACTTATTTCGATCCCCCAATCGGATTCAATGACCCATTACGATTCTCTGTTCATTCAAAAGGAATCCTGATTCTACATGCTTACACACAGGTTTTAATTAAGCAATTTAAATACTAATCCCGTGAAAGAATTTCCATCAGTCATTCCACAGTATTTCACAGTTTCACAAGCAAATGCATTCTAGGCTATTAAAGCACATATAAATACAAATTCCCACACACAGTATCCACCAATCCACACTGGTTTGATATTACAATATATATACAAAGGAACCAGTCCCATTCGATTAATTCAGTCCTTCTCCATAAAATCCATCTATCACTCTTCCTAACTCCTCACTCCTACTCTTAATATCTTCTAATTATCTCACTCTCGCTAGCCTCTGGCTAACTTGTCTAACATGTCTAACCTCTTGAATTATCTAAAATATTACAATTTATACAAGAATGGATTCATGAACCAATTTAGTTAAGTTCCAACAATCTCTCACTTCCTCCTAAAGTATCTCTTCAGCTCCACCTCTATCTCAAACAAATTCTAAATGAAGCTTTTGAATCCCTCAAATCCTATTCAAACCAAATAAATCTAGCTATTTTGCCTGATCTCCACACAGGGAGGATCAGTCAGCCACTATACCCTTTTTCTCATATTCTACAATAAATAAAACACTCTCACAGATTTAAATAAATAAAATTAGCTAAACTCTTGTCTTCCAACCCTTTGTTAGTCACAACATGTGATCATTCCATCACATTGCTAACTAGGTCTAAGAGCTCCTGCATCAAATTATTATTTCAAATCAAAGTACAGCTTTTCCAATTCAACAATTCCAATTTAACAATCTTGTTGGCCCCACTTTGCACCTTTTGGGGAAATTGCTAGTTTTTAGAATCACAACTTGTTCCGACTAAGCATCTTAATCATGGTTTATGGTTAAAACAATGGTTATTTTAAATGGTCAAACGTTTAGAATAATTATTATTGATCAATACAGTTTTTGAATAATATCTTCATTTTCATTTATAAATTTAGACTAGGTTACCAAGGGCACCCACGTATTCACTAGTCCCATGTCCAGCAACCATAGGCTTCACCTTCGGTACACCTAAACCCATCCATGGTCATGATATGTCATGGATGGCACTAAACCCCTCTCTTAAACTTTGCTGAGAGACCTTAATGGCTGTCCCTTTGTGTAGTTAATGTAGAGGAATGGATGTCTACCAATATGCATTCAATGCCACTGAGTTGTTTAAATGTGATATTTTTTGGAGTTTCTGTGGATTTGTGGCTGGAATTTAAGGAAACCAATTGTAGTCAGATCTTGATTTGTGTTGTTTAAACTAGTTTTTTGAATGCATATATGGATTCAACACCTTGAAAAACCTTTGGGGCACTTCGATTGTGGAGATTTCACCCATCAAACTTGTAATATTAATGAATCCCTACCAAATTCTAGACAAATTAGATTGGAAAATAAACCATAAAACTTTTCAAAAATTCTCACTTATAGACAACATGACTAGAAAATAAACCAATTTTTTTTTCAAAAAGTCTCACTTATAAACAATGCCCCACCGCACCACCCTTTAAAATTCAACAAGCCTTCCCGATTTTAAACTCCATCATTCAATTTTTTTGAAATAAAATAAATTGCAAAATACCATTGAGTGTTTATTGATAATCTTAAGAATATTTTAAAATAAATTTTAGGAATATTTTAAAATTTATGAAATTACATTAAACAATTGAATTTGTTATCTCCATCAAATTACATAGTATTTTTAAAATCTACTACCAAATTAAATATGCTCCTTACCAACTACCCATAACCCACTTTTCATCTCATATAACATTCCATTCTCTACTCTTTTGGGGAATCTATTCCACGACAATGATGACACTGATTTTCCTCATTTCAGGCACAATATCTACACAATTTTGGAGGAAAGAAATAAATGGAAAGTAATAGCTCACTGGTTCATGGAATGTGAACTCTAAATATGCATTCAAGATTTGGTTTATTGAATGTGAGCGTTGAAGATGCATTCAAGTTGGCTTTTTTTGTAAATATGTCTACCGATGTCTAAGGAACGCTGATGTTTTCATTGGATTTAACCATGTTTTCAATTTTCACATAGTTTTATTTAGTACCCTATATGAAGAAAGTGAGTGGTCTAACAATTTTATCTTTTGTTACATGCCATTATATTAGCACAACTGCATTAATAAATGTGGTTGATATACGCTAATATGTGTATATCAATCACTTGCACAACCACATCAGAAAATGTAGTTGAAAATCACTGAAAGACATTAATAGTTTACATCTAATATTAATCATAATATTAATAGGCATAGTCTAACTTATAGATGAAATAACCTTTTTCACCGGAATTCACCAAAATCCGACAATAGAATTTCAAGATTTTTTATTGTCTAAAATACAATTATGAATGCATAAATGTATTCAACACCCTTAAAAACCCCTAGGGTATTCGAATTATGTAGATTAAACAATATAAACTGAAGCTTTTAAAAATATCCATTTTGATTAAAATTAACCAGAAAAATGGTCATGAAAAATGCCATTTCGTATATAAGTTAGACTACACCATATATATATATCATGCACAACTAAATTGGTAAATGTGGTCAAAAGAGACAGATAGGCATTATAGGCATAAATTTAATATTAATAGTAATATTAAAATTCATATTGATAAATATATAATAAAAAATAGTAATAATATTACAAAAATAACTATTAAAAAAAATATTATTATTATTATTAATTAATTAATAATTTATTATTTTATATTAATTATTAACTAATTCATTATATTAACTAATTTATATTAATTTTTAATAATTATCGTTAAATAATTATTTTAAAATAATTAGCATTATTATTAATTAATTAATTATTATTATTATTAATTAATATTACTACTACTATTATTTTTATTGTTAATTAAATTTAATATAATTATTAATTAATTAATTTTTTATTATTATTAAACCCTAGGATCAATATTATACCATAGGAATACCAACCCTTAGATTAATAAACCTAAAGGATTGATATTATAAACCCACGGGAATAATAAACCCAAGAGATTAATTCCAAAACCCCAAGGTATTATGAACCCAAGAGAATAGTATTAAACCCAAAGGATTAATATTATAAAGCAAGGTACATAAACCCTAAGATAAATATTATAAAGCCTAAAATAAACATGGTTGACTATGATTGACCATGGTCCATTTTCACATTGCGACAATCTCTGTAACAATGAGATGTTGGACCATGGTTGATTTTCATAATGAGAAAATCTGTCATAATATGACGTTGGACCAGTGTTGACCATGATTATAAACTCAAAAAAATTATATTAAACCCAAGGATTTATATTTTAAACCCTATGAATAATATCACACCCTAAGAATATGAACCATTAGATTAATAAACCTAACGGATTGATATTATAAACCCAAGAGATTAATATTAAAAACCTAAGGGATTATAAACCCAAGGTATATAAAACCTAAGATAAATATTATAAACCCTAAAATAAACATGGTTGACCATGGTTGATTTTCATATTGAGACAATCTTTGTCACAATGCGATGTTGGACCACAATTGACCATGATTAATTTTCATATTGAGACAATCTTTGTCATAATGTGACATTGGACCATGGTTGTACATGATTATTTTTTCCCACGAAAAAATAGTAATTTTCATTATATTGAAATATTGAAAATTGCATGTTAAAGTTGCTGCATATATAGCATATGCAAAAATTGTGGCCCATATGCCACTATACCATAAAATTTTTGATATATTCCGTCACATAGAATAGCTTTTAAAAGCACAATAGCATAAATATGTACATAAATAGTTCATCTAATTAAAAATGTGTAAATCATGATGCTTCGTCCACCAACTGATGATGTTCTATAAATGGCCTATGGAAATACTAATAGAAAGACTGTCCTTGTTTTTCCTGAATTATCCAATGACCACGAGGTTTCTGCACTGCCTCCTTGGAAAGGTTGTCAGAAATATGGTTCCTTTCCCTGTATATATGATGGCATGAAATAAAGCCAAATTGTGCTTTAAGATTCATAATTTCATCCAAACAACTTCTAAGTGTATGCATGTGACAGTGAGCTTGAAGATTGAACCAATTAATAACAAGTTTGGAATCACCAAATATCTGTAGTTGTTGGCAACCTTCATCAAGGGAAAAAATGAGGAGAAGCTTGAGGGTATTAAGTTCAGAGTAATTGTTAGTGCCCCTGCCTAAAATCATCTTCATTTTGAAGAAATTATCTTAAGCTAAATACATGACAACTACACCTCCACATCCCAACTCTTGAGCCAATCCATCAAAATATACCCAGGGTTTAGATTTGTCAATAGATTCTGGATAGATGATACAATGATGTTGGTCCTGTACTTCATCTGGGATTAAGGAGTATAAAGCCTCAATATGAGAACACACAGATATCCAATTGGGTCTCTTATCTTGAAAAATGCACTGATTCCTTCCTAACCAAATGCCCCAACAAACCAATATAAGTACATTGTGCATCTTAATCAGCTGGGCACTATTCCACCAAGATTCCCATATAGTTTGAAAGGATTCTCCCTTCCACCTAATGTTGACTGCTAGTGATTGATAGATCTGGGTCCAGTTGAGTTGAATCGATAAACAACGTAAGAAGAGATGGTCAATATATTCAAATCTATTCTTACATAGAATGCACCAAGAAGGGCCCTGAATTGATCTATGTTGAAGGTTGTCTCATGTCAGAAAATTATTGTGCAACAAACACCACATAAATACTTTGGATTTTGCAAGGCCTTTTAACTTCTAGAGCGATCGCCACCACCAGTCTTTTTGTTCAGGTTCATGATTCACATAGATGTATAGGTAGCCCTCTTTTAAAGCATATTTTCCTTATGGTGAAATGGCCCATATAAGTTCATCTTCCTGATCGCTTACCTTAACATGTGACTCCGACAAGGAATTGATATAATTTGACCATTCCTTTCTCTAATGCATAGGGATCAAAAAGTCCTAAGTAGTCCTCCATTTTTGACCAAAGATGGTCGAGTTGTCTAGGTTTGCAACGTGATGAAGGAGTCTGATACCTACTGCCTCCAAAAACTGAATAATTCCATGGGGAAGAATATGAGGATTTCCACACCTTGACCAAGCATCCATGCCAATTCAAAGATTTGTACCATCCCCAAATCTCTAGGCCAAACCAAATCTAATGTAGTGAATGGAGTTAAGTACTGCTATCCAAATAGTAAATATATTCACCCTTCTTCGAGTAGGTCTTTGAATCCATTCCAAAATCGGAAGTGGGGATATATATTTACTGTAAACAACTTCAGTCCATAGACTGCTGGAGGTGAGAATCTGCCAGCCTAATTTGACCACAAGGGCCTTAGAGAAACACCCCAGATCTTTTAGTCCCCACCACCCCATTTTTTGGGTTTGGCTATCATATCCCACCTAACCCATGAAAAATTCATGCCTTCCTTGTTCCCTCTCCAAAGGAATTTGTACCATATTTGTTGAATTTTTCTGATGATGCCTTTGTGGATCCATGTTAAGGCCATCCTGTATATAGGAATAGGTGATGGGCCTACAAATTAGACATAAATTAAGGTCCATCTAACCATCATTCAACACATTAAACCTTTCTTTTTGCATTTGATAATGAATTTTTAACTTTAATATGTTCATTAGAAAGGTTTATGGATAATTGCATATTTGTGCCTAATATTATTTATTTTTGTCGAATATTGTGAGAATATTGGGCAGATTATGGAGATTTGGAGGAGGAGATAAATTAGGGAATTTACCCCTACTATAGGAGGATAAATATTAAATAATAAATCAACAAGATACTATGAAATTATTTCATAGATTCTTGAGCTCCAATGATTGAGGAAATATAGGAATGTGTTCCCTATCTTAGATTCCTAGTATTGGGAACTAGATCCACTATTTGAGGGATTTTGGTGGGAAAAGTCCTAGGATTGGGAACTAGATCCACTGTTTGAGGGATTTTGGTGGGGAGAGATTCCACCTTTCATGGGGAATGATTCCTAATAATTTTTTATAAGTACTAAGTCGAATTTACCTATAGGGGTTGATTTTGCTTAGTCTTCTTGTGGAGAGAACTTGTATTTTTGTAGCTCCACTGTCATTTCTTGCAGGGATGTAATTGTATTGATGGAAATAATGAAGATTGGTGCCATGTTCAGCTTCTAAATCTTGGTATCCTTGATAGTAATCTGAGTTTTCTTGGGCTTGGCCATCCCAAGAGCCTTACAGCCCTTTTGTATCATTTACTTTTCTTCCTTTCACTTTTTATTCATGTGCATCTCTTGTTCTTGTTTTTTCCTATTTTTGAATTTAGTATCGATGATTTTTTGTTGTAGGATTGGGTTAAATGGTTGAAGTAAGTTATTTGGAAGGATAAAAAATATCATTTCATCCTTAAAACAACTTTGGAAGTTCATAATAATTATTTAGATACTTGGATTAGTTTTCTTATTCCCAAATATTGATTTTTGGAAGTCCCTTATGGCAAATAACAATAAATTTCTTCTATTTTTTATAAAATTCTAACAAGATTAAATTTAGTTGATTCCACTTTCATTATATCAAAAACATATTCTATTTGATAAAAAATTAACCCCATTGCATTTGAATTTTATTAGGTTAGGCATTTGATAGATTTACTAGCTCACTAGTTCTCGAATTTCTAGATTTTAGACTAGTAATTTTCTGTTATTTTGTAGCATGTGTTAACATGGTTATTTTTGAGTGATTCCACTTGGTTGGAGACCTAATACATCCTATTCAATAAAAAAAATTGGTCCGATCCAATTTTTATTTTATTTTCTTGGTCATTCGATGAATTATAACTTCCTGTAGTAAATCTGTAACACCCTGTAGTTTCCCATAGTACTCTTCCAGCATGTATATGCTTGCCTAGATTTGCTCAAAAAGATTGTTTTTGGTACTTTAGGGTTGAATCATGACCCTTAAGATCTAAATAAATAGTTGAGGAAGAATAAACACCAATTAGGACATGCATTTTTACAATGTAGATTAGGCCTATTTATTTGAATTCATGCTCTTAGGATTTCAATTACAATTTGTTGTTGTTGACTAGGATTAATTTCTTTTCCAAAATAAAATTTTTATTAATGAAATTAGCTTAGGATTTTATTTCCTTACATTCACTCCATTACATCATTACATCAAAGGAAGGACACATTGTATGTTGCACATATAGTGCTGATACCTCTTAAGTTTGTACGAAGCCCCAATTGATAAGTAAAGTTGGTAGCCTTGGGAGTTGTAGCATTCTTGTTGCAATACTAAGGCTCATCAATAGGCTCCAATACTGATTTGATGAGAACTAACCTCCCAACTTTGGATAGCCAACAGTGATGCATAATGTTAATTCTAGCTTCTATCTTGGCCACTAGCCACATCCAATCTGCAATTATATATTTGTTGGGTTTAAGACAGAATCCCAAGTTTTTGAGGCCTTCCAAAGTCAAGTGTCTGTATGAGAATTTTTGATGTGCATATACTAGCTGATGCTATGTATAATTCAAGGAAGATAAGGTGGATTTTATTTGATTTTCTTTGTCGATAAAATCAAATATGGGACATGGTTATATTATCTGCCAAGTTGATCCCTTTGAGCCTTCCAAAGTTCCTTTCATGAGTGATTAGCTTGGAATTCCTTCCATGATCAAGAGAAATAACAAAGGTGAGAAATGACAACCCTGTCTGAGGCCCAATTCAGAGTGAAAGAAATTTGATGCTGAACCATTAATTATAACACTATATGAGACTGATGTGATGCAACACATAATCCAGCGGATGAAAGAATGAGGGAATCCAAAATGTTTCAGAAACATTCTAATGTATAACCAATTGGATCTATCATATGCTTTAGAAAGGTCAATTTTTAGAATTATACCTTTCAGATTCTTGACTTTGATAGAGTGTAGAACTTCATGTGCAGTGCTAATAACCTCATGGATCTGTCTATGGTTTAAACATGGAAATTTCTCCTTTGATATATGTTGGGATAGTATGGGTTTGATGCAATTGGTAATAATTTTAGCAATAATCTTGTAAATACAGTTACACAGGGATATAAGCCTAAATTCACTAAAGGATAGAGGCCTATCAGTTTTGAGGATCAGGGCTATAAAGGTTGAATTGAAGGCTTCGTACATTCTACCATTTATCCTACATTCTTCAATAATCTTAAGGAGATCCTGTCCTATCAACTCAAAAAGGGTTAAATAGAATTCAACAGGCCATCCATCTGGGCCAGGGATTTTTTCCTTCTTAAACAGTTTCAGGACCGCCTCTAGCTCCCCCATAGATACAATTCTATTCATCTCCTTATGTGCTTCCTCATCCACAAATTGGGGGAAAAGCCTGACTATTCTGACAATATCTGCAAGGGATGCTTCATGGGGATCTTTAAATAATTAACCAAATTGGCGAGTTCCCATATCTTCTAGTTCATTGAATGAGAAAACCGAGGCACCGTCATCGTCGTTCAAGGATAAAATCATATTTATGGCCTTTCTTTCTCTAGCACATTGTTGGAAAAATTTTGTATTATCATCACCTTCTTGAAGCCAAATGGCTCTACTCTTAAGATGCCAGGCTTCTTCCTTCTCTCTTAAAATCTCGAGTATTTCTTCTTCAAGCCTTGTAATCTAGAGTTTTTATTCAATGGATATAAAGGCTCCATTATCAAGATCCTCAAGTTTGGCTAGCTCAACTTCAATATTGCGCAATTTTTCTTCATCCTTCTTTTTATTTTCCTTTTCCCATTCAACTATTTTATGTTTAATATGAATCAGGTTATTTTTTTATAATGTCGTCGACGATATTTCTTCAGCCTGTGACCCAACCAACCATGTCTCCTTAACCAGAAGATGAAATTCCTCCTCCTTTAACCATGATGAATTAAATTTGAAATGATCCTTCGGTTTAGGAGCTAATCCAACTATTTCAAGAAATATGGGCGAATAATCCAATAGAACTCCTAAACCCACCCATTGTCTGATCCTATCAATCCTATCCAACAGATTTGCCTTTATAAGGAACTGGTCAAGACGCCTCATGAGCATGGCGTCCCCTATTCTTCTATTTCTCAAGGTTGGTTGTATTCGAGCAACTTCAATGTCAAGGAAATTATGATGATCCAGGATCTGTTCAAAGAAAGCAATAAGTGGGTCTACCTATGTGTGGCTTACCCAAGATTCGACATAACCCAAGGACAAATTTATATCCACATCAAAAATAATGTTGTCACTCTGCATCACAGATGACCCCAATAACACTTCCCAGAATTCTGCCCGATTGTGAAAGGGACCATAAATGTTTACAAGTCTAATAACTATCCCTAGCTCTTCTGAAAAAGCTTCCACCGATAAGACTCCTTCCCTTCCCCAAACATTCTCTATTCTCATCATTCTGTTATTGATACCAACCATAATTCTCCCTAATCTTCCATGAGAATCCAACGCATGATAAGTCCATCCAGGGGTAAGGGATGTTAAGAAATCAGAAATAGGAATAATGTCACCCAGAGACTCCTGTAGCAAATAATATCCAACTTCTCCAACTCAATTAACCTCCTAAGGGCTAGTTTTTTCACTGGGCTAGCTAATCCCATGCAATTAAATGATAGCCACTTCATTGAGGAACCGTTTTAGGGTTGATATTTTCTCTAAGAACCCAATCAATAGGAATTTTACTAGTCACCACGACATCCACCCCAACCCTATGGATGAATTTGGATATATTGGAGTGTCGGTCCTGACCTAGCTTGGGACCCTTTGGGGGAGAAAATGTTCCCAAGCCACATCTTGACACCATGGCCAACTTGGAAAGGGATCTCATGTTGTACCTATAGCTGGAGCTACTTTTAGATTGGTCATAATCTTTATTAAGCACAGGACATGCAATAGAATTCAAATCATAGAGAGAAAGTTCCTTCCTAATTGATGATAATGGACATGACGACAAAGTGCATATAGATGGAGAAAGAGAAATATAAGGATCCAAAGAAGGGATAGAAAGATCAGTACCAGAATAAGGACCGGAGCCTGATGCTTGAGAGCGCGTGACACTTGAGGATGGAGGATGATCTTTCAGAGGATGTAAGCCTTTGTCCATGTCCATCCCAAGCTTCTGTGAGTTCACATATTTTTGAGATTTCTGGATCGTATCCGCCCCAACCTCATCCTTCTCATTCTCTCTGACCTTCCCATTCATCGATTCACCAACCAATTTATAATTTGCAATCATTGTACATTATTTGAAGAGATGCTCGACCTCATGGCACCTCCTGCACCTAAACGGAACCCCTTCATAATCCAATTTCTGCAACAGAGTCTGACCTCGACATTGGAGCTTCAAGCTTTCCACCAGACCTTCTCTGGTATCCAAATGAACCAGAATGCATGAAAAATCCATCTTTCCAATCCCTAAGAAGGACTTTTTGTGATCCAAATAAACCCCCAAATTATCTCCAATGCTTCTAAATAAATCTCGTTCTAGAATTGCAGTGGTAGTCCCGAAAACTACACCCAAATTGGCCTCGTCCCCAATTGTTCACGATCGAGGTCAAAAAGAGGAGACATCTCTACGTGCCAATATTTATACAAAACCCAAGTGCCATGTTCAGCCTTTTGAAATCTCAACGCAAACCAACCCCTGGTCATAGTCATAAATGTGGGCAAAGAATCCATAATATACCCCCAAATCTCCACTACCCATTTTTTAAGTCATGTCGATGCGTAATTTCTTCCTCGAACCCTTCCTACCAAGACATTGCCCACCATATCCCTAAATTGATCCAATTTTATGCCTTGTCTGAGGACCAACAATCGTTCACACTCTGTAGCCTGATGTTCACCGGTAATTCCATGCCAGAATGTTGAGGTGGATCTTCTGTGTAGATTGACATAGAATCTAAGGAGTCAGACGAAAAATATACTTTTTCTTTGTTCATCTCAACAATAGAGCCCTCGTTGTATTTAGACATCGAAAAAACCTGACAGCTATACCTCCTCCCGAAGTATCGAGCTTTCCCTCCATAACTTTGAACTCAGGTCCATCTCGGTACCTCCAATGCCACCACATGTGACTCCTACTGTAGCTAAACAATGAAAACCATAATTGAACCATTTTTCCCCTCAAGATGATCGAGGAACCTCAATTGAACATGATTATAAACCCAAGGGATTTATATTAAACACTAGGATTAATATTATAAACCTTTGAATAATATTATATCCTAGGAATATGAACCCTTAGATTAATAAACCCAAGGGATTAATTCTTAAACCCAAGGGATTAATTATAAAACCCTATAGTATTATAAACCCAAGGGAATGATATTAAACCCAAAGGACTAATATTATAAACACAAGGTATATAAACCCTAAGATAAATATATAAACATTAAATTAAACATGGTTGACAATGGTTTACCATGGTTCATTTTTATATTGAGACAATCTTCGTCACAATGCAACATTGGACCATGGTTGAGCATGATTGATTTTCATATCGAGACAATCTTTGTCACAATGTGGACATTCGACCATGGTTGATTTTCATATTGAGAAAATATTTTTCACAATGCGATGTTGGACCATGGTTGACCATGATTATAAACACAAAGTATTTACATTAAACTCAAGGATTAATATTATAAACCTTATGAATAATATTGCACTCTAGGAATATGAACCCTTAGATTATTAAACTCAATAGATTGATATTATATTATAAACCCAAGTAAATAGTTCGCCAATGGATTGATTAATTTATCATATTAATTAATTTATATTAATTATTAATTATATTAATTTATTAATTATTAATAAATTAATTTATGTTATTATTGTTAATTAATTATTTTGAAATGATTATAATAAGATAATTATTGTTATTACTAATTAATTATTATACCCTAGGAATATGGGCCCTTAGATTAATAGACCCAAGGGATTGATATTATAAACCCAAGGGATTAATTTTAAAACCCGAAGGTATTATAAAACCAAAAGAATAATATTAAATCCAAGGGATTGAAATTATAAACCCAAGGTATATAAACCCTAAGATAAATATTATAAAGCCTAAAATAAATATGTTGATCATGATTGATCATGCTTCATTTTCATATTAAGACAACCTTTGTCACAATGCAATGTTGGACCATGGTTGAGCATGATTGATTTTCATATTGAGACAATGTTTATCACAATGCGACGTTGGCCATGGTTGATTTTCTTATTAAGAAAATATTTGTCACAATGTGATGTTGGACCATGGTTGACCATGATTATAAACCCAGTGGATTTATATTAAACCCAAGTATTTATATTATAAAACCCATGAATAATACTACACCCTAGGATTATGAATCCTTAGATTAATAAAGCCAATAAATTGATATTATAAACCCAATGGAATAATAAACCCAAGGGATTAATAATAAAAGCCCAACGGATTATAAACCCAAGAGAATTATATTAAATAAACATGGTTGACCATGGTTAACCATGACTGATTTTGATATTGAGACAATCTTTGTCACACTGCGACGTTGGACCATGGTTGACCATGGTTCATTTTCATATTGAGACAATCTTGTCACAATGTGACATTCGACCATGGTTGAACATGATTATAAGCCCAAGGGATATATATTAAACCCTAGGATTAATATTATAAACCTTATGAATAATATTATACCCTAGGAATATGATCCCTTAGACTAATAAAACCAAGGAGTTAATTCTAAAACCCCAAGGTATTATAAACTCAAGGGAATACTATTATACCCAAGGAAAAATATTGATAATATCTTTGCCACAATGTGACATTGGACAATGGTTGAAAATGATTGACCATGTTTGCTGATGGTTGAAAATGGTTGACCATTGTTGATTTTCATATTGAGACAATCTTTGTCACAATGCGTTGTTGGACCATGGTTGACCATGGTTAATTTTCATATTGAGACAATCCTTGTCACAAAGTGACATTGGACCATGGTTGACCATGGTGGAAAATGGTTGATTTTAATATTAATATAATGTTTGTCACAATGTGACATTGGACCATGGTTGACCATGACTATAAACCCAAGGAATTTATATTAAACCATAGGTTTAATATTATAAACAATAAGAAGAATATTATACCCTGGGAATATGAAACCTTAGATTAATAGACCCAGGGAATTGATATTATAAGCCCTAGGGAATAATAAATCCAAGGGATAAATACTACAACCCTAAGGGATTATAAACCCAAGGGAATTAAATATTAAACCCAAGGGATTAATACTATAAAACCAAGGTCTATAAACCCTAAAATAAACATTGTTTATCATGGTTTACCATGGTCGATTTTCAGATTGAGGCAATCTTTGTCACAATTCAACCCTGGACAATGGTTGACCATGGTTGATTTTCATATTGAGAAAATATTTGTCACAATGGGATGTTGGACCATGGTTGACCATGATTATAAACCCAAGGGATTTATATTAAACCAAAGAATTAATATTATAAACCCTATGAACAATATTATGCACTAGGAATATGAACCCTTAACAAAAAATGCAAAGAATTGATATTATAAATCCAATGGAATAATAAACCTAATGGATTAATACTAAAATCCCAAGGGAGTAATATTAAATCAAAGGGATTAATATTATGAACCCAAGGTATAAAAACGCTAAGATAAATATTTTAAACCCTATGAATAATATTACAGCCTAATAATATGAACCATGGTTGAGAATCGACGACCATGATTGACCATGGTTGATTTTCATATTGAGGCAATCTTTGTTACAATGTGACGTTGGACCATGGTTAACCATGGTTGATTTTCATATTGAGACAATCTTTGTCGCAAAGCAATGTTGAACCATAGTTGATTTTCATATTGAGAAAATCTTTGTCATAATGCGATGTTGAACCATGGTTGACCATGATTATAAAGCCAAGGGACTTATATTAAACCCATGGGTTAAAATTATAAACCCTATGAATACTATTACATCCTAGGAATATGAACCCTTAGATTAATAAACCCAACATGTTAATATTATGAATCCAACGAAATAATAATCCCAATGGATTAATTAATTTAATTAATTAATAATCCCAATGGATAAATTAATTAAGTAAACCCAAGGGATTAATATTATAAATCCTAGGTATATAAACCCTATGATAAATACTATAAACCCTAAAATAAACATGGTTGACCATGATTTACCATGTTTGATTTCCATATTGATACAAACTTTGTCACAATGCAAATTTTGACCATGGTTGACTATGATTATAAACCCAAGGGATTTATATTAATCCCTAAGATTAATATTATAAACCTTATGAATGATATTATACCCTAGGAATATGAACCCTTAGATCAATAAACCCAACAGATTGATATTAAAAACCGAAGGGATTAATTATAAAAGCCCAAGGTATTATAAACCTAAGGTTATAATATTCAACCCAAGGGATTAATATTATAAACCCAAGGTATATAAACCCTAAGATAAATACTATAAAACTTAAAATAAACATGGTTGACCATGGTTCATCATGGTTGATCATGGTTGACCGTGCATGACCATTGTAGACCATGATTGACCATGCTTGACCATGGTTGACCGTGATTGAGCATGGTTGAGTATCGATGGCCATGATTGACCATGGTGTATTTTAATATTGAGACAATCTTTGTCACAATGTGACATTGAACCATTGACCATGATTGACCATAATATAAAATATAATATTAACCTAATTTTATAAACCTAATATTAATATTATAAATTAAACCTAATATTGATATTTATAATAAACCCAATATTATAAATTATAAACCCAATATTAATATTTAATATTGTAAAATCAATATTAAAATTCCCCAATATTATAAACCTATTATTAAATACAAGTTTTGTAATGTAACAAAATTTAAATGGTTGACCATGGTTGATTCTCATATTGAGACAATCTTTATGACAATGTGACACTGCACCATGACTGACCATGGATGTCCAATTTTCATATTGAGGCAATATTTGTCACAAACCCAAGGGATTATAAACTAAAGGGAATAACTTTAAACCCTAGGATATATTAAACATTAGGAATATAAACCCTAAGATTAATATAAGCCTAGGAATATAAACCCTATGATTTATATTAGAAAACATAGGATCAATATTATAAACCCAATGGATTAATAAACCCATTGGATTAATATTATAAACTTTATGATGAATATTATAAACCCAAGGGATTAATAAACCCTAATATCAATATTATAAATTTTATGATGAATATTATAAGCCCAAGGGATTAATACAATAATATAAGGGATTAATATTATGAGCGCAGTGGATTAAAAACCAAGAGGAATAATGTTAAACCCAAGTGATTAATATTATAAACCCAAGGAATTGATAAAACCAAGGGATTAATATTAAAAACCTAAGGGATTAATATTATGAACCATGGATGACCATGATTTACCATGGTTGGCCATGGTTGAACATGGTTGACCATGATTTCCTATGGTTGAGAATCAATGACCATGGTTGATGTCCATATCGATACAATATTTGTCACAATGTGGCGTTGAACCATGGTTGACTATGATTGACCATAATATTAAGAATAATATTAACCTAATGTTATAAACCTAATATTATTATAAACCCTACGATTAATTTATTAACCCTGTCCATCCACTATAAGTCTCCATGGTTGACCATAGCCATCCACTATGGTTCATTATAGCTCACTTATAGATACCACGATTCTCGATGTAAGTATGGTTCACCATCGTAGTCATGTTGACTATGGTTGACTATGATCCCCATGTTGACTATAGTTGACCATGTCAACAATATTCAACTGTAGTTACATGTGTGAGTGTATAAATATTTTAAGCCCTAACATAGTAAACCACATTTTTCCCTTTGGTTTATAATATTAATAATCCCTTGGATTTAAGATGGAAATATGGGCGAGAATGACTAAAGATTGTCTAACATTCACTATTTTCCTCTTGGTATATATATACATAATCCACATGCCATGCCATGCCATATTTACAAATCATATTTTAAACCTGAAATCTTCAAAGACAATAGAATATATCTTATAGTGTTGTTTACCTAACAATAAAAAGCCATCAATATTACAAATATTTTCTTTTCTAGTGTTAAGATACTTCAATTGCACATTCCTTCAATTTGATGACAATCTTTCTATATGATTTGCTTCTTCCACAGAGTACAAAATCAGATGGATGATGCTGTGATGATGATAGGCATTACATTTACTTTTTTCATCACAGTAAAAAAATGGATATTGAGATTTTTCTTGCTGGCTATTGTAGTTTTGCAAGTTGAAATATTGAGGGATAGAGTATGTATGTATTTGTAGGCATTATTAGTCATAAGGGAAATGTATTTCTTTGTCTCTCAAACAAAAGGATCTTCAACACCAATTTACTCTCTAGCTTAACCCAACCTTAAAATTACATTACTATTATTTAGTATTGTTACAACCAAATTATAAAGAAAACATATATTTACATAAATCTTATGATATGTTATTGATAATGTAAAATATTCCAAAATTCATATATAAAAATGAGAAAAAAATCTAAAAATGTAAATATAAAATTAAATATTAATAGAGTAATATTTTTTTTGAAAGCTTGACAGGACTACATCTTCAACATGTCCAATATATCACCTCGATCAGGGTAGGGAATTGAATTGGTGTCTTCACATCAAGGAGTTCCTTAACATAGCACCCAATCACCATCTATATAAAACCCCGTGGACATTAATGGAGAGTAATATTGATACAAACTAGCACAAAATTAAACCCTTAAATTAACATAAACTCTACCACAAAACTTTATAATTTAAATTTAAATTTTATATATAATTAACGTACTTAATTGTAATTAACTACATTAAATTAAAATTAACTACACTCATTATATAGCAGCTTCATTAACTACAATCGTGAGTCCATTGTCCATGAAAGTAATGGATGTATATTCAAATTATAAACACGTACATGAGAATTGTCAAATTGAGTATGTGTCATCATATTGTGGATTGTGATTGAACTTGGGAAGTTCAGATCCATAAAGCCAATAGCATAAGTCAACAATACCTTTGACAAAATATACTTGTCCATTTTTTCTCAAGCAAAGGAATAAGATAGAGCCTTAATCACACCATAAATTTATGAATGGGAATCGCGACAAAAAATCCTCTTCTCCTATCTCATAAGAAAGTCCTTGACATTCTCACTTCTGCATTCCTTCATTAAATAATAATAAAACATAATCCATGAGGCTAGATCCTCCTATGTTTTAAATAATAAAAAAATTTATATAACTATATTCCTCCTGCATTTTATTTTATACATTTTATTTGCCATGAAATTCTCACCACAATCAGTGACCACCCTTGGAATCATGTAAATTCAATCTTAATAAAATAATGAATACCAAAGAAGAAACGCTTTGTATCATCATGAAGTCTCAACAAATCTGGTTCATTGTAGAAGTTTATTTAACGAATATTGATATCAAAATACAATAACATCGACTTTAAATTACAGTAAAAGGTGTAAAAAAAAATACATTTGAATTAATATCCATTAAATGATGCATGAAACTGTAGTACTGTTAACACAATAGCGTCTTCCAACCCCATTATGCTTACTGCATGAATGTACCAACATGCAGTGAGGTGCACACTCCACTGCCTGGTAAGATATAGATATTTCCATTAGCATGAAGAATAGTTACCAACTTTGGATCCCTCCTGCATTCTCACTTTACAATAATCTTTAATTTATTCAACTTTCCTACATGGAATATGCCTTCCAACGGCTGACCACCTGCCATATTCCATCAATTAAACTCACATCAAAGTTCAAACAATGAACAACAAAGTCGAAAATGCATGCATGAACTGTGACGTCCCTGTCACCCAATAGATTGTGAAGTCTATTTATCAAATCTTGCAAGTAAAGTTGGATTCAAATGATACAAAATAAATGTTGCAGCAATAGGTCGAATCCCATCTCCTCGCCTCTCCTCCTTCCATTCTCATGTTAGCACATTCGCTAGAGCCACCTTGAGGTCAACCAATAAACCTTGTCTGAGAAAGATAAGCTATTGGAGGTCGAAATGCTCTTATAGATGCTGCTCTTGATTGACTAGCTTCCTCAGTGGAGAGACACCGATACAACGCCATGATTGCTTCCACTACAAAAACCTTAGTAGAGAGATACCAATACAACACCATGATCCATTAAGTGTTCATGATCGATATGATCCGGGATAATGGAAACACTTCAGCTCGGGCATTTTTATTTATTATGACAAGAGGCTTGACAGGTAGTGAGGAGGATCTTCAATTTCAAACGACGATTTTACAAATAAAATATTTTTATATCCAACCTTTTCATTCCCTTAAGTCACAATTATCGATTTAGCACTCAGACAAAGCATATTTGTGCATATTCTATCGGGATTGAATCGCTCCGATCCATTAATATTAAAAATAAAAAGTCAACAAACCTTCATCTACCTAAAATCCAAATATATATACCTATAATCTAATTATAAGTTTATTTCATTTTTATAGGTGCAACCTAGTATATTATGATTTTTTTCACTTTTAATTAATTTGCATATTATTAAAAACTATTTGCAAAGTTTCTTAAAATTTTGGTAAAATTAAATATTTTTTTTGAGAAATTGTGAATTATTTTTTCAATTTTTAAAATTTGAATATCTAATTTTTGATTGGTGGATCATTAATATGTGCTTTAAAATCAATTTGTAATTAAAAATTATTTAAAAAAAACTTATGATCACCAAGTGTCCTAATAAATTAATTATCAAAAAAACAAATTTAAATATATGGATTTTTCTATAATTAATATTTTCTTTCCATTAATTTTTATACTTATTTTTAACAATAGATATTTATTTACCTATAATCATTCATTTCTTTTTTTTTAATCATTAATTGTTTATCTTTTCCAATAACAACGTTTTACAATGTTTTTTTCTAATTTACAATGTTTTTTCACCTTTTTTTACGTTAATATCTTTTATTAATTATAATATCTCTCTCTCTCTCTCTCTATATATATATATATACTTTAATTATTTAAATGTTGTCCACCTTTTTTTTGATAAAATTATATTATTATGTATCAATATATTTACGAATAGATTATTAGCAATTTGATCCCCCTCCACCAAGGTTGTGTTACTTGAATCATGCACTTAATATAACTAAGTTATATGATCACATTAACGCAGAAATTTTCTCTATTTTTTGTAGAAAGGCAGGTACTAAGCAACAACATTTCATATTACACTTGTATTTAATTAATATTTTACTATTACATAAAAAAAAAAATAGATAATTGAATTGGTTTCATATTTATGAAATATATTTTGATTCTATATGAATTTGATAATTGAAAGTTTTAAATAAGAGACATCATCATTCATGTAACTTTATATAACATAGACTTGTTGAATAGATTATCCAAAAGCTTATATGATTTTTCATTTTTTAAAATCCGCAAATTAATTTGTTTGTGAAAAAAAAGTATGCATAAAAACGTGGGTTGCATAGGTTAATAGTTTCCTTCAATATTAAAAGGATAGCCATTTTCTTTGTTAATGATTATAATTTCTAGTAAATATCCTCTTTCTCAAGGCAATGAGATGAATTTGACCCACCAAAAACTTCTTTCCCTAATCTTTACCACATGACCATCCTTGAATCCAATGTTTGGCACCTCACCTTTGTTTCCATCTCCATTTAAGTTTGGTGGCCTTCTGTCTCCATTATCCCATCACCCCATCTTCATCATCATTTGGGATTACATACTCATTCTGGTAACATTAAAGCGACCACCATGCAGCCGCCACTTGATCATAATTGCCATTTCCCACAAAATATAAATTTTAATGGTGAATTGTCATGCTTTACTCCCCTAGTTCTATGCCTCCCATGTTTCTTCGCATTCAACGATGTCTATTTAGCGCTCAAGATGCAATCCACAACAAACCATAGACTAGGAATATGTTACAATGTAATCCATGGCGATCCAAGGAAGAAAAAACCATCAATATAGAGTTAAGCCTTGCACCAGTTACATAAATGGAGTCTTTCATCCTTAGAAATAAGGTGCTATATAGTGTTTGTAGATTTCTGTGGGGTTGATCTTGATTATGAGATATCGAAAATTTCTCCATAGTGGACATTTTTTATTGTCTACGTTTTGAGTCTACACTAAGACCCATCATTAGGACAAAGTTCAAGAAGAAGAAAAAGATGAGGATGTAATAAATAAAGAGACAGGGAGGAAAATTGGCTGACAGTGCATAATGAAGGCAAAGGGAGGAGTAAGGAAAAAATATCTGTACTGCTTCAGAAAATGAAGATCGACGAATCCCTTCTCTAGCTTAACCATGATATTCTCAAGTGTACGCACCTTAAGCCAGATTTCCATTCTGTACAGGTAACTAATTAGTGTTTGTAGATTTCTGTGGGGTAGATATTGATTCTGATATATCGAAAATTGCTCCACAGTGGACATTTTTTACTATCGAAGTTTCGAGTTTACACCAAGACCCATTGTTAGGACAAAGTTCAAGAAGAAGAAGAATACGAGGATGTAATAAATAAAGAGGTAGGCAGGAAAATTGACCGACAGTGAGTAATGAAGGCAAAGGGAGGAGTAAGGCCAAAATCTCTGCATTGCTTCAGAAAATGAAGATCGACGGCTCTCTTCTCTAGCTTAACCCTGGTTTTCTCAAGTGTACACACCTCAAGCCAAATTTCCCTTTCGTATGGTGAAATGATTAGTGTTTGTAGATTTATGTGGGGTTGATCTTGATTCTGAGATATCAGAAATGGCTCCACAATGGACATTTTTTATTATCAATGTTTCGAGTCTACACGAATACCCATTGTTAGGACAAAGTTCCAGAAGAAGAAGAATATGATGATGTAATAAATAAAGAGGCAAGAAAGAAAATTGGCCGAAAGTGAGTAATGAAGGCAAAGGGACGGGTAAGGCCAAAATATCTGCACTGCTTTAGAAAATGAAGATCAACGACTCTCTTCTCTAGCTTAACCCTGATTTTCTCAAGTGTACGCACCTTACGCTAAATTTCCCTTTCGTACAAGGATATGATTAGTGTTTGTAGATTTCTATGGGGTTGATATTGATTATGAGATATCATAAATTGCTTCAGAGTGGACATTTTTTACTGTAGGCATTTCAAGTCTACACCAAGACCCATCATGAGGACAAACTTCAAGAAGAACAAGAAGATGAGGATGTAATAAATAAGGAGGTAGGTAGGGAAATTGGTCCACAATGAGTAATGAAGGCAAAGGGAAGAGTAAGGCCAAAATATTTGCACTGCTTTAGAAAATGAAGATCGACGACTCTCTTCTCTATCTTAACCCTGATTTTCTCAAGTGTACGCACCTCAAGCCAAATTTTCCTTCCATATGGGGAACTGATTAGTGTTTGTACATTTATGTGAGGTTGATGTTGATTTTGAGATATCAGAAATTGCTCCACAGTGGAAATTTTTGACTGTCGATGTTTCGAGTCTACACCAAGACCCATCATCAGGACAAAGTTCAAGAAGAAGAAGAAGATGAGGATTTATAAATAAAGAGGCAGGTAGGAAAAATGGCCGATAGTGAGTAATGAAGGAAAAGGGAGGAGTAAGGCTAAAATCTCTGCATTGCTTCAGAAAATGAAGATCAACGACTCTCTTCTCTTGCTTAACCCTGATTTTCTCAAGTGTATGCACCTCTAGCCAGATTTCCCTTCTGTACAGGGATCTGATTAGTGTTTGTAGATTTATGTGGGGTTGATCTTGATTCTGAGATATTGGAAATTGCTCCAAAGTTGACATTTTTGACTGTCGATGTTTCAAGTCTACACCAAGACCCATCGTTAGGAAAAAGTTCAAGAAGAAGAAGAATATGATGATATAATAAATAAAGAGGTAGTCATGAAAATTGGACGATAGTGAGTAATGAAGGCAAAGGTAGGCGTACAGCCAAAATATCTGCACTGCTATATAATTATAACCTATAATTATTATGAAGTATGATTATGACAGTGTATTTGCAATGTGTACAAGAAAAAATATTGTAGACTATGCCATCCCCTAACTCGTCTGAATGCCTCTAACAATTAAGATAACCTTATTAATTAATGAGGATTACTACTATTTTTCTGTTCATGAAGATTTCCTTATGATTTTTGTGTGTTGTCCTTTGATTTATAAAATTTGGTTGTAAGTATAAAATAAAGCAGTTTTGATTGAGATCAGAAGAATATCCTAATGTTTTATATTGCATTGAATTATGGGAAATATTGAATTAAAATAGATGTGATCGAAACTAAGAGGAATATGGGATCTAGTATATTGAATTGAACTTTTGAAATATTGAATTAAACCAAACAATACTGAAATCAAAGGAGGAGTGGGGGCTTCATTAAATGTTGTCTATTGCATTGAATTATGAGAAATATTGAATTAAAATATATGTGATCAACATTAAGAGGAATCAGTGGATCTAGTATATTGAATTGAACTTTTAAAATATTTAATTAAACCAAACAATATTGAAATCAAAGGAGGAGCGGGGGTTTAGTTAAATAACTACCCGCAAGTTTCTAGTCTCTTGTAGCATATCTCTAGTTTCTAACAAAGTTTTTCATGACACAGATGATAATTCTCATCTTCTACTGGAGGGTGAGCATGAACACATTACATATGCCTATTAAGTATCAAGCCTCTTATTAATTAGCATATATTTTGACATTATTGGTTTAATATTTATCGTGTTACCATCTGTGGGAGTTTCAAAGGCCCTTAGAAATTTAAAATTTGAATTTATTGGGTTCAAATATCTATATTATTTTAATTGAAACAACACCAAATCACCATCCATCCATTTTTACATCAGGATATCCTTACAGAAGGCCTTCCCTTCCAAAACCCAATAAACTACTACAAAACCTTAGATTTATTGTAACAAAAACAAAAATGTAACTCACAATACTATACTATAATCAAACTGCTCAGTTCAGTCAGTGGAGGGTGAGAATAAGTTGGCATCTTGTGTTCACTTGGAGTAGAAGTGTTGCTCCATTTCTTCATCTACATCAAAATATTCGTCCATAATCATCTTCGAGAGAGCCTTTCACAAATAGGTTCTGGCTGCCCAGTGACAGAAGATCGACCTGCATATACACACATCCATGCCACTAGTCAATCTCAGACAAACCAAATACATTATATTTAATCCAATCCATTCATGTTTATCCAACTAAGTGACCAAAACTTGTGATGCGCTTGTAAAATTATATGTCTAGGATTTAATAATTTGAGTGCTCCACCTTTTCTTAGTCAAGATCCAATGCTCTTGATATGAATTCCTTATCATTTGCGCCATCCGTCATGTACAAATCCTATGCACAAACATGTTTATGAATGAATGGGTCATCCAATAAAATTAAATAATTTTTACCTCCCATCATTGCCACTAATGAATGACAGGGACCTCAACAACCATGTTATGAGCTCTTCTATATCGATCAATTAAATAAAAACTAGCACAACCACACTAGTGAATGTGGTTGATATAGTCTATGAGCTCTTCTTTATCGATCAATTAAATAAAAATTAACACAACCATGTTAATAAATGTAGTCGATATAGTATTATTATAAATTAATAATACTATTATTATAAATTAATAATACTATTATTATTTATTATTATTATTATTATTTAATAGCATTATAAATTAATAAATATTAATAATAATTAATTAATGAAATAATCAATTAATTCATTTTTATTTCATTCAATATTAAATAATCAATTCATTCATAATTATTTAATAAATAATAACAATAATCAACTCATTATTATTATTATTATTATTATTTTATTAATATAAATATGGTTAATATTATTGGGAATATTATTAATATTTTAATTGTTAATATTATTAACATTGTTATTGCCAATATTATATTATTAATTAAATATTGGAAATATTATTAATATTATATTGTTAAATATTATAATTATTATTAATGGTGTAATATAACTTATAGATGAAATATACTTTTTTACTAGAATTTTGTAAAACAATTTCAAGAAAGATTGTAATTTAAAATCTATTTTTGAATGCATACATTGATTCTGCACCATGAAAAACCACAGGGGCACTCAAAAACTATAGATTAAACAATTTAAACTCAAGTTTTAAAAAATATTTAGTGGATTTTGCTTACAATTAGCCAGGAAAAATGTCGTGAAAAAAGCCATTTCGTCCATAAGTTAGACTACGACATTATTAATATTATTAATATTCATTAAATAATTAATATTATATTATTAAATAATTAATATTATATTCATTAAATAATTAATACTATATTATATTTTTAATATAATACCCTAGGAATATGAACCTTTAGAGAGATGAACCCAAGAGATTGATATTATAAACCCAAAGGAATAATATTAAACCCAAGGGATTAATACAATAAACCCAATGTATATAAACCTTGAGATAAATAATATAAACCTTAGATAAATAATATAAACCTAAGGTAATAATATTAAACCCTAGGGATAAATATTATAAACCAAAGGTATATAAAACCCAAGATAAATATTATAAACCCAAAGGATTTATATTAAACCATGTGATTATAAACCTAAGAGATTTATATTAGACCCTAGGATTAATATTGTAAGCCTTATGAATAATATTATATCCTAGGACTATGAACCCTTAGATTGACAAACCCTAGGGATTGATATTATAAACCCAAGGAATTAATTCTAAAACCCCGAGGTATTATAAACCCAAGGTATTAAAACTAAAAACTGAAGGGATTATAAACCCAAGGGACAAATATTATAAACCCAAGGTATATAAACCTGAAGATAAATATTATAAATCCTAAAATAAACATGTTTGACCACGGTTGATTTTCATATTGACATAATCTTTTTCATAATGTGACATTGGACTATGGTTGGTTTTCATATTGAGACATGTCACAATGAGACATTGGAAAATGGTTGGCCATGGTTGATCTTCATATTGAGACAATGTCACATTGTGATAACATTGCGACATTGGAGAATGGTTGACCATGGATGACTATGTTTGTCTGAATGTGACATTGGACCAAGAGACAATCTTTGTCACAATGTGACCATGGTTTTTGACCACAATTGACCATGATTGACCATGGTTGACGAGGGTTTATTTCCATATAGAGACAATCTTTGTCACAATGCAACATTCAAACATGGTTTACCATGGTTGATTTTCATATTGAGGCAATCATTGTCACAATGCAACATTGGTTGATTTTCATATTAAATATTTGTCACAATGTGACATTGGACCATGGTTGGCCATGATTAAAAACCTAATGGATTTATATTAAACTCAAATATTAACATCATAAATCTTATGAATAATATTACACCCAAGGGATTGATATTATAAACCCAAGAAATTAATATTGTAAACCTTGTCAATAATATTAAACCCTAGGAATATGAATCCTTAGATTGATAAACCCAAGGGATTTATATTATAAACCCTAAATAAACATGTTTGACTATGGTTGACCATGATTGATTTTCATATTGACACAATCTTTGTCACAATGCGACGTTGGACTATGGTTGACCATTATTGATTTTCATACTGAGACAATCCTTGTCACAATGTGGCATTGGACAATGGCTAACCATGGTAGATTTTCATATTGAGATAATTTTTGTCATAATGCAATGTTGGAGCATGGTTGACCAATGATCATCATTGTCACATGTGACGTTGGACCAAGAGACAATCTTTGTGACAATGTGACCATGGTTGACCATGATTAACCATGTATGACCATGGTTGATTTTCATATTGAGATAATATTTGTCAAAATGCAACGTTGGAACATGGTTGACCATGGTTGAGTTTCATATTGACACAATCCTTTTCAGAATGAGACATTGGGCCATGGTTGACCATGGATGATTTTAAACCCAAGGGATTTAATTGTAAAATCCTAAGGAATTATAAACCCAAGTGATTATTATTATAAACCCAATGTATATGAACCCTAAGATAAATATTATAAACCTAAGGAATTAAAACTAAAAACCTAAGGGATTATAAAGCCAAGGGTATAATATTAAACCCAAAGCGATAAATATCATAAACCCAAAGTTGACCATGGTTGATTTTCATATTGAGAAATTTTTTTTCACAATGCAACATTGGACAATGGTTGGCCGTGGTTGATTTTCATATTAAGACAGTCTTTGTCACAATGCGACGTTGGACCATGGTTGACCATGGTTGTCACAATGTGATGGTGGACCAAGAGACAATCTTTGTGACAATGTGACCATGGTTGACCAGGGTTGATTTCCATATAGAGACAATCTTTGTCATAATGCGATGTTCGAACATGGTTGATTTTCATATTGAGACAATCATTATCACAATGCGACATTCGTTGATTTTCATATTGAGAAAATATTTGTGACAATGTGACATTGGACCATGGTTGACCATGATTATAAACCCAATGGATTTATATTAGAGCCAAAGATTAATATTAGAAACCATATGAAGAATATTATACCCAAGGGATTGATATTATAAACCCAAGGGAATAATAAACCCAATGGATTATAAACCCAAGGGAATAATACTAAAGCAAAGAGATAAATATTATAAACCAAAGGTATATAAACCCTAAGATAAATATCATCAACCCAAGGGATTTATATTATAAACCCAAAGGATTTATATTAAACCCTAAGATTAATATGATAAACCTTATGAATAATATTATACCCTAAGAATATGAACCCTTACATTGATAAACCCAAGGGATTGATATTTTATAACCCAATGGATTAATTCTAAGACCCCAAGATATTATAAACCAAAGGGAATAATATTAAGCCCAAGGGATTAATATTATAAACCCAAGGTATATAAACCGTAAGATAAATATTATAAACCCATGGGAATAATAAACCCAAGGAATTAAAACTAAAAACCCAGGGGAATAATATTAATGCAAGGGATAAATATTATAAACCCAAGGTATATAGACCCTAAGATAAATATTATAAACCCTTAAAATAAACATGGTTGACCATGGTTGACCACAATTTATTTTCATATTGACACAATCTTTGTCACAATGTGACACTGGACTATGGTTGACCATGATTGATTTTCATATTGATACACCATTTGTCATAATGTGATGTTGGACAATGGTTGGTCATTGTTAAGCATGGTTGATTTTCATATTGAGACAATATTTGTCACAATGTGACGTTGGACCATGGTTGTCCCAATGTGTCGTTGGACCATGGTTGTCCCAATGTGATGTTGGAGAAAGAGACAATCTTTGTCACAATGTAGCCATGGTTGTTGACCATGGTTTACCATGATTGACCATGGTTACCAAGGTTGATTTCCATATTGAGTCAATGTTTGTCATAATGCGATGTTCGAACATGGTTGACCATGGTTGATTTTCATATTGAGACAATCATTGTCATAATGTGACATTGGTTGATTTTCATATTGAAAAAATCTTTGTCACAATATGGCGTTGGACCATGGTTGACCATGATTATAAACCTAATGGATTTATATTAAACGTAAAGATTAATATTATAAACGCTATGAATAATACTAAACCCTAGGAATATAAACCCTTAGATTAATAAAATGAAGGGATTGATATTATAAACCCAATGGATTAATACTAAAATTCCAAGGGATTATAAACCCAAGGGAAAAATATTAAACCAAATGGATAAATATTATAAACCTAAGTTATAAAAACCCTACGATAAATATTATAACCCTAAAATAAACATGGATATTAAACCCAAATATTAATATTATAAACCTTATTAATAATATTATACCCTAGGGATATGAACCCTTAGATTAATAAACCCATGGGATTACCCAAAAGAATAATAAGACCAAAATATTATAATAAAAACCCAAGGGAATAATATTAAACTTAAGGGATAAATATTATAATTCCAAGGTATATAAACCCTAATATAAATATTATAAACCCTAAAATAAACATGCTTTACCATGGTTGACGAGGGTTGATTTTCATATTGACACAATATTTGTGACAATACAACGTTGGACTATGGCTGACCATGATTGATTTTCATATTGAGACAACCTTTGTCACAATGTGATGCTGGACAATGGATAACCATGGTTGACCATGGTAGATTTTCATATTGAGATAATCTTTGTCACAATGTGACGTTGGACCATGGTTTACCATGGTTGTCACAATGTGACATTGGACCAAGAGACAATCTTTGTCACAATGTGACCATCGTTGACCATGATTGACCATGGATGCCCATGGTTGATTTTTATATTGAGATAATCTTTGTCATAATGCGATGTTGGAACATGGTTGACCATGGTTGAGTTTCATATTGACACAATCCTTGTTAGAATGCAACACTGGACCATGGTTTAACATGGTTGATTTTAATGTCAAGGCAATCTTTGTCAGAATGCGATGTTGGACTATGATTGACCATGCTTGATTTCTATTTTGAAACAATATTTGTCACAATGCAACATTTCCCCATGGTTGACCATGGTCAATTTTCATATTGAGAAAATATTTGTCTTAATGTGATGTTGGACGATGGTTGATGATGGTTGTTTCTCATACTGAGACAATCTTTATCACAATGTGACATTGGACCATGGTTGACCATGATTACAAATCCAAGAGATTTATATTAAACCCTTGGATTAATATTAAGAACTCTATGAATAATATTGTACCTTAGGAATATGAAACCTTAGATTAATAAACTCAAGGGATTGATATTATAAACCCAAAGGACTAATAAACACAAGAGATTAATACTAAAAGTGTAAGGGTTTATAAATCAATGGAGTAATATTAAACCCAAGGGTTTAATACTATAAACCCAAGGTATATAAACCCTAAGATAAATATTATAAACCTTAAAATAAACATGGTTGACCATCGTCGACCATGGATGATTTTCATATTGACACAATCTTTGTCACAATGTGACATTCGACCATGGTTGATCATGATTGATTTTTATATTAAGACAATCTTCATCACAAAGCAATGTTCTAACATTGTTGACCATGGTTAGTTTTCAAAGTGAGAAAATCTATCACAATGCGGCATTAGACCATGGTTGTCATAATGTGACGTTGGACCAAGAGACAATCTTTGTCACAATGTGACCATAATTTTTTACCATGGTTGACCATGGTTAATTTTCATATTAAGACATTCTTTGTCACAATACTAAAATCCTAAGGGATTATAAACCCAATGGAATAACATTAAACCCGAGTATTTAATACTATAAACACTAGGTATATAAACCAAATATAAATATTATAAACCCTAAAATAAACATGGTTGACCATCGTTGATCACGATTGATTTCCATATTGACAAAAATTTTGTCACAATGCGACGTTGTACCATAGTTGACGATGATTGATTATAAACTCAAGGGATTTATATTATACCCTAGGACTAATATTATAAACTCTATAAATAATACTATAGTATAAGAATATAAACCCTTAAATTAATAAACCCAAAAGATTCATATTATAAATCCAAGGCACTATATATATATATATATATATATATATATATATATATATATAAGTGCCTTGAATTTATAATATGAATCTTTTGGGTTTATTAATTTTTTTTTATATATATATATATATATATATAATGCATTTATTTATAATAATCAACATTAATATTAATATTGATAATAATGTTAATATATTAATGTAAACATGGTTAAATTAATCTTTAATGTAATCAAATATTTTGATATATATATATATATATAGGTTATTAGTATTTTTTAAATTATTAATATTATAATTAATAAAATATTATTATTTATTTATAATATTATTTTTAAGTAATATTTAATTGTTTAATATTTAATATTAGTATTTATTAATATCATTATTAATATTTATTTATTATTATATTATTAATATATATATAACTTAGTAATGCTAATATATTAATATAAACATATTTAAATTAATATTTAATGTTATTACATATTTTGAGTTATAAATTATAAAATTTTTATGTTATAATTTTTTTTTTAATTATTAATATTATAATAAAATAATGTTATCAAATCGTTTGAATTATAAATTTTCAGATGTTATTAATGGTTTTTAAAATTATTAATATTACAATTAATGAAATATTATTCTTTATTTATAATATTATTATAACTAATAATAGGGTTTATATAGTTTTTTATACTAACTAATACTGAAGTTATCTCGTCTTATCTCAAGAATGGATAAATCTATATATGCAAAATAAATGCGAGGAGATGACAAGTTGAGTCAATGAAAAATTTAAACCAATATATTCTCTTAATAATTTAAATAAATATATTCTCTTCGATTTAAAGTGATAGTGTTGTATGTTAAAACATAACCTCATATCAATTTGTTCTCTTCAATTTAAAGTAAAGTAATAAGTTGTATGTGAAAATTCAACCTTCATACTCACTTAATATTATACAACATCATACATTTACTTGCTTCAACTTCATTTATTATTAAAATAAAAAAATATTAGAAAATAACACCCTTCATTTTTAAAACAACCCTATATTAAAAAAATTATATTTTAATTATATTTTATTTTATTTCATAATTATATTTTAACTATTTTATTTGATAAGGTTCATTAATTTTTAAATCTATATTTTACAGGTAAAAGAGAACATTAAATCAATATTTCAATATTCACATTGATGAACTGATGTTTTAATCACATAATGACTAGGAATATTTTGATCATATCATGAATATGAACAATATAATATCAACAATATACCAAATTAAAAAACTTGTTATTTGATATAACAATATACCAAATTAAAAAACACGTTATTTGATATATTTAGGCTACCTTATTTGATATGTAACCTTATAAATTTTCTTAAATAAATATAATAACAAACATAGTAAAATGTATAATAAAATGTTTGTAAAGTATTTCACATATTTTTTTGTTAAATGATTATTTGATAAAATCTAAAATAATGTTTTAATTATTGTATATATTTTCATACTTAAATATATTTCTGTGAGAAATTTTTGAAAATAATTTAGGAAATGTTTAGTATTTAGAGTAGGCATTCAAAAACTAATATCTATATCTATATAATTTTATATATATATATATGATTTTGTAAATTTTATAAATAAAAAAAATAAATTATAAATTTAATTGTTATTTAAAAAATCTTGCTTATTATAATATACAATTATTTTACATTAATAATAATAATAACTAGTTAAAAATAAATTTTTTATATATAAATTTAATGATAAAATAAATCAATAAAATTTTTTATATATAAATTTAATAATAAAATAAATCAATATTCATTTAGCATTACATAATGTGGAGAAAATATTGCATATCATAACATATAATTATTTTATAATAATAATAATAATAAATAGTTAAAAATAATTATTTTATATATAAATTTAATCATGAAATAAATCAATATTTATTTAACATTACATAATGTGGAGAAAAGCTAGATACTCTCTCACATGCTATAACCAAAAATTCCTTAAATATCATAGTAATTGTTTTTTTTTTAAAACATGAACATACATCATACTATTAGCACTCTCTTACATATTTAACACATCTTACATATTTAACACATAACGAAATGAATTGATTTATTGTGTTTAATATTAATGCTTTCTGTGCTTTAGAAACCCGTAATTATTATATACATCATTAATTGAGGAAAATACTTTGCAAAACATGTAATTACATTTAATGGGAAGTGGAAGCTAGCTGGGCTTGATGTCTTGTTTGGCCAAGGTTTTCGAGTCTTCCACTGCCTCCACAAGAAGACACCTAGTGCTCGCTTCTCCGTTGATCTACGTGCTCGATCATCTGATGGTTCTCAGAGATTATCAGTGATAGGAAAAATCACAAGGTTTTTTGCTTCCCTCCTCCGGTCATTCAATCATTTGTATCATTGTAAAGAAAATACTCTATTTTTGCTAAGGTTTTTCCTTTACTCTGACTCTGTAAAAATGCTAAAGTTAACTAGGTATCTCTAGTGACTAGATCCAGGCTTTCCATTTTCATTTCCTTTACCTTTTTAGCTCCAAGGGCAATCATATTATGCTTGTAGCAGCCATGGCGAGGTAACATTCTTTTTGAATCATTTTTTCTGGTTTGTTTGGGTAAAATTGTGTTAGTTTCTCACCATTGTTCCGAGGTACTTGCTAAGAGTAGTTGTGTGGATTGTAGGCTCACACTTGTAATCCTGAGTTACTTGCTCCCAGTGAAGATACTTTGGGAAATTTTCCTTTTGCAATCAAGGTTTTTCACTCAGCAAATTCAAGGTGCTCACACTGTTATCCATTCTTTGAGGGCTTGTCAAGTTTTCCTATTCATGCAATTTAAGGGTTTCTATCCTACAACCCTAATGGGTTAATGTCCATTAATGGCTCGATTATAGTTTTTATTTCTCGTATCTGGGTTCCGATGGAAGTGGGACAAAGCTCTACTCTAGCCCTTCCTTTTTTTCCCTTTATGGCGTGATGCTATATTCGTGAAACTCTCCATGGATCAATTGTTTAACAATTGAATACTATGTTTATAACCCTCAATGGGTATTTTGGTTTATTGGCCCTAAGGGTTCCTCCAAACCTTTGAATTACATAAAGGTTTCATATCTTGCTGTAAATTTGGTGCCAAAAGTTTTCAATACTTTTTTGGAAAACTGTATACATAATTACTGTTTGTTGGTTCTATTATGTGTAATATAAAATATTGCATGACTAATGCGACTTCTTGGTAATTACTGTGTATTGATCACTTGTTGTAATTCTTGATAAGGTTTTTAGCTTGTATTTTGCAGTTGAATTCGTATGAGTATTATGGTAGCATTTTCTTTTCCAAAGAAAGGGTTTTGAAGAACAAATTCATCAATTTGTGTTTCTATATTTTCTACTTTTAACTACTGCAAATCCTCTTGTTCTCAATTGACTTGTAGGGTTAGACTTACCCAAAACCATTCTCTCAGACTGTCCACAATCGACTGACCTCAAGAGATAAATCTAGGTAGTAACCCTTATCCCATCCCTGGTCAAACTTAAGGGTTTTCCTTTACAGTCGCAACCTACCTTCAAGGGTTGAAGTTTCAAATGTTATATGTGCATCTGGAACTTGAATATGCATGGTAACTAGATTGATTTTTTACACCATTATGATGTTTTTCTTGAACCCTAATGTAGTATTTTATGAGTAGTTTCCTTTGGGAAATGAGAACATCTATGTTATTTGAGAATTTTGAATATAATTCTTTCCAATTTTATATAGTAGTTCCTTACTGTCATGGTTATCAAAGAACCTTGTCTTGATTTTTACAATTTCTTTAGGAGAAAATGACTCCCTTTTAAAAGTCAAATACCTCTGTGGTAGAAAAAAAATCAATTTCTTCTCCTCTTGATGACTTCCATATTGCTAATGAGAACAACACACATATTTGAACACAAGCCAATTATAAATAAAAACATTTTTCTTCTTGTCACATTATTTAAGCTTAGCCTCCCAACCACATACTGCCACAGTAATAGAAAAGAGAAGTATTTACATTTTCAAAGAAACACAGATTTGTACTTTATATTTACTAGGTTCTGAACAATATTAGTATTTTACTGACATAAAAGAAAATTGCATATATAAATATTAATCTGCTAGTCCAGGAATTTACAAGTGGGACCACACCACCCTACCAATGAGAAATTGGATATTACGTCTAGTTTCTCCCCTCTATCTCCTTTGTCCAAGAAACTTAGGTAATAGTATCTTCAAATTCAATTCACTGGCATCAGGAATCCTCATTCCAACCTAGAATTTCCACATACCCAGTCTATAGTTATGGAGTTTACACTAGCTTTAGTCCAACTTAGGAATACTACTCCAAGCAGCGCCCAACTTTTCTCTTCCTTTCTCTTTTTTTCCCTCTCTCTAGAGTTCTCTCATGTCTAGAAATAGGAAAGAGGAGATAACTTCCCTTAACTGTTAACTGTCTGGTAACAAAGAGTTACTAGGGTCCCTTCCGTAAATTCTAGGACTTAGCATAAATTTCTTTAAACAGACAAATTATTTAATATTACTCCAAATTCCCACATTTCACTCTAATTGGTAAATTTCTAAGTCCTATATAATACAAGTAATTACTCAATAGTTACAATGCTTGGGGGTGTCACATCTCTCCCCCCTTGGGCGAAACACCGTCCACAATGTTTGTCTCTGTTGCTACCTTTTGGAATATCTTGGGATATGCCTCCTACATAAATTATTTATCTTCCCAAATGGCCTCCTCTAAATTAAAGTGTTTCCATTACACTTTAACCTAGATGATAACTGTTTTTGTAACTTTGTTTCTCTCTGGTCAAGTATACGCAGAGGTTTTACCAGAAACTCTCTGTTTAGTTTAACCTACCAAAAAAATCACAACTTGATCATTAATTGATCTCATACATTATATTAAACTTATATCTATAAATTCCTGGTAAATTTTTTACCTATACATATTGCTAGTTAATGATATGTCTAGAATCGTATACATATTTCTTTAAAAGTGAAACATGAAATACATTATGAACCCGTATGTGGCTAGGTAGTGCAAGCCAGTATGCCACCGATCCTATTCTTTCCAAAATATGAAAGGGTACATAGTATGAGGGTGCTACTTTTGCACAACTTTCCCATCTAAGGGTACTTATTTTAGGCTTAATCCACACATAAACGTGGTCACCTATTTTAAATCCTCTGTAGCTTATTTTTTTTAACTACGTAGGCCTTTTGTCTATCTTGAGCAACTTTTAGATTATGACGAATATTTTTCACTTTTTTTTTTCCATTTCCTCTAACATGTCAAGTCTTAATATCATTTATTCTCAGAACTATTCCAGTTGGAGGGTATTCTACATCTTTTCTCATATAGTAACTCAAATGGACTCATTTTTAATGACTCGTGGTAACCATTTTTATAGGAAAATTCTACTAAATGAAGGTAATATTCCCACTTTCTTGGCTTCTGCGTCACATACATATGTATCATATGCTCAATCATTTGATTCCGTCGCTCATTTTGGCCATCCGTTTATGGGTGTTAAGCAGTACTGTAGTGAATTTGAGTACCCAATCTAGTGAAGAGTGCTTTCCAAAATGTGGAGGTGAACTTTACATCCTGATCAGAAATTATGACTCTAGGCATGTTGTGTAATTTGAATATCTCCCTTAAAAATATATCTGCTACTTGGGCTGTGGTGTAAGTGGATCTAACATGAATGAAATGAGCCACATTTCTCAATTTATCCACAACTACCATGATAGAATCATTTTTTATCTTAGATTTGGGTAACCCAGTTATGAAATCTAAGGTAATCATATCCCATTTCCACTCAGGAATGGGTAATGGATGCAACAAAACAACAGGGTGTTGATGCTTCTCTTTGACCAACTCACATTATAGGGATTTTTTTAAATACTCGGCAATCTCTTTCCTCATTCTGGGGCAATTATATTTTTTTAGTTGCAGAAAATAATTTCTGATGTCCCAAGTGAGCATATAGGGGCTTCAATGGAATTCACCTAATAACAATTGTTTAATTGCTAATTGGTTTGGAACATATATTCTTTCTTTAAAAATCAACAAATCATCCCTATTGATTTCATAATCAATTTGTTTCCCATAATTTTGTGCCAACTTAGCTTGTTGCCATAGATATTCATTTTCTGGTTCTTTCAAAGTAGCTTCTTTAATTTTCCTAGAAAAGTCAAATTCTACTTAACTATACGAAATCTGGTATACATGATGCAGTCTCCTACTTAACGCATTAACTGTTGGAAATAATACTGAGAAGGGGGGGGGGGAGTGAATCAGTATTTATCAATTCGATAACGTTTTCATTTCATACTCAAATTTATATACACTACTTCAGTGAAGGTAACTCGCGCATACACACAACTGTCTTTAAAGCAACCAATGTATATCCAACAAACTTATGATTCAGTTAATTCATCATATGTTGATCTTTAATCAGTGCATCAGTACTTCATTAATCATATAAACAATAACCATGTGTAGTAATAATAGAATAAACCATCACACATAAGCAACACACATGAACACCAAGATTTAAGGTGGAAACCCAATGCGGGACAAAAACCACCTACTACTGTCTTCTTTTAATATAAGAAAAATTTGTTTACAATCTTGTACTGGTGCAGACTCATACCAGTACGCAGGCACCCACCTATAGAAGGCTACAACCTTCTCTCGTTCTCTATCTTCTACTGGAAGGGAGCTACAACCCCCTAGCTCTTGTACTAGCTGATCCGTTTACTAGTACGTAGGCGCCGACCTACAAAAGGCTACAACCTTCACTTGTTTTCCAGCTACTACTAGATGGGAGCTCCAACCCCCTGACTCTTGTAATATCCATCCATTTACTAGTACGTAGGCGCCAGCCTACAGAAGGCTCCAACCTTCACTTGTTTTCCAGCTACTACTCGAAGGGAGCTCTAACCCCCTGGCTCTTGTACTGGCCGATATGTTTACCAGTATATAGGTGATGACCTACAGAAGGCTATGACCTTCTCTCTTCCTCCAGGGACCATGTTTCATAAATTTTTAGTCTGGATACTCCTAGAACACAACACCACAATCTCAAGGCCATGTTTCATCAAATTTTCATATTGGACCCATCAGCAACATTGAAGCCTAAAATCAATCACAATTGCAATACAACCATCAAATACATCTGCATCAACCAATCACTGAAACTCAATCATCAATCTTTGAATCAACCATAACTGAATCAATCAATCACTAAAAACCCATCATCTCTAAAGCAAATCATAATTGATCAATCTAAACATTTAGAACACTGTCACCAGAACACAAAGCAGAACCCATAACTCTGCATTAACAACCAGAACAAATTGCAACTTCAACCATCATATTTCATAATGTATACGCTACTTCGATGTGTCAAACCAACGTGTATACGTGCTTTCATCAAAGCAAACTAGCGTATAGATCTGCAAACACTAACTTAAAAACTTCACAGCTATTCCAGAGTTCAGTGATACCCAGATCATAACATTTGTAGAATAAAACATGTGCCAGTATTCAAATCTAGACTATCCATGATTAAACCACATAATGATAATTCATTTCAGGTCTTATGATCTTGATCCATCATCCATCATCAACCGCTTAGGTGCATCCTTAGTTAAGATCAAGCAAAGCATCAAAAACCCATAACCTACATATTTGATATAACTCTTCATAAGATATTCAATACTTTCCCACTCTGACCTAATGATCTTCTCCTCCTTATATAGTTTTAGGCCTTTCTCAATACCTTGGACCAAAACCACTTAGGACTAATACCTCGGACCAATACCTCGGACCAAATACCTCAGACCAATACCTTGGACCAAAACCTTGATTTTCCATCCCATACATACTTTTCCTTCTGTGAAAGTGCATGTATACGTATACGTTCTTTTTGTTCTTTGCGCCTGCTTGTATATGCTACTTTGACAAAGTGAACTAGCGTATACCTCTCTTTCTTCAACCTCTGGAGTTTGATCTGTAATCCTTTGCTATTAACCTGTTGAATTGTGAACTGTCATCTATGTGAGTTTCCCTCAAGGACAACACCTGTGTCATAATGCCAACAATCTCCCCCTTTGGACTTGATGGCAACCACAACACCAAGATACTCTCCCCCTTTGACATCAAGGGCAAAGGGCGAACCAAGATATTCTCCCTCTTTGATATTCATTATGTTGTCCATGCTCTCCCTAAGTACATGGTGAATTCTTTGATTAAGCTCCCCCTGTGTACATACTAAGATGCACTAAACCATCCATGCTCCCCCTGACCACATGTAAAGTTTGCAAAAATGTTTTCCAAAAGAAAATCATGACTCTATAACTCAACTATGTGAGTATGACCTTCCTATCACCAACGAATCATACATACATCAATCTTTCAACGAAGTGGGGATACACCAAATTTGACTCATGCACCCAACCAAGTGGGGATATACCGAATGTTTATACATGACTAAAATAGTAATTATTACATCATCCTTCCCATGCATAGTGGGGTTACAAATTAAGTCTTTACATGGCCTTTACATCAAATGATATACATGACATTTATAACAAGAACCAACAATCTAAACAAGACCATGATAGTCATCAGCAACTATCATACACCATATATGATCTGCACCATCAATATCTCTCAACAACATCAAGATCAACAACATGTATATGTCCATCATCAAAAGAGTCATCTAACTCAAAGCAACTATGCGAATAAAGAAGTATAAGTATGATCATGCACAAAGGTCTTCTAATATAATGCCAACAATGCATTATTAGAAACATATGCTCCCCCTGAATCTGTGCCAACTGTTCACTATCAGATCTGATCATTGCATTTGTTAATAAGAATCATCAAGGCATCATCATCAACTAGTTATTCATCAACTTATTAACAACTTATGAGGGCCAAAAACACTTCCACATATCATTAGCATACTGTAACCATCATCAATTAGAACAAAATAGATAATTTATAATTGACTAAACCTTATTAGACCCATTTTCTTGAGTTTGTCCCTTTGCTCTTTCCTCAAACCAACATATACACGACTGTGCAGTTTCGAACTCGCGTATATACGTGACTTGTCTTCATGAAAATTGCAAATGAGATTTAGAACACTGAAGTTTCACACTTTCAGCTCCCCCTAAGTCTGTTATCTCCGTACACTGTGCTATGCCACATCTTTATGCCTGTACTTCCTTCTTCTTCCATATCTTCGAGTGTGATGATGTTTTCTCCTTTTGGTATGGTGCTCAAAATTTTCTCCTCCATTCCTTTGCTATATGTCCAAACTTGTTACATGCATAACATCTTACATGTTTCATATTCCTTCTATAGCAGTCAATGGCTTTGTGACCAAACATATTGCAAGAAAAACAATATCCCTTAAAGTACCTGGAAGCTAATGATATTTTTGTGTGACGGTCTTGAACCATTCTACTTCTGCATCTCGCTGCAAGATGTCCAAAATTATGACATATAAAACATTCAACATTATTCATCAGAGGAAATAACCGACAATCACTTCCACAATTAGGAGTAAAAGATTTTCTTTGAAGATTTTCTTTCCTTGGTTGTTGATGGGGTTGACTTCTCATCTCTTTGTTGAGCATTTCAGATTTTGCATTAGAGTTCCTTGCCTCAACAAATTCATGAAAACCAAGGCCAATTTTGATGGTAGGAGACCCTTGACCACTAAGAATATTATCCAAAATCTTAGTACTATCTTGAAATCGTAACAATTTATCCTTTTCTTCTAATTTACCTTTTAAGATATTAACCTCAACCTAATATTTATCTTCCTTTTCCAGATATTTCTTCTTCAAGATTTCTTTATCCTTTCTTCCTTCTTCCACTTGTTTCCTTAATTTGAGAATCTCATTTTCTTGTTCTTCATCTGCTTGAGGTAGTCCTTCATTCTGCTTATTTTCAAGATCTTTTAGTGGGAGGATCTTAGCTTCAAGACTTTCACAGTAACTGGATCTATCTTTAAGTCTCTTGATTGTTGTACTCTTCTCATTTACTTCATTTCTTAATGATGTCACTTCATCCTATAGCTTTTGACATTGATCTTCCTTTTCCTTGTACTGCTTCCTTACTTTGTTTCCTTCCTCCAGCTGAGATTTTAATCTGGTAACCTCTTCTTTGAAGGCACATTCCATTTTGTTAAATAGATCTTGTTGATCTTTGATTTTATCTGCGAGTCTTTTAACTTTTTCCTCTATGTTTCTTTCATGATCACTACCAATATCTTCAATATTGCATGAACAAAGAAAAGTGTCACCAGAAGACCAAAAATTTGTACCTGATACTTCATTTGCTTGTTCATCTTCAATCTGAGGTGATTCTAAATCTAAATACTTGGCTCCACCTAATGGCCAATTTTCTCTCCTACTGTCACTGTTGCTTTGAGATGTCTTCTTTTTTTGAGGCGCTTTCTTCTTTAGCTTCTTTCCCATTATTTCTACAGATCTCCTTCAAGAAATCAAGCTTCTACCAAAGTACCTGCTCTAATACCAATTGTTGGAAATAACAATGAGGGGGGGGGGGGTGAATCAACGTTTATCAATTCGATAAATTTTTCATTTCATACTCAAATTTATATATGCTACTTCAGTGAAGGTAACTCGCGTGTACACGCAACTGTCTTTAAAGCAACAAATGTATATCCAACAAACTTATGATTTAGTTAATTCATCATATGTTGATCTTTAATCAGTGCATCAATACTTCATTAATCATATAAACAGTAACCATGTGCAGTACTAACAAAATAGACCATCTCACATAAGCAACACACATGAACACCAAGATTTAAGGTGGAAACCTAATGCGGGACAAAAACCACCTACTGCTGTCTTCTTTTGATATAAGAAAAACTTGTTTACAATCTTGTACTAGTGCAGACTCATACCAGTACGTAGGCACCCACCTATAGAAGACTACAACCTTCTTTCATTCTCCAACTTCTACTGGAAGGGAGCTACAACCCCTTAGCTCTTGTACTAGCCGATCTGTTTACTAGTACGTAGGCGTCGGCCTACAGAAGTCTCCAACCTTCACTCGTTTTCCAGCTACTACTAGAAGGGAGCTCCAACCCCTTGGATCTTGTACTAGCCAATCCATTTACTAGAATGTAGGTGCCAGCCTAAAGAAGGCTCCAACCTTCACTCGTTTTCCAGTTGCTATTGGAAGGGAGCTCCAACTCCCTAGCTCCTGTATTGGCCGATATGTTTACTAGTATGTAGGTGCAGGCCTACGAAAGGTTACGACCTTCTCTCTTCCTCTAGGGACCACATTTCATAAATTTTCAGACTGTATACTCCTAGAACACGACACCACAATCTGAAGGCCACGTTTCATCAAATTTTCATACTGGACCCATCAACAACATTGAAGCTCAGAATCAATCACAACTACAATACAACCATAAAATACATCTGCATCAACCAATCACTGAAACTCAATCATCAATCTCTGAATCAACCACAACTGAATCAATCAATCACTGAAAATGCATCATCATTGAAGCAAATCACAATCAATCAATCTGAACATTCAGAACACTATCACCAGAACATAAAGCAGAACCTATAACTTTGCATTAACAACCAGAACAAACTGCAACTTCAACCATCATATTTCATAATGTATACGCTACTTTGATGTGCTGAACCAACGTGTATACGCGCTTTTATCAAAGCGAACTAGCATACAGATATGAAAATACTAACTTAAAAACTTCACAGCTATTCGAGACTTCAGTCATACCCAGATCATAAAATTTGCAAAATAAACATGTGTTGGTATTTAGATCTAGACTATCCACGATCAAAACAAATAATGATAATTCATTTCAGGTCTTATGATCCTGATCCATCATCCATCATCAACCACTTAGGTGCATCCTTAGTTAAGATCAAGCAAAGCATTAGAAACCCATAACCTACATATTTGATCTAACTGTTCATAAGATATTCAAAAGTTGCCCACTCTGACCTAATGATTTTCTCCTCCTTATACAGCTTTAGGCCTTTCTCAATACCTCAGACCAAAACCACTTAGGACCAATACCTTAGACCAAATACCTCGGACCAATACCTCAGACCAAATACCTCGGACCAATACCTTGGACCAAAACCTTGATTTTCCATCCCATACGCGCTTTTCCTTCTATGAAAGTGCGTGTATACATATACGCTCTTTTTGTTCTTTGCGTCCGCATGTATATGCTACTTTGACAAAGTGAACCAACTTATACCTCTCTTTCTTCAATCTCTGGAGTCTGATCTGTAATCCTTTGTTGTTATCATGTTGCACTGTGAACTATTATCTTTGTGAGTTTCCATCAAGGACAACACCTGTATCATAATGCCAACATTAACTACATGGTTCTCTTTCCCTTTAAGATGTATAATTTAAAAGTCAAATTCATTTAAAAAAGCAATCCACATAGCCTGCCTTGCATCTAGGTTGGGATGCTTAAAGAAGCTTGTGAAACTACTTTGGTCCGTCATCAATAGGAATCTTTTCCCCAACAAGTAGTCATGCTTTTAGAGAATGGACTAAAACTGCTAGTTCTAAGTCATAGGAAAAGTACCTATGCTCACGCTCCTTTAACTTACGAGATTCGTAGGAAATGACCTTACCCTCTTGCATCAAAACACCCCTACGCCCTCCTGATAAGGATTTGTACAAACTATAAATTCCTTTCTTGGATCTGCAATTTTCAACATAGGAGCTGTGGTGAGTAAGTGTTTCAAATGTTCAAAACTTTGTTGACATTCTTCTAACCACTTGAAATTTTTTCCTTTCTTTTGCAAGGAAGTTATAGGGTATGCAACTTTAGAGAACCCCTCTATGAAGCGACAGTAAATTTGTCCAGGCCCATAAAAGAGAGTATATGTGCTGCATTTTTCAGAACCGGCCATTCTGTTATAGATTTAATTTTCTTCGAATCCACCGCTATACCTTCAGAGGAGATGATATGTCCTAACTACTGAATTTGGTCCTTGTAAAAATCACACTTGCTAAATTTATCATAACCCTAGTTTTCTCTCAAGGGTTGCAATACTATCCAAAGATGTTCCTTATGTTCTTATAGATTTTTGGAATAAACGAGGATATCATCAATGAATGGGAACAAAATTGTCCAAGAAGGGGTGGAAGATATTATTCATTAGGCTCATAAACGTTGCCAGAGCATTGGTGAGTCCGAATGACAAAACACCGAACTCATAATGGCCATACCGTGTTCTAAACGTTGTTTTATAAATTTCTTCATCCTTTATTTGTATCTGGTGATATCCAGATCGTAGATCAATTTTTGAAAATACCGTAGCAGCCTTAACTTGATCGAATAGATCATCAATTATTGGAAACATATATTTTTTCTTAATTGTTAACTTATTTAGTTGCCTGTAATCAATACATAGGTGAAGAGTGCCATCTTTTTTTCTGAGAAAAAACTATAGCTCCCCAAGGAGACATCATGGGACGAATGTAGCCTTTGTCTAATATCTCTTGGAGTTGCATATTCAACTCTGTCAACTCATGGATACTCATTATATAAGGGTATTTTGATACCAAGGTAGGTCCGGGGACTAATTCTATAGTAAAATGATATTTCTTCTGGGGATAATCCCATAATCTCTTCTGGAAAGACATCTACAAACTCTTGAATAATTGGTATTCTTTCCAAAGTAGATACCTTTTATTTAGAATTAATATAGCCCACTTGAAAAACATAGATTTGGCAACCTTTATAGATGCACTTACCAAATCGATGGGATGAAATAGGGCGTAACTTGAATTCCCTTCTAATTCTCTTTATTTATTTTCTAATACCATTGTTAGTAAGGAAATTAATAGTCTTATCCTTACAATTTACTAAAGTCCAGTGATCTTGCTATAGATTTGGTCTTAAAAGTTTTCAAGACTTATTTGGAACACTGTATACATAATGGTTGTTTGTTGTTTCTATTATGCGTAATATAAAATATTGCATGGCTAATGCGACTTCTTGGTAATTATTTGTACTGATCGATGGTTGCAATTCTTGATCAAGTTTTTAGCTTATATTTTTTGATTGAATTTGCATGAGTATTATGGTAGCATTTCATTTTTCAAAGAAAGGGTTTTGAGAAACAAATTCGTCAATTTGTGTTTGTCTTTTTTGCTTTTAACTATTGCAACTCCTCTTGTTCTCAATTGACTCATAGGGTTAGTCTTACCCAAAACCGTTCTCTCAGGCTATCCACAGTCGACTAACCTCAAGAGATAAATCTAGGCAATAACCCTGATCCAATCCGTGGTCAAACTTAAGGGTTTTCCTTTATAGTCGCAACATGCCTTCAACGGTTGAAGTTTCAATTGTTATGTGTATCTGGAACTTGTATATGGATGGTAACTAGATTGATTGTTTACACCATTATGATGTTTCTCCTCAACCCTATTGTAGTCTTTTATTAGTAGTTTCCTTTGGGAAACTAACACATCTCTGTTATTTGAGAAATTTGAATATAATTCTTTCCAATTTTATACACTAGTTCCTTATTGTCATGGTTACCAAAGAACCTTGTCCAGGAATTTACAGGTGGGACCACATCACCCTACCAATGAGAAATTGGCTATTACATCCAGTTTCTCCCCCCAAGCTCCTCTATCCTAGAACAATTACTTAGGTAGCAGTCTCCTCAAATTGAATTCATTGGCATCAGGACTCCTCAATCCAGCCTTGAATTTCTACAAACCTAGTCTACAGTTCTAGAATTTCCATTGGCTCTATTTCAGCTTAGGGATACTCCTCCAAGCAAGGTTTCTGCTTTTCTCTTTCTTTCTCTCTTTTTTTCCTTCTCTCTAGAGTTCCCTCTCATCTCTAGAAATAGGAAAAAAGAGATAACCACACTTAAATGTTAACTGTTTAGTAACAATGAGTTCCTAAAATTCAACATAAATTTATTTAAAAAACTAATTATTTAAGATTACTCCAAATTCCAACTTTTCACTATGTTTAGTAAATTTATAAATCCTCAATATTAAAAGTAATTATTGAATTATAATACCGAGTAGTGTCACATTCTCTTCTCAAGTTATCCATTCTTTAAACAAAGGTATCGAAAATCACTGCTTCCATTTGTGTCGAAAGTTATTTTCTGTATATCAAATATTTATTCGTGAGAAAAATTTAAAAACTCTAGTTTATTATTTAAAAAAATCAGATCCTATTTATTATTTTAGGAGAAATATTTTAAATTAAAAAATAATATTGTATAAAAAAATGTAACTAAGGCCATTTGAAAGATTTGATTGTGATAAAAAGACAATATGTCATGAACACATTGTTACAATCACGATAATATGCTTTATATGAATTTTTTTGACAAATAACCTTTCATAGGAGATGAAGGGTTAATTAGACAACTCAGATCTTGAATGTGAATTAGTATCTGTCACTAATTTTGAATAATTTACAGATAATTATTTTTTAAAAGTCTTTGTAACGTTTATATCAATAGAAACAAGGTTAGTCAATATTATTAATTTAATTTTATTTGACTATGGTCCATAAATAACTATGGTCCATTTTTATTTATGGTTATTAAAATCAATATTAATAAATTAATAAATTAATTAATATGGTTAATAAATAATAAATAATTTTTTATATAACTATTAATAATAATATTAATAAAACCCACGGGGCTTTGGATTGACGGTGAATGGGTGCATTGTTAAGGCACTCCTTGCGATAGGTTTCAAATCCCCCGTGGGTACTTAGGTTAGTCTTAACTTAGAAAAAAAAAAATAATAATATTAATAAATAATTTTATTTTTATTTTATTTATTTATGAAATATATATATATATATATATATATATATATATATATATATAAAAGTTTTTTATTATAAATAAGAATAATTAAAAAAAACTAATTTTTTAACTGTTAGTTTCTAACGGGATTCTGATGCATTTTTGCTATTTATTTATTCATTAATATCTATAGATTTTTTCACTTTTATTTTGAGGATAAACCATATTCACTGATTTGAAACCACCAAATAATACCGATGTGATTAATCTGAAAAACATGCTTACTACATTATAAATCACAAAAACCTAAAATCTAATTTTGTATCAATTTTCAAACCGAAAAACATAAATAACAAAATAAAAAATAAAAAATACATTATAAAATGTTTAATATTTGTAACCAAATATATAAAATTGTTAAATATATATTTAAATAATATTATGAGATCAAATTATAACATGGGCATGAATAAATACACATATTTAGGCCGATAGGCCTTTCCTATGCATCAACAATTGTCAACACTTTCATCCTCCTCCGTTGGATCAAGTGAGACACTTTCAACCATTGATTTGAAGTGTGACTGCTTTTTCCAAATATCAGTTGAGTTGCCTTCTTGACATGGCAAGATATTTTTACTGCTTTTTCCAAATATCAGTTAAATTGCCTTCTTGACATGGCAAGATATTTTCACTGCTTTTTCTATCTTCGGTGGCTTTTGGCAAGCACTAGCTTATCGTTAATTAGGCCGGCTGTTTAACATTTTTTTATTTTCTATTAGCCATATTGCTTAACTGTCTTGCTTTCCCTAATAGGAATGAAATTGCTTCCATAATAGAAATGAAAAGGTTGTTGCAGGTTTGTGCACTTGTACTGAGGCATTTTTAGCCTCGTCGTCATGAAGAATAGCATCTTCATCAATTTCCTTCAATTCAGGCTTCTTCTTGAAGCATTTTGGAAGCTCGGAACCAAAATTGAGAATCTTGAAGTCAAGCTGGCAACCATTATTAGAAAGCTTGAGGTCATCAGATCTAGGATCCTCGACGTTTACGGTTAACCTCGAATCCTGGGTTATGAGCAGTGTTTACTCCACCTCCAAGCATTACAGGGCGCATTGACATGCCCTTTCTCATTAACATGGATTGCATATCATTTTCCCTGGTCTTGGTCTCTGGGATCTTCATTTTTACGCCTTTTTGGTCTCTAGCATTTTTGTTTTTTAATCAAATCTGCTTGAATTTCCAATTGGATTGATCGATATCAATCAATCCCATTCTTATCGTCATTCTCACGTATTCCTAATCTTCTTCTTATTCATTTTTGTGAGATTCTCGTTTCTCGTGACCACTATCTTGATAGGTTTAGAGTGGCCTGGCAGGTGACCAACAAACCATTCCCAGAACCGAACCAAAGGGTTTGAAGTGGAGTAGTCCCGCTCTGCTCACTGCATATTCTGTGAGATGACTCAGATAAACAGCAATAGAGCTCATTATCGTGGAAAGTGTTCAACACGCGGGCTTTACACTTTGTCTCGCCTTTGAACCTCAAATCAATGGCCGTTTTTCAAGCAGCATCAGATCTGTCCTTTTTGGCTGGATACTTTTCATTCTGGTTTGATCTGTTAAAATTTTTAACATGTAATCAGAATTTTCCACAGTAATATTGAAGGTTTTCGTGATTGATTTGTAATGCAGAGTAGAGGTAGCTGAGAAAACCTCTTTAAGTATTTGGTGGCTCCCGCTCATGCTCCAATTCTCGCTGAGAATTTCCACGATAATAATGGAAGCTTTTTATGATTGATTCCGATGCAGAGAATAATTGAGGTAGCCTAGAAACCCTTTATAAATGTTTGTTAACTCCCGTTTATGCTTCAATTCCTTTTCTCAGGAAAATTCACTTCACATTCTCATTTCCCGACAGTTTTCGGGGTTGTCTATTGAACGCTCCTATGAAAATCATAATAAAAGCGATTGTGACATGCAATTAGTGTTTTATTTTTACAGCGGAGAGAGCATTGAATAGGCAATAAGTATTCCGAGATGTCTTATTCGTACGTGTTTACTTGTATGTGCAGTTGTCAGAGGCATTCATCGAATTTTTCCAGGTAAGTACAAAACCTATAACCCTCTTTGCTGATAAATCATAATTAGCGTTAAAATTAGGGTATCATCAATTTAGATTAAAATTTATATAATTTTTAATTTCCTTAAAAATTAAAAATAGCAGATTTTTCTTAATATATTTCCTTAAAAATAACAGTATGGTAAAGACAAGACTGTTAGCAGTACTCACTAAGATAGAAACCATGTAGATATTGCATGCAGATTAAATAACTACTAAGGAAGAAATGTAATATTTGAAACAACAAATTAATATCTAAAACAACAAATCAGTATATGAAAACAGTAAAAGAAATGATACTAATAACTTTATCTATGTAACTAAAAGAAAACATGATTCACATCTCTGTGATTAGTTCTAGTGGGAATGATGAACATTGGGACAGAGTTGCCAAAAACCAACAATTTTAGTAATAACAATAAATACCCTATTTATTACATAAATAAGAGTTCTAGATATTAGAAATGCTCTAATAAATTGTGAAACCACATTTTGATGGAAAAACAACTCAATAATAAAACAGTCTCCAAAATTATATGGCGGTAATGGTTGAATTTCTACTGGGTTAGCCAGAGACCAAGCTATTTCCAGCAGTCTCTTGTGCAACCCCATATCAGAGTTCAACTCTATGAGCATAATGCAATAATAATTATAAAGGAGAACTTATTAATTAAAAACTTGAATCTAAAACTGTCCCAAAGGGACAAACAATAATTTGTAAGATACCCAATAACCAAGCTTGTAGTGAAGCTTAAATGTAAAGCGAATAGAACACGTTCCAATGCCGTCATTAATTAAAATTAAGGTCTAGAATTCCCATTTTCCAGAAAGCTGTAACCACCACGGTTATGCAAAAGTGTAAATGGATCATTCATAGTTCTGGCAGCCTGGCAGGCTCAAAAGCTAAGACTATCAACAAATAAGTCTGGGCTAGCCGAGGCCATTTACAAAATAATATAACTATATTAACAAGAGTAGTCTAGCCAATGGGTGTTATCTCAACAACAAGGATAAGTAACATGTAAAGCAAGTATTTGAAAACCAAATCCTTAGCTCAAGGGCGTGAGAGCCAATGACCTCAGATGACCTAAATCTCAAGTTCAAATGACTGTATTTACAACCTAATAATGAAATTGCAAATACCCATGCAAGATTCAGAGTATGCCAAGCAGAACTTCAACCATTAAAACCATAACTCTCATAGAAGCTATAAGAAGCCAACCTAGACAGTTTGGGGTTCGAATTGATTCTAGTGGCTCTAAAACCCCATCCCTCATATATTGGACCATCGATCCAGTTACTTGTGTCACCAAGGAAAAAACCCTTGTTAGATACAACTATGCTTGAAACTGAATTAGAACTATGACTAAGAATTAAGAAAAGAAGAAGAAACTAATTGTGTATTACCTATTTTGGGTATGAAGAAACCAACTTTGAAGCACAAATAGAACCTCAGCTGCCACCAAGAGGCACCCCCATAGCTTCAACAATCCTCATGTAATCTAACTTTAATAAATTGCGCAGAGGCAACAGGTAATTGAGAATCCTTTGCCGCAATAGATGTAGGGAACCTACTATCGAATATGTCAAATGCTGGAGAAGACTATGTAGCACCCAAGAAGCGGCAGCAAAGGAAAGAAACTGAAGAATTGGGTGATTTTTTCAGGCCGTAGAGAACATGATCAGGGAAGGGTTGCAGAACCCTCTCATCGTTGGTGTAGGAACACAAATGATCGTCTACCGCCAACTCTTCAGAAGCCATTACCCTAACCCTAACCCAAACCTCCAGATGTGTTGGATCTCCCTCATTTGCATTTACCAGAGGATTAACTCCGAGTGACAGGATCAATGGACTGCATCTGGACGGTAGAAGGAGCACCCTCAGGATTGAGGCATCCTCCTTGAAAGACAAGAGCCGAATGATGAACTCATTCATAAATGTAAAGCCATCACATGAATTCTTGTGAAGTGACTTGTGTAAGGCCGAACAACATGTGTAGTACGTATCTGGTATAAGGTTAAGTTATTAAGTACCAATTAGACCTTGTCATCACTTATCTAATTTATTATAGGATTAAACACAATATATCGATTGTTTAAATATAATTTTTTTTAATATATTATTTAGAATTATTAATGTGACTGTTACATTTGATATATTTCCTTTTATCTTTCTTTTTGTCGTTCAAAGATTCAGAATTGGATTTTCAAGGATTGACAACTAGATTCGAATTGTGGTCTTTTGCATTAGGACGCCAATGATGACTTCGAACACGATCTGGAGGCCGTGCTTGATTTGATAGAGAATTGAAGGTCATAACTCTCATCTCAACAGTGTGAATGTGATACTGAAGGCTTTGACTCTTCAAAATATCATTTGCAATTATATTTAGGCTGGAAAGAGGTTTCAAAATTATGCTTTTCAAAAGATTATGTTAGTTTAGATTTTGTTTACTTTGGAATTGATTATAATTGATTTAAATATTTACTTGCAGGGTTTGGTGGCAATAATCACATGAAAAATAAATTATTTGGTTAATCATATCTCTAGGTTTAAGAGTGGCTCCAACCTTTAACCAATTTTTTTGTTTATTTCTTTGAAGTTGCCCTCTAGATTTATATGATGTTTCCTATAGGAGTTTAGTTATTTATCTACAAATTGTTGCAAAAAAGGTTGTGGAAAAATTTTATCCCACAAAACCTTTGTCACAAATTATGCTCTTGAAAATTCACTATAACAAAACTAAATTAAGAAAAAGGTCAATCCAATAATTGTTTTTCAATAATTTACCTTTCTAATACCATGTCCACCTATTCTTTGACAAGGACTAGAAAACAATTTCCTACAATACCAAATTATTTGTTTGATGTATTAATTTCTATCTTGGTTACACATCAGAACTATAGCTCCCTCGTCTAAAATTTGGAGCTTTGGTAGTGCATCCACCTTGGATGCAAAGAACTACAAGGGATGCATGAAACTAGAATCATATTAACTCGAACAATCTTTATAAGGAGTGTAAAAATAAAAATCTAATACAATCAATGCTAGCTAAAGCATTTCTCTTAGAAACTCAAGAGGAAAGGAATGTGAGAGGTTCTACAAACTTGTCATGCATAATCAACACTTACCATAATAATTTCATGCTTTCTTTTAACACAATTTTCCAATCTCCAATTTTCTGAGCTTTTGCACACTTGGAGAAGTGCATTTCCACTATTTGAACTTTCTGTATATCACTGCAATCTGAATGTTGCCTAAAAAGTTGAAATGTGTTCTAGCATTTTCTATCTCTTCCAGTCTGCATAGATTGTCCCAAATGGAAAAAGGTAGTGCATTTAGAATCTAATGTGGAAACATCAGTGGATCATTTGATTTGATAATTGATCAATGAAATGATAATGACCTAGGCTTCACTACATCCTTGAAGGAATACAGTTGGGAAGTGGAGGGTGCATTGACACATAGGGCTTCTCCAAGAAGCCTAAGAAAAAATGCATTATAGCATCCTTGTTGATGACATAATATACTATAAGGAAACATTTGATGAATTAACTTGTCACATATAAAACCCTCTAACGGTTTAGTGGGATACACTCCTTTTGTTGTATTTGAGACATCAAATTGGAAACAAAAACCATGTACTCATTTATAAAGAGAAGGTTTCCCCTCAAAGGGACCTCATAAATACTTGAAGTTCTTTACCTGGTGCATAGATTATGATTATGAGCAATGAGTTTGCTTGTTGATGCTTGCATTGGAGAGTTTGAAAAACCTTATGCACATGCATTCATGAGTGGGCATTGTTCGTGGCAAGATGAACTTCCCAAATCTTCTATTCTTTGTGCTTTACACTTTTAGAAACAATTGCTAAAATAAAATTCTCTTACCTTAAAAATAATAATAATAAATAATTAAAAAATAATTCTTTTATATATAAATTTAATAACAAAAATAAATCTTCATTCATTTAACATTTAACATTGCATAATGCTGAGAAAAGTGAGATACTCTCTTCTAAAGTTATCCATTCTTTGAACAAGCTACCAAAATGACTCTTCCGTTTGTATCCAAAGCTATTTTCTCTTTGAGATATTTATTATCGAAAGAAATGTATTATTAATTTTAAAAAAATAATATATATTATTTTAAGTCAAAAATAATATTATATATAAAAAAAGCAACCAAAGCCATTTGAAAAATTTGATGATGATAAAAGGACAATATAATAAACGTGAAGGATGGAATCCCTATAAAGTGAATCTACAAGAAACTTCCATAAAAGATGCAATTTTCTCGGGTTCCATTTTCAAAGAGTCTATGTGTGCATGCCATGAACACATGGATACAATTACAATAATATGCTTTCTCTGAATCATTTTTTATCAAATACCCTTTCATAGGAGATGAAGGGTTAGCTAGACAACTCAGATCTCGAATGTGAATTAGTATCTATCACTGATTTTAAATAATTTAAAGATAATTAATTTTTATTGAAGTTTTTGTAATTTTTACATTAATTTTCGAACGGAAAGATATAAGTAACAAAAATGGAAATAAAAATTAAATTATAAATTGTTTCATATTTGTAATCAAATATATAATATTGTTAAATATGTATTTAAACAATATTAAGAAATCAAATTATAACGGGGCCATGAGTAAATACACATATTTATAAATAATGTCATAAAATTATATGATTTTATAATATCTGAGTGAGTAATCATAATTCTATAATTAGTATTAAATATTAAATTTGAATTTTTATCAATTAATTTAATTTAGAAATTCAAAAATTATTTATAAATATTATTATGCAATTTTTTTGCCAACAATTTAATGAAATTACTTTCCGGTATTGAGGCATCACCTCCCAATATCCGAGAAAAATTCAAAAATATTTAAATGAAAATCTAATATATATGTAAGTAAATATCCAAATTGATTCTCGAATAACATGATTGTAATGACCCCAGACAATGTAAATGTGAGATTTTACTGTGGTAAAAGACAGTATGACAGTTGTTGTTTATGTTTTAAAAACAAAACTGTGACAAACTATTTTATTAAAGTAATTTAAATGTTTTCTTGAAATGCTGGCAGCCTCTAGGAGGTGGATTTAAAAAGAAAGAGATCAGTTATAATAACTGATTGAAACTACCCTCCCAAACAGGAAAAGTCCTGGCTGTAGGGAGGAAGTTCTGTGCTGTGGGGACAGACAGAAGAGACCTTTTCCAAGAAAAGGAAAAAGGAAAAAAAAGAAAAGGAAAACTGGTTAAGTCTGGTAAGGACCAGATAACCAGGCACAAGGTGCACAAATCTTGTTGAGGGCTTGAGGCCTGCAAGATGGCTCGGGGGGAGAATTCCGTCTGAGAGATGGATCTCATGGCTGGGTGGAAGAGCAGAAACAAAGTACAGGTGACTTGCTTGAGAACCTATTCCTGACTCTGGTGAACCAGGTACGGTTTCAAGCTGCAGAGTCTCTGATTGAATATAAATATACAGTGAATTTACAGTAGGTAAATAAGGATTATGTTTCATTCTCCTAGATACTGTTATATTGTTTAAGTAACTGCACAGGTGTAGTTTTAAGTGAAAGGTCAGTTTATCAATCGAGAGACATAATTTAAAACTAGTCATGTGGTAAATAAAGCTACAATAGGTGTAGTTAATTAAAAGACTGATTATAGAATAAGAAGGGAAGTTACCCAAAAACCGGCTATTGAATAATAGACCTGACACAACCTCGTCAGAAAGACAGAGGCACTGTTTTAATAACAGAACAGCTAATAATGGAACAAACAGTGTAGAATACCTTGAATTTAAACAAGCAGTTACTATATTGTGTCGACAGGAACGAGTTTAGAACCCTCTGCGTCTGGGTAGAGAGCGCCGACTGTGGTCGGATTCTAACTTGTCGACGGAAGGAAATAAACTTACAGCTATTATAACAATGACTGTTGATATGTGAAGAAATAAATAAGTTATTCCAGACAAGGAGAATTTATTTTGTAAACTGTGCAAAACAGAGAGCGTACTTCATTCCATTATATCAACGTTATTAAACTACAAGTGCTCGCAGATACAATAGTAGAGAAAACAGTTTGATAAGAGCGATAAAGGAAAATGAGATATCTTTACAGAAACCCTGTACATGCTACTTCAAAAGGAAAAACTCTGGACTTACATATATTCCGACATTTTCATAAAGAAAAGAAGAAGCATGATATTGTTATCATAACTAACCGAGGGCGTCCTGTACAAGTTTAGCAAAGACGAGAGTCGCATAGCAAACACCAGAACGAATGACTCGAAACCATAAGCATAACCTGAGTAAATCTATGAGCCTGTCGTCGTTGAGATGAGCGAAACCAATGGTAACAAAACAAACCACCATGCACTGTTCTGATAACTGTTAAATACACAGAGTATATTCATAAAATACGCAAGCATAAGTTGCCCTGGGAACATAGACAGAGTAACAGTTCCATCTATAAATTACAAAAAAATAACACCCGGGTGGTGAATCGTGAAGAGGCAATAACTGTACATACATTAATAAAACGGAAAACCTCAAACAGGACCTGAATCCGTTAGTCCAGGTCTGTGCATTACGGCCAGACCCGATGCCTTATGATTTATATCAGATATATCAAACCAAAGTCCAAGTATGCCGCAAGGGCAGTAAAACAAACAAAATGAAACCGTAAATGCATGCTATAGCACTCAGAAACTCCGCCGTGGATGATAACTTAACAGGGCGGGTCATGGACTCAACCAGACAACAAGAAAAACTGAATGCAATCGTGAGGGTTCTCTGTGGAGAATACCTCGGCATCGAAGCAAGGAAACCCTCATTCGAACAGCGGTCTGCACCAACCAAAACATAACCAGCTCATAGTCAATGAACTCCGAGCTCTCGTATGCAGAGCAGGGCAAACAAGAGTTGAGAACTTACCGTGGCCGCCGAGAAGGGTTAAACCTTCGAGTTTAGCCACCTTGGCACCGGCAGAGGGGTTTGAATAACCCAGCCGCACGCCCTGTCAACAAAAAGGAAACAAGTCCATAAGATTCATTACATTTCACAACGAACTGTAAATGCTTTCTGTAGATTCAAGAGACGAGGGTCAATACCTGTAAGGGCGTATTGATGTGCACTTCACGGCCTTCGGAGAGGTTGCAGGTTACAAATATAACGCCGGTGGTACCGAACCAGAGACTAAACGCCGAAGCGGAGCCGAAAGAGCCGAAGGAACAAATAAACCCTGAGCCTGCCCGAATGAGATTATATGAAGACTTAAACCCTCGAATACATTCCAACCCTTTGATCCAAGGGAGCAATCGTGACCGTCCATGCAAGGCGGGAAAGCAAAGCGGGAACGCCGAGAAAACTGTAACCGAGGTGTCACATGGCCGAAGGGACAAGCCATGCCACCTGCCGTGGTGTGGATCGAAGTTATTAAGGCGACGGGTGAGTTGGCACCTGCATGGGCTGCGGCCGGACCACCAAACCCCGCGCCACATTAATACTTACTGCAGGCTAAGGTAGACTAATAGCTGGAAGCTACCGTAAGTCAAATGCCTGTCTTAAACCATATGACAGCGTAATATAATACCACATAATAGTACACGTATACAAGGTTATAACAACGAATAGACAATTGGCTACCTAGCTGTAAAATATATGGCATAAAGTATGGAACAATATGATATGAAGTTAAATATGTGATTATGCATAAGGAATAATCATGTAGTATAGCAAGTTCTTTATGTGATGTATACTTTTAAAAAAAAAATTATGTATTGTGAACAAGGGTGTGACAAATTGGTATCAGAGCCCAGTTTCAACACTGTGGCCTCAAGCATGACATGTTTCACTGTGCAGAAGCATACACCATGCATACATATGAAAGTTAATGATTTACTTAACTGTTGTTCTGTCTATTTAGGGGTGAGATACAGAATTATAACAGCTAACAGTTAAGCCAGAAAAGGAAACGAAATGCAAGGAACCGGCAGTAACCCTCGAGAAAACCCAGAGCTGTGGGTACAGTTGGGTGAGGAAACACGAAGTACCAATCTTGCAATACTGGAAACTGTTCAGGAGTTGAAAAATGAGATGGCACGTTTGCGAGAAGACAACGCGCGTTTGACGGTGGAACAAGAAAGAATTCTGAAGAGTTTGTCGGATAGGCAAAATCCACCTCTATCTAACCCCAGCGCGGAACAGCAGAGGATGACAGAAGAACAAGACTATCAGATTGAACCTGAAAATTCAGAAGGCAAAGAGGATCACTCTGACAATGTACCAGAGCAGCAAACCTCAAAACGTCAGAGAATGGAGCTGCAGGGAGAATTTCGAAAAATTAAACCCCCACATTTCGATGGCGAACAGGAGGAAGCAGCTGAAGCATGGTTAATAAATATGAATAAATATTTTCAGTTGTATGAGTATGATCATAACTTGAAGGCGAGACTAGCTATCTTCCAGTTACAAGGTAAGGCAACCTTGTGGTGGGAGGAAATCAAGATTGTCAAGGGGGTAAGTGAACGGACCATTACATGGGAGAAGTTCCAGAAATACTTCAAAGAAAGGTACCTGACCGAGCGCTTCTACGATGAAAAGGCAAGAGAATTCCATGATTTAAGACTGGGACAGACCATGGACGAGTTCATTAATCGCTTTACCTCTCTGCTACGTTATGTACCTTATATCAAAGAGGAAAAGGCCAAGGTACAAAGGTTTGTGAGCAGCTTACCTTCGTATATAAGGGAGAGGATTGAGTTTGACAATCCTAGGACCATGGATGAGGCTATTCGTAAAGCAAGGATCTGCTACCAGCAGAATAAACAGAAGGGGGATACTTCCAATAAAAGGTGGAATGAAAAAAGGAGTAGTCGGATGGTTGGCAGCAGCAAGGGAGGTCGCAGCAATGGAAGTAAGGGAGCTGGCAAAGGATTAAACAGTAGATCTGTAGCAAAGAGTGCACCCCGAGCTAGGCCAATAAGTGAATCTAGAGTAAGTGAGCAGCCTGTTAGGCCAGAAGGTGAAGGGATGACCAGACCTCCAGTTCAATGCTGGGGCTGTGGAGGACCTCACTATGTTAAAAACTGCCCACAGCGAAAGGGGACAGACCAGATATCCCAAATTCATGAAGCTTCGACCGTTGGGGACGTGGCACGTAATGTACCCAGAATTAATGCAGCTTTGGAGGACCGCCAAGCGGAATACCAGCCGACTATGGTTGAATTTGAAGGTAAAATTTCAAACCTTTCTATAGCTGTTCTTATTGATCCAGGAGCTACCTTAAGTTATGTTAGCCCAAAGATAGTAGAACAGTGTAAGTTACAATCTGAAAAATTCAGGAATCCGTGGTTGGTCCAGTTAGCTACAGGAGCCAAGAGACGGGTCTTGGCCAAGATAAATAACTGCTCTCTAACTATAGCAGGGCAGCCAATAGTGGCAGACTTAAACATACTACCTTTGGGTTCATATGACATCCTGATCGGAATGGATTGGCTGGAGAAACACTGGTCCTTAGTGAATTGCAAGACAAAAACCATTTACTATAAGGATGACCGTGGAGAGCAGCAGGAATTACAAGGAATCAAGCATCCCGTACAGATTCGACCCATTACAGCATCTCAGTTAGCTAAATGCATCAGAAAGAAATGTCAAATTTACGCTATTCAGGTGGGTTATGCAAATCAGAAAGAAAAAACTGCTACGCTGGGTAGCATTCCGGTGGTACAAGAATTTGCAGATGTTTTTCCCGAGGAAGTACTGGGATTACCACCTAAAAGAGATGTGGACTTCACTATTGAATTGATTCCGGGGGCAGCACCCGTGTCACGGGCACCATACCGAATGAGTGTACCAGAACTAACAGAATTAAAAATGCAACTGCAGGAGCTGCTAGATAAAAATTACATCCGTCCCAGTGTATCACCCTGGGGAGCCCCAGTGTTATTTGTCAAAAAGAAAGATGGAACTTTTCAGATGTGCATTGATTATCGTCAGCTGAATAAGCTCACGATTAAAAATAAATATCCTTTGCCCAGGATAGACGAACTTTTTGATCAAGTGAAGGGGGCAACGGTATTCTCTAAGATCGATCTGCGATCTGGTTATCATCAGATCAGAATTAAAGAAGAGGATATCACTAAGACAGCTTTCAGAACGCGATACGGGCATTACGAGTTCGTGGTGCTACCTTTTGGTCTGACCAATGCACCTGCTACCTTCATGTGTTTGATGAACAGTGTGTTTCATAGATTCTTAGATAAATTTGTGTTGATATTCATAGACGACATTCTGATTTACTCCCGATCAAGGAAGGAGCATGAGGAACACCTTAGATTGGTGTTGCAAACTTTGCGAGAACATCAATTATATGCAAAGTTTAGTAAGTGTGATTTCTTTAAGGAGGAGATACAATACTTAGGCCATGTAATCACAAAGGAAGGAATTGCAGTAGACCCTGAAAAAATCAGAACTATAATGGAGTGGCCCATACCAAAGGACGTGGCAGATATTAGGTCCTTTATGGGGCTAGCGGGTTATTATAGAAGATTTGTGGAAGGCTTTTCAAGGGTAGCATACCCTATTACCTCCTTACAAAAGAAGGGAAAGGTATTTAAGTGGACCTCAGAATGTCAGCAGAGCTTTGAACAGCTCAAGCACTTACTCACCACCGCGCCCATATTGAGTATAGCTGATCCTAATAAGGATTACGTGGTCTGTACTGACGCAAGTAAAGAAGGTGTGGGAGGAGTGCTGATGCAAGAAGGAAGAGTAATTGCATACGAATCAAGGAAACTAAAGGAACATGAGCAGAAATATTCTGCTTACGACTTGGAGCTGGCAGCTGTTATTCATGCACTGAAAATGTGGCGACACGGTTGAGACCCCATAGGAAAAAGGGGAAAAAAGGTTATGCCAAGTTTGGTAGGGATCAGATGGCAAAAAGGAAAAGAAAAAGAATTACTCTTTGAATAAGAGGAAAAAAAAAAAAGGCTATGTTTGGTAAGGATCAGATAGCATGTGTGTGGAAGGTGAAAGCTTCCTGAACCGCTACGTCTGGTAAGGACCAGATAGCAAGACTCTGGTGTGGCCAGAGGGTTGCAGACAGTAAGGATCTGCAAAAGTGCTTGGGGGTGGAAGATCGAGGAGGATCTTCCTAAGGTCGGGTGGTTGACAAGCGCAAATAAGAGGTTTACCTCTGCTCAGGTATGGTCTACTAAGAAACCTAACAGTTAAAAGAATTTGTTTATAAACTGTGAAAATTAATTAAGATTTATGACAGACTAGACTGTACATAGCATTGGAAGAGTTTCTGTAATTATGCAGACAATGGTAGAAGTGGAAACGGAAAATACATTGTTAACTTTAAGAATTAGCTTCTGCGCAACTGGCAGAGATTAAATTAGATTTTAATTAAAAAAAACAGAGTTTCCATGCTGTAACAAATTCCTGTAGCATAAGTGATAATCAAACAGGAAAACCGAATACTGTGTATAATCATTTCAGCTTACATAATCGAATCGAAAACAATAAAAATTGTACACATAGATTCCTAGAAATACTGTTGAGGAAATAAGAACTGTTTAGATCAAAAAACTGGAATAATGCATATACCTTAGTCCCAACAACCAATTTCAAGTTCACAATATCATCATCTTAATAGTGTATTTAAGAATGCATGAAAACGATAATGAAAATACTCCTATGCTCGAGGAACAGAGGAGGGGCAGCGCCCACATCATATACTTAATAAGCGATAATAGGCATTTTTGAGCCTGTAAAGAAAAGGCCGTAGCATGTGTGTTAAAACAGGGCCTGTAAAGAAAAGGCCATAGCTGTGTGAGTATTATTGGACAGTCAGCGAGGGCTTCCGTAGTCGAAGCTGACAACTCATATTTTTCTAACATGAAAAGTAACCATAAACCAAGAAAGAACATGGAAGCATGTTACTCAATTAAATTCACAGTAAAAACCTCCGTTAAGGCAAGCATATCCAGAATACACAGTGAATAAAAAATACTGGAACTCAGGCAAGAGTTTACCCACAATGAACCAGTAGTATTCCTTAAAAAAAAACCTAACTGAAAACAATATTATGGAGGAAATCTCAATATATTAACCAGTCAATGTTCGACCCTTTGTAACAATTGATAACCTTTGATTATGAAACAAATTATACAGTAAATGTCGGACATCCAACGTATCCCAACTAAGGTTTCCGCCTGAATGGTTGGCATAGAAACCAATTTATTTTACAAGCAACAGAAACGGGAAAAACGTTAATTTCCTCATGGGAAGAAACCCCTGAAAACAACGATGGACTTCCATTGCACATGCATAACTCAGATAGCCTATCAAGAAGGACAACGGTTCAGTCCGTTACCCAGGGAACGCCTCACAAGTTTAACCATGGATGCATACAACTCTTACCCGGAACATGGAATGGGTAGGGAAGCGGAGCAGGCTCTCCATCGCACGTCGGCCTCGGCAACTGAACTCCTCACCTGAGACTCATTCAAAAAACAGAGCAGTAAAGATTAAAACCTACGGAAGAGATTAAACACAAACGAAAATGAACTGTAACCAAGAAGATTTGGGTGAGCGGCTTACCATGATCAGAATCAAAAGGTAGAGAATTCCTACCGCACAATAGACCGCCTGAAGGAAAGGTTCCCTGTGCAAATGCGAAGCGCCAGAGAACTGTGAACGACAGGGGGTCGTTCCAACAATGAAAAGGCTGAAGAATTATCAAACGCATAAAGACTTTCAATACTTACTACTGACCCATGGCTCGATGTCAGCCCTCGATCTGGCGGATTCATCTCCGCCGTGGGATTGAGCATAGAAAACCCGAGAAATAGCTACCATGTGGTAAGATCGAGGTAAGTGTCAGTCCGCATGAAACCCTGGAGTCCTGAGCACGCGAGAGCACATGGTGTCAACTGGCCGGCCGTTCATCGTGCCAGATGGACGATGTGGAGAAGGCCAGTTGGGGCAAGCGTCAGTTGCCTGAGTGACTCACGGCAACATTCATTCCAGGCAGCGTAAACCATTACTCGAATATAGAAATTGCCATATGTTCATTTATATCCCGTAGTACCAGCGATCAACTCATATAACACCTTTGTACGTATAGATATTATTGACAGCCGAATGATAATTCCAAGATTGAACAAGAGACAAAGTTAATGTTTACTTGCCATAGTTATCATGGATGCGTGCTATGAATTAGCATAGTTAAACTTAGCACTATTACTTGTTTATGTAGATAATTATATAAAGATAATTATATAATCTTTATTGCATTCGGATGACTAATAATCAGATATACTATTGTTAAGGTAAAAAAAAAAAATTACTCCTGTACTGTAGTGTTACAAGTGGTATCAGAGCCCACGTTACAACTCTGTGACCTCGAGTTAATCATAATGGAGATAGTAATACATAAGTAACCAACTAACAAGCAAGCAAGGGGTATTTCTAAAATATTGCAAATCACATCTGTTGAAATGAGCTAATCTTTGTTCAAGTGACAGTAGAATGAGGAGAACAAGTAGCGCTCCTCATAGAAATATGAATCAACCAGACAACATTACTCACCCTCAGGGAAATCCTGAGATATGGGTACAACTGGGAGAGGAAGGCCGCAGCACTAATTTGACTATATTGGAGACAGTCCAGGAACTGAAGAACGAAATGGCCCGTTTGCGTGAGGACAATGCCAGACTAACCATGGAACAAGAGAGGATCCTGAAAAGTTTATCAGATAAACAAAACCAGCAACAGTCTCATCCTAGACCTGAGCAAACACGAGTATCAGATGAACAGGGCTATCACACTGAACAGGAGGAAACAGAGGAAAGAGCAGAGGTTCGACGAGAGAAATCTGATAACGCCTCTGAACATCAAACCCCAAAGAGACAGCGGATAGAACTGCAAGGGGAGTTTCGGAAGATTAAACCACCACATTTTGATGGGGAATCTGAGGAAGCTGCAGAAGCTTGGCTAATCAACATGAACAAATATTTCCAAGTTTATGAGTATGATCACCATCTTAAGGCACGGCTGGCCATCTTCCAGCTGCAGGCCAAGGCTACATTATGGTGGGAAGAAGTCAAGATGGTGTGGGGGGTGAGTGAGCAAGATGTAACTTGGGAAACTTTTCAAAGATATTTCAAGGAAAAGTACCTGACTGAACGTTTCTATGATGAAAAAGCACGGGAATTTCATGATCTGCGGCTTGGGCAGCAGACCATGGATGAATTCATTACTAAATTTACATCTCTGCTTCGCTATGTACCGTATATTTGGGAGGAAAAGGCTAAAGTGCAGCGGTTCGTTAGCAGCCTACCCCAGGCAATGCGGGAAAGGATCGAATTTGATAATCCGAAGACCATGGACGAAGCGATACGGAAAGCTAGAATATGTTATCAGCAGAATAAACAAAAAGGAGAAAATTTTGGGAAGCGCTGGGCAGATAAAAAGGGCAGCAGAATGACTGTAGGAGTTAAGGGAGCTCGCAGCAATTTCAACAAGGGATTCTCAAAAGGGGCCAGCAATAGAAACCAATCGAGAAATCAGATCAGATTAAAGCCACCTAATGAATCTAAATACAGTGAACAGTCGGGTAGAGCTGATAATGAGGGTTCAGCTAGGCCACCAGTACAGTGTTGGGGTTGTGGCGGGCCACATTATATTAAAAATTGCCCTCACCGAAAGGAAAGTGATCAGGTGTCCCAGGTTTATGAAGCCTCCACAGTGGGAGACGTGGCTCGGTCCATACCCAGAATAAATGCCGCCCTCGAGGATCGTCAAGCTGATTACCAGCCAACAATGATAGAATTTGAAGGTAAGATCTTTGATCGAACTGTTTCCATTTTAGTAGACCCAGGAGCTACCTTAAGCTACATTAGTCCCAAAGTTGTGGAAAATTGTAGTTTGCAAGCCATTAAGTTTAAGAATCCATGGTTAGTACAGCTTGCCACCGGGGCCAAAAGACGAGTGCTGGCTAAGGTCAGCAACTGCCCATTAAGGATAGCCGGTCAGACAGTAATGACAGAATTGAATGTACTCCCTCTCGGTTCGTATGATGTGTTGATCGGGATGGATTGGCTGGAAAGGCAGTGGTCTATAATAAACTGCAAGACAAAAACAATTTCTTATCGCGATGAACTAGGAAAAGAAAAGGAAATTCAAGGTATCCTGAAACTAGTGCAGATCCGACCAATTACAGCCTCACAGCTAGCTAAGAGCATCAGGAAAAAATGTCAAATATATGCAGTACAAGTAGGATATGCTAGATCTGAAGATAAAATTGCTGCTGTGGAAAGCATACCAGTAGTGCGAGATTTTACAGATGTATTTCCTGAAGAAGTACCAGGGCTGCCGCCCAAAAGAGATTTAGATTTCACCATAGAATTGGTACCCGGTGCAGCCCCAGTATCCCGAGCACCATACCAGATGAGTGTGCCGGAATTAACAGAATTAAAAATGCAGCTGCAAGAGCTGTTAGACAAGAAGTATATCCGTCCCAGCGTATCTCCTTGGGGAGCCCCTGTATTGTTTGTTAGAAAAAAGGACGGAACTCTCCGTATGTGCATAGATTATAGACAGCTGAATAAATTGACAGTTAAAAACAAATATCCACTACCCCACATTGATGAACTGTTTGATCAAGTGAAAGGGGCGACAATCTTCTCAAAGATCGATTTGAGGTCTGGTTATCATCAAATCAGAATTAAGGAGGAGGACATAGCCAAAACAGCTTTTCGAACCCGTTACGGGCATTATGAGTTTGTGGTACTGCCTTTTGGGTTGACCAATGCACCCGCGACATTTATGTGCCTGATGAATAGTGTATTTCATCAGTATCTAGACAAATTCGTGTTAATTTTTATTGATGATATACTTATATACTCTCAGAGTATTAAAGAGCATGAGGAGCATCTCAGATTAGTGTTACAGACACTACGGGAACATCAGCTATATGGTAAATTTAGCAAATGCGATTTTTATAAAGAGCAGATCCAGTATTTGGGGCATATCATCACTAAGGAAGGCATTGTTGTGGACCCTGAAAAGATCAAAACCATAATGGAATGGCCAACACCAAAGGACGTGGCAGATATCAGGTCTTTCATGGGGCTGGCTGGATATTACAGACGGTTCGTGGAAGGCTTCTCCAGGGTTGCATACCCTATCACCTCCTTGCAAAAGAAAGGAAAAATATTTAAGTGGACAGCAGAATGTCAATGGAGCTTTGAACAGCTCAAAAACCTGCTCACCACTGCACCTATGCTGAGTATTGCAGACCCAGAAAAAGAGTACGTAGTCTACACAGATGCAAGCAAAGAGGGTGTAGGTGGGGTGTTGATGCAGGAAGGGAAAGTGATCGCGTATGAATCCAGAAAATTGAAAGAACATGAGCAGAAGTATTCTGCCTATGATCTGGAACTAACTGCTGTAGTACATGCACTGAAAATGTGGCGCCATTATTTGGTGGGAAGAAAATTCTTATTGATGACCGATCACCATAGCTTAACCAGCTACTTTAGTCAACCAACTTTAAACGCTAGGCAAGCTAGGTGGGTAGACTTTTTGGGCGGTTTCGATTTTGAAATCAAACATCTAAAAGGAAAAGAAAACCAGGTGGCCGATGCACTGAGTCGAAAAGTGCATTGTCTTTATGAAGTTGGCATTAGTGAAGGACAGTCCACCCTTGGCAAAGAAATTGAAGAGGCCGCTGAACAAGATCAAATCTACCAACAAAAGAAGCAACTGGTGCAGAATTTAAATACCCACATAATACAACAAGGTTATGAATTGAATGCAGCCGGCATTCTGTGCTACCAGAAAAGAATATATGTACCCAATCAGGGTGATATTAAGGAAAAGATTCTGGATGAATATCATAAGAGTCCTTATGCGAGACATCCGGGTTATCAAAAATTAATCACCTCGCTTCGTAAGGAATATCATTGGCCAGGCATGAAAAGAGATGTGGTAGAATATCTGGCGCGATGCTTAGAATGTCAACAGGTTAAGGCTGAACATCAACACCCTGCGGGTTTGCTACAGCCATTACCTATACCAGAATGGAAGTGGGAGATTATCACCATGGACTTTATTACAGGGTTACCAAAGTCCAAGAGGAATAATGACTCTATTATGGTTGTAGTGGACAAACTCAGTAAGTCAGCTCACTTCATACCAGTTCAATCTACGTATCGTGCAGCACAAATTGCAAATGTTTTTATGCAGAACATATTTAAACTCCATGGGCTGCCAAAAACTATAATATCTGATCGCGATGTTAAATTCACATCAGCCTTTTGGAAGACCTTGTTTGAAGGTCTGGGGACTCAATTGAATTTTAGCACCGCTTATCACCCGCAGACTGACGGACAGACGGAGCGGGTGAATCAAGTGGTGGAGGATATGCTGAGGTCATATGTGATGCAACAACCCACTCGTTGGGAAGAGTATTTGCACCTTGTAGAATTTGCCTATAACAATGGATATCATGCATCCTTGCGGATGAGTCCATTCGAAGTACTTTACGGTCGAAAATGCCGCACGCCATCCAGTTGGGGTGGACCAGAAGACAGACTCATGCTGGGTCCTGAAATGTTAACAGAGATGGAAGCAATGGTTAAGAGAGTGAGGGCTAATTTGAAAATAGCTCAGGACAGACAAAAAAGTTTTGCAGATCGGAAAAGGACCTTTAGAGAGTACCAAGTGGGTGAACATGTATATGTCAGAATTCAGGCAAGGAGAAGTACTCTACAATGGAATGGTTGTGCCAAACTGGCACCCCGCTTTTGTGGGCCCTTCCAAATTTTAGCACGAGTGGGGCCGGTAGCTTATCAGTTAGCCCTACCTAGCCACATCTAAGTCCATAATGTTTTCCATGTGTCCGTCTTAAAGAAGTATGTTTATGACCCTAGACACATAATAAGTTGGCAGGATATTCAGGTAAGAAGATGTTGTAAGATAAACAAGAACCAGAGATGGATTGATAAGAAAACTGCTAATCTGAATATTATGTGTTTCAGGTGGAACCGGAAGGAGAGTTCCTGGTCGAGCCAGTGAACATACTAGATCGGAGAAGGGTCGAGCTGCGGAAAAGAGTCATCACCCAGGTTAAAGTGCAGTGGCAGCACTTTGGGCCAGATGAGGCCACCTGGGAAGATGAGCAGAGCATGAAAGAAGCCTATCCCGAATTGTTTATGGATGGACAACAACATCGGGACGACGTTGAACTTCAGGGGGGGGGGATGTAATGCCCCTAGTAAATCGATGATGTCTTAAAGAAGACAGTAGAATTTAACTGTTAACTAAGGTTCTGTTTGGCAATTAAAATAACTATGTTGCTACTGTTGTTAACTAATTATGATAATTAATTGCTGCTACTACTGTTTAATTAAGTATGTTGATTAATTGTTGTTAGTAGCTATTGAGGTAGTTAGAAAAATAAAACCTAACTACTTTCATGAGATGGTTGAGACCCCATAGGAAAAAGGGGAAAAAAGGTTATGCCAAGTCTGGTAGGGATCAGATGGTAAAAAGGAAAAGAAAAAGAATTACTCTTTGAATAAGAGGAAAAAAAAAAGAAAGCTATGTCTGGTAAGGATCAGATAGCATGTGTGTGGAAGGCGAAAGCTTCCTGAACCGCTACATCTGGTAAGGACCAGATAGCGAGACTCTGGTGTGGCCAGAGGGTTGCAGACAGTAAGGATCTGCAAAAGTGCTTGGGGGTGGAAGATCGAGGAGGATCTTCCTAAGGTCGGGTGGTTGACAAGCGCAAATAAGAGGTTTGCCTCTGCTCATGTATGGTCTACTAAGAAACCTAACAATTAAAAGAATTTGTTTATAAACTGTGAAAATTAATTAAGGTTTATGACAGACTAGACTGTATATAGCATTGGAAGAGTTTCTGTAATTATGCAGAAAATGGTAGAGGTGGAAACGGAAAATACATTGTTAACTTTAAGAATTAGCTTCTGCGCAACTGGCAGAGATTAAATTAGATTTTAATTAAAAAAAACAGAGTTTCCATGCTGTAACAAATTCCTGTAGCATAAGTGAGAATCAAAACGGAAAACCGAATATTGTGTATAATCATTTCAGCTTACATAATCGAATTGAAAACAATAAAAATTGTACACATAGATTCCTAGAAATACTGCTGAGGAAATAAGAACTGTTTAGATCAAAAAAACTGGAATAATGCATATACCTTAGTCCCAACAACCAATTTCAAGTTCACAATATCATCATCTTAACACTGTATTTAAGAATGCATGAAAATGATAACGAAAATACTCCTGTGCTCGAGGAACAGAGGAGGGGCAACGCCCACATCATATACTTAATAAACGATAACAGGAATTTCTGAGCCTGTAAAGAAAAGGCCGTAGCCTGTGTGTTAAAACTGGGCCTGTAAAGAAAAGGCCATAGCCGTGTGAGTATTATTGGACAGTCAGTGAGGGCTTCCATAGTCGAAGCCGGCAACTCATATTTTTCTAACATGAAAAGTAACCATAAACCAAGAAAGAACATGGAAGCATGTTACTCAATTAAATTCACAGTAAAAACCTCCGTTAAGGCAAGCATATCCAGAATACACAGTGAATAAAAAATACTGGAACTCAGGCAAGAGTTTACCCACAATGAACCAACATTATTCCTTAAAAAAAAACCTAACCGAAAACAATATTATGGAGGAAATCTCAATATATTAACCAGTCAATGTTCGACCATCTGTAACAATTGATAACCTTTGATTATGAAACAAATTATACAGTAAAGGTCGAACATCCAATGTATCCCAACTAAGGTTTCCGCCTGAATGGTTGGCGTAGAAACCAATTTATTTTACAAGCAACAGAAACGGGAAAAACGTTAATTTCCTCATGGGAAGAAACCCCTGAAAACAGCGATGGACTTCCATTGCACATGCATAACTCAGATAGCCTGTCAAGAAGGACAACGGTTCAGTCCGTTACCCAGAGAACGCCTCACAAGTTTAACCACGGATGCATACAACTCTTACCTGGAACATGGAATGGGTAGGGAAGCGGAGCAGGCTCTCCACTGCACGTCGGCCTCGGCAACCGAACTCCTCACCTGAGACTCATTCAAAAAAAAACAAAGCAGTAAAGATTAAAACCTGCGGAAGAGATTAAACACAAACGAAAATGAACTGTAACCAAGAAGATTTGGGTGAGCGACTTACCATGATCAGAATCGGAAGGTAGAGAATTCCTACCGCGCAACAAACCGCCTGAAGGAAAGGTTCCCTGTGCAAATGCGAAGCGCCAGAAAACTGTGAACGACAGGGGGTCGTTCCAACAATGAAAAGGCTGAAGAATTATCAAACGCATAAAGACTTTCAATACTTACTACTGACCCATGGCTCGATGTCAGCCCTCGATCTGGCGGATTCATCTCTGCCGTGGGATTGAGCATGGAAAACCCGGGAAATAGCTACCATGTGGTAAGATCGAGGTAAGTGTCAGTCCGCATGAAACCCTGGAGTCCTGAAAACGCGAGAGCACATGATGTCAACTGGCCGGTCGTTCATCGTGCCAGATGGACGATGTGGAGAAGGCCAGTTGGGGCAAGCGTCAGTTGCCTGAGTGACTCACGACAACATTCATTCCAGGCAGCGTAAACCATTACTCGAATATAGAAATCGCCATATGTTCATTTATATCCCGTAGTACCAGCGATCAACTCATATAACACCTTGTACGTATAGATATTATTGACAGCCGAATGATAATTCCAAGATTGAACAAGAGACAAAGTTAATGTTTACTTGCCACAGTTATCATGGATACGTGCTATGAATTAGTATAGTTAAACTTAGTACTATTACTTGTTTATGTAGATAATTATATAAAGATAGTTATATAATCTTTATTGCATTCGGATGACTAATAATCAGATATACTGTTGTTAAGGTAAAAAAAAAAAAATTACTCCTATACTGTAGTGTTACATATTTAAAAATAGAATAATATTTTTAACCATGGAGAGTTATTCTACTTTCCCATGGAGATTTTTAATATGTAAAGAAGCTTTGTTAGAATACCATGTGTCAATAATATGGCTTAGCAATACCATGTACCCAAAGAATCATAACTCGCTTCAAATGACACTTGTTCATATGACATTATTTTTAATTAATTAACTTAATTAAAAGATCAAAAAAAGGATAACTACTTTGGAGATATATCTCAATCTTTAATAGCTTGTGTATGTTATTATGAATATTCTAGAACATTTGGTGGAGGTTAAATCCTTACCATCCACTTCTAGCCTAATATGGAGGAAATATTAGGTAAACATTTAGATTCCTTCAAATTACATAAAAATAAAAATAAAATAATTAAATTAATAATTACAATGAAATTGAGGTAAAATAGTCAATTTATCATTGTCCATTTTTAAGCACAAGGTTTTGACAATCCATAATTTTGTCAATAATATATATATATAAATAAATATTATTGATCTACTAAAAATCTTGAAGAATCAAATTCTTTTGACTAAAAAAAATTTTGAAAGTAAATTTAATCTTTCTCACTATTTTACAAATAAATCCAAATCAGTCCAATAAAAATCGTCGAATCTATTTTCCAAAATAAACACATACTTAAAAATAATATAAATAAAAATATATTAAATATAGATAAAATAATAATATCAAAGAAAAATCTAAAGGGGAATATCAAACTTAAAAATAATATAAATAAAAATATATTAAATATAGATAAAATAATAATATCAAAGAAAAATCTAAGGGGGAATATCAAACATTAGTTGGAAAAACATCTTTACTGGACTGTGTTTTCTTCCTGGCGGGGAAAAAAGAGCTGAAAAGCCGCCAAACAGAATTATAAAACGTATGTCGATGAAGGAATACATCAATTAGGGATTTCAATTTGAACTATCAAAATCGACCAGCTTTAACATGCTGAAGGCTTCCAATTTCTTCAGATGCAGACCCTACTTTCAGCGGAACTAAAGTTGTGGAAGGAGATTAGGAGCGCGATAATCGTAGCTTCCTTTCATCGGAGAGCGCCTTCGCAAATCTGCGGAATCATCTCAATTATATCAACATGATCCCAACCAATTAATATACATATATGATTATGCAGTTGTCTATAATGAGATTTTTTGGAAGTTTTTTCGGTGGGTTTTTTTGGTCAAAATCGGGCAGCAATTTATTGGAATCGCAAGTTTGATAGGTAGTTTCTGCACAATCAAAGCCTCCCAGAGGTTTTTCAGGGTGCTGAATCCAAATATGCAGTTAAAAAACCATTTTAATTGCAACAAATCAAGATTTAACCTCAATTTCTTCCGTCATATTCCCTCACCAGAATCTCCAAAAAATCGCATTATAAACAACTCCTATGATTACTGCTACGAATCTTTCACTTGCTATTCTTTGTTTCTTTTCATTAAATGAAATCCATATTGTTGTTACCTAGTCAATGCATCCCCGTTGGTGCCTCCGCCTGTCACTTGTTCAATCACACCCGTCTCTATATTCATCCTTGAAACAGGAGCCTCCAGAAGATTTTTCCCTATCTTCACCAGCTCTTCCAGATTCTTCTTAGTTGACAGATCCGTTGAGCTTGTATCTCCCGACAATTCAACCTGATCCCAATTATACAATTTCTTAGACCTTTCGAATATGGAGTGTATGCTAATAAAAGTGAATTATATAAGGTCCCAATCTCTAAACAACCATATGACGAATTTTTTTATACATGGAAGAAGGGAAGGACCTGGATTCTTAAATAGTTCTTCTCGGAATTAGAGGCTTGGAACACGACCGTTGCGTAAACGTCCACCATATCTGCACTCGCTTGCTGAAACATGTCAGTTATCGGCACTTTACCGTCGTTGGATAACCATTTAAGCAGTCCCCATTTTGCAGCGTCAATGGCGTCGTAAGTAGCTATTTTCTGTCCGGTTCCAAGAGAAAGCACCAGAAATTTGCTAGTATCCTGTTTAAAACACATATACTAATTATCACTCCAGTTACTTAATCATTCAAAGGTCAACTATAATGAATATTTGGCTACATGAATCCGATTTATAAACAAAATGGGTTTTATAACTCACGCGAGCTTTAGACGTTGGCACTAAGAAATTTGGACAGCCTACGAGAGCTCGCTGAATCACTTGGTTTATTGCAAGTAACGTCTGCAACACAACACACATTTTATAAAACACCAAATCACACAACCTCTTAAACAAAATTCAAGATCTTGCTTCAAATCATAATTACACCATTGAGAGATGGAGTATATATATACTGGATTGTTCACTGCAACTCCCCCGTCTATGAGGTTAAAGCTTTTGGTATTGTCGAAGGAATCTTTTGTTTGGAAGAAATGAGCAGGAAGATATGTTGGAGCTGCTGAGCTTCCAATGCAGACATCGGCCAAAAGTGCATCTTCTAACTCGTCCTGTTTGGCCTGCAAACGAGATTTACCATATATCACTCTAACTGCTGTTGCTCTTTAATTCAAACTTAAATTTCTTCTATCACTCAGAAACATTACCTTAAAAGTGGTGAAGATTGCAGGTTGTTGTATTTTGATGTCGTATGCAGTAATCACGACGTTCGTTAGGGTTTGGTGTAATTGTGTATCCCCCAAATAGGTCCTCATGATTTTGTGCAGGTAATCACCAGAATATTTGGGGCCACCTAGATACTTTATTGCTGATTGCAATAAACCTCTGTAATAATTTATTTTCTATTCATTATTGATTCAATATTGATGTTGCTGGTTAAGAAAAAAAACATAATTTTTTTTTTAACCAGAAAAAACATCTTTTACTAACGCTGTATGTGGAAAAATATGAGGACAATTATCCAAATAAAATTTGGTAATATCCTTTGCAGGAAACAATGGACGATTGTTGTCATTTGGAGCGGCTAACATGGCAGTGACCAACCCTCCCGTGCTCGTTCCAGTAATTAAGTCGAAATAATCAGCTATACTCACGCCTGGGCCGTCCAATTCCTGTGACATAACTCATAATTCAATTTGGATGATATTTTAGAAAAAGGGAGGGATGATAAGATTTAATGAGGGGTAGATTAAAATCGTTACCTGTAGCTTTTCCTCCAGGAATTCGAGGATAGCTGCTGGGATAATCCCACGAACCCCACCTCCATCAATACTGAGAATTGTAATCATTTTGCCATCGGTTGGTGACGGATTCCCGTAAGCAGTTGCCATGCTCTATACTCAAATTAAACAGAGATTATACACAGTTAAACACATGAACACTGAACTTTGAAACATTTAGAGCTTGTCTTCATTCAACGGCTGAACAGGTTTTTATACATAGCAGAGAACTTTCTGGAGTTTGATGAGGCTGTGGATTTTCCAGAAAGCTTGCCTATTTTGTCAACGAATTCTAGAAACTGCACTTTGAAATATCTGCTGTAGCCCATTTTGTCAACGAATTCTAGAAACTGCATTTTGAAATATCTGCTGTATTCTCTAGAACAGTCTAACTTCATTAATGCTGGTGGTTGAAATTACTGTCTTCCAACAAAATTAAACCTTCACCTCCAAATTAATTTCAACTCATTAACTTTAGAGACCAATGGATATACTGATATATCGATTGAATGAATGAATTGGAATGTTGCAGTAGGCAATTTACGAATGTGCCTGGAAGTTGAAGTTGGGCCTTTGTCTTTATCTTTGTGACGTCCATGAGAGGTTAATCCATTCTCGTCAATCCACGTTATCAGCAAGAAGAACGAAAACAAAAGCTTCTAGTCAATTTCACTGTTTGAATAAAGCATTTTTGAATAAATAAAAGTGTAAATAAGGTAGATAAAATTATGGGAACTTAACAGTATAAGGAGGTTGAAATGTAATAAAGTGTAAATTTTGTAGATAGAATTATGGAGCTCGATAGTGTGAGTAGGTTGAAATGTAATAAAAGTTTAAATTTTCTAGATAAATTGATGGAATTTAATAGAGTAAGTTGGTTGAAATGTTTTGAGGATGTCGTTTAATAGTTAGATAGGAAGGTTTGGTTTTAGATAAGATTATGTATATTTGAGAGTTGTTTCAAAATATGATTTTGTAAATAAAATTATGAAAGTTTAAGTAGATTGAAATATAATAAACATTCTAAATTTTCTACATCAAATAAAATTATAAAACTCAATGGTAAGTAAGTTAAAAGGTAATAAAAGTGTAGATTTTGTCCTAAATTTTGTCTAAATGTCCTAAATTTTAAGTAGACACTAGCTATTTTGTAGACGAAATAAGTGTTTTTTTTGTTTGAGAGAATGGACAAAGTGCTGGAAACGTCCGAGTTTTCACTCAGCTTACATATTTAGCTCTAAAAATTATAAATACTTCTAGTGAGCCCTAAAAATCTATCGAACAACTCTAAAAAAAACTGCATTCAAATTATGAATACTTCTTGGGTTAGTGGTTAGGTATTGGAGTTAGATCAGTGGAATCCCCTGCGTCGGGGAAGTGGTCATTAACGCCATCAATGGCTATCCTGCAAATTCGATAACCCCTACCTCGAGTTTGCTTTAAGAAAATTGACGTAATGGAAGAGTCCAAACGGTTTACGCAAAAGGGTGTCGTGGCTTTCACATAATCATTCATTAATATATTTGCAGTTTGATTTCTGTATGTATGCAGTCGTCTGTACAGACAGTGTCAATTGACGAAGTTTAACGATTCTTAATTGTTGAATAAGAAAGAAAGATATTATTTAAAAACAGGTCCATGACTGAGCTGTCTCGAGATGGTGCTTAATTACACGGAATTTAAAATATGTTGACAGATTGATTATAGGCTCATAGCGCTTGTCCTTGCTCCAATTTAAAAGGTAAAAGGATGACTACACTTGTTTTTATAAATGGTCAAAGTTTTAGAATCGTAGTTAGTGATCAGGACAGTTTTTTTCCCTCAGCATTATTATTTTGATATTCCTTTATTGGTAATGGATATTAATTGGATTTTTTTTTTCCTGGTAGTGGATATTAAATGGATTTGGAGATTCACTCACTCAAAGACACTATTTCTTTTTCCTGGATAGTGGATATTAAATGGATTTGGAGATTCATTTAAGGAGATTATTTCTCGCTGGTTCAATTATGGAGTTTGGAGTTTGGCTTTAATGGTATTTATAGAATTAAAACAGTTATTTATATAAATAATATTATACATCACATTATCATCTTTTTAATTAATTATAAATAAATATTCCAAAAATCATTTCATTTAATATAAATAATATTATACATCACATTATCATCCTTTTAATTAATTATAAATAAATATTCCAAAAATCATTTAATTTAAATGATTAAAAATTTAGATTAGTAATTATCATTAAGAATAAAAATATTTAAAGTTTAAATCAGTGATTATTATCATTGTCATCATATGTAGGAAATTTAAAAAGCTTAAAAGAGTCGTTCTAATTACCGTCAACAAAACAAATAAAATAACAATTGTAATAATTTTATAATTAATTATTACTAAAAATAAATAAAATTTTCAAATAAAAAATTGAATGAATTGTTTCCCTGAAAAATGACATTTTTATCTTTGGATTGCAGATTTCTTTAATATATGTATAATAGCTAGGTCAATTGTTTTAACAAGTACTTTTTGTTAAGATTTGATAGAGTTTTTATAGATTTTTGTTTGGAATTAAGTAAAAAAAAATTGTTGTCAAATCTTGATTTGTAGCTAAATTTTTGTTTACGTTGGTTTTTTTGATACTATATATAGATTCAATGCCCTCAAAAACCTTAAGAAATCTCTAATATAAAAAGTTTAACAATCAAACTTATGATTTCAATAAATTCTTATTAAATTCCAAACAAATTAAATCAGAAACAAACTTAAAACCTTTCCAAAAAATTACACTTACAACACCTCTACTTTCCTTTAAATTTTGAGCATTCTCTAAATTTATAATCAATATTCTTTCCGTCAACCTGCCAAAGGACATTAATTTCACCACGGCCGCCTGAAAGTCATGAGAGACCCGCAGGCAACGTCTTCATTCTTGGAACGTGAGCCTGCAAGCGAAGTATGTACCACATTGGTAAAAAAAATTCATTTCCGTGATCAAGATAGAACAGTCACATTAAAGTATTTTAGTAAATTTGTAGCTTTGGTAATCTCAACGAATAGGAGTAAGGAGCAATATTTAACATTGTTGTTGTTCATATTTGACTTCATCGTCTTTGGGAAATGTCCAAAATTTATAATTAAAATATTTATTCTAATTATTGGATTATTTGAAAATTGATCAATTAATCAAAATAAAAATGATTATCAGAATTTGTAATAAATTTGCTTATCTCAATTACAAATTTCCCGAATATCTCCAAATCCATCAAATAATTAGGATAAGGATGCCCATCCCTGGCCGGCCTCGGGAAAAATGTGCAGATGGAAATTATCTTTTATTAAGTGGATTGTATAGAAATTGACCACTAAAATTAACTCATCATATTTAATTAATTATAAATATTAATGTTGATGATTAATCTAAAAAAGCATAAATATTATTTGGAGGAAAATTTGTTATATTTTAGCAATTATATTATAATTTTTCTAAATTCATCACTTCTGTATTCAAAGTTAAATATGCCATAACTATTTTGGACAGTGATCGTTATAAAATAAAATAAAATAAATAGTTAAAAAATTGGAAAATAAATTGCTATAATTAATTATTATTAAGAGCAAAGGAATTTTTGCAACGTCCAAAATGGTTATCCCTTCCAGTACCATTTTCTCACATCTTTGATAATGTTGTCCTTGATCTACATGCTATTGCTCTCAAAACTGTTGCATATTTCTCATAGATTGGCCTCACTAAACCCCTGAATTATAGACTTGTTTGATCCTATACAAAATTCAAGGAGATCTTCCCCATTGGTTCCTTCGATGGGGCTTCGGTGGATGGGTCTTGTGGCTGTGGTGCAGTTATATCCATTTCATCCTCCTGGAGCTATAATTTTTATTGGTATGTAGGTTTGGGGACTAATCCGAGGGCTAAAGTATTGGCCTTATGGGGTACACTCTGATGTGCTCCGTCGCTCGCGTTGGAGGAAATATTTGTCACTAGATATTTGAAGGCAACTATCAATTCAACCTTGGGTAAATCCTCTCCCGTTGTCTCATCTCTCCACCACTAATTACATCAGATCTCCTCTATGCGAACATGTTTTCTCTCCATCTCCTTTTGCCATATTTACAGGAAGCAAAATTTCTGGGCAGATCAGCACTCGCATCGTGGCTTACCTACCCAACTTGGACTAATCCACTTTGAATGCTTGGCTCAAGATTCTATTGTTGGCTCTAGTGCCTTCCCCTATGCTTGAGGTTCCTTTTTCATTTTCCTGAGAGGTGTTTCTGGTCCTTTTCTTTTTGAACATTGGCCATTTCAAGCTACACTGGTTGCTCCCTTGTTTTTGCAATGGGAGTGCTCTGTTATTTTTCCTACTACAAATCTCTAATTTGCAATCACTGGCGATCCTTTCTACTTGTAGATATTGTAATTTTTGTTCACTATGCATTTGTAACAGATTATATTAATATATGAACTATTGTTTTTTTCTTCTGAAAAAAAGGGCCAAAATGGATTCATGTGTGGAAATAATTAATCTGAAAACATGAACCATTTGGAAGCCTAATTCGATTTGTACGAAGCGCAGAACTTGTTACCGCTAGTCAAGAAAACAACGTTTGAATTATTGGATTGAGTTGGTGATTTATTGACCCAAATCTATTACGACTATTTTAGACAAATTCAAATCTGTACCTTGGCTGTGATTTATGAAATAGTGAAATTCAAACTTTAATTAGAGTGAAGTTGTGATATAATGTTTTATATGATTTCTTTCTTGCTTCATATTTTTTTTAAGTCAGAGTATTCATATTACTTTCAAAAATACCTACCTACCTATGGTTTTGTGTGTCGTTTTCATACATGGTTTTGGGCATGATGGGTTTCTGTCCATGTTATTTTGTAGATTCAGTGAAGGGAACTATGGTTATGTTCAAATCTAGGGTTAATGGATTGAGGTTTATGGATGCTTTGGCATGTATATATATATATTGTAACATTGAATAGAATATAATGAAAAAATCAATCTGGTAGTCCCGGTTTTGGGATCCATGGGAAAATCTCTATGTATATCTCTTTTATGTTTTATGCTCTCGCCACTGTTTATTTTCTATTATTAGAATTCGTATGCAGGTAATTTTTATACGGGGTTAAAACCTACATTTGGTATCAAAGTTGCTTTGGCTTCAAGGGATGCCTTTGCTACTGAGGGGTTTTTCTCAGGCCTGTGGTAGACCCTGTTTAGTGGGAGATCTATGGTATTGATTCTTGTGGTGAAATAAGATGGCAAGAAGTGGAAAGATAGAGATCGAGAAATTTAATGGTAAGAGTTTTGAGTTGTGGAAAGTCAAGACGGAGGATCTGCTAGTGGATAAAGATTAGTGGATCGCGGTAGATCCCGATACTAAACCAATGAGAATGTCAGCTGAAGACTAAGCAAAGTTAGAGCATAAGGCAAATAGCACAATATGATTGTATATCTCAGATTCAGTATTTTTGAATGTATTAGGGGAAGCTTCAGCGAAGGGTTTGTGAGACATGTTAGGGACTTTGTACCAATGTAAGTCTCTAGTGAATAAACTGTTCCTATGGAAAAAACTGTATAACCTGAGGATGAAGGATGGAGATTGAGTGACAGAGCATCTGAACGCCTTTAATACTATGGTAGGCCAATTGTTATCTATTAATATAAATATTTCAGATGAAGATAAGTGCATTAGTTTGTTGTGTTCTCTACCAGATTCGTGGGATAGTCTGGTTGTTGCAATAGGTAGCAATGTGACTACCTTGCAGTTTGATGAAATAGTCTCATCCTTGCTATCGGAGGAGATGAGACGGAAAAATAAGGATGATCATAATGGTGATGCCTTGCTTGTATGAGGACAGTCCCAGAATAGAAACAAAAATAAATCCTTGAGTGGGAGATCTAAATCTAAAGGGAGATCTAAATCTCCAGGAAAACTTGTAAAGGTGTGCTGGAAATGCAAAAAGGAAGGGCACTTCAAAAAGGACTGTAGATCTAAAACTCCTGAGAAAGAAAAGGAATATGATGATGCTCCTTCTGCAGAGGTGAAAACCACCTCAAATGAAGGTGGGGATGTGTACTTGGATTATTCTTCAAGTACACATGTAGATCATGATTCATGGTTGATTGACTCAGGTGCATCCTTTCACTTCACTCCCCACAGGGAGTGTTTTTGCAAGTATGATAAATATGATGGTGGTGATGTCTTCTTAGGGGATCACAGGAAGGCTAGAATCGTCGGTTGTAGAAAAGTCAAGTTGAAGTTGCAAGGTGGAAGGATTAGAACACTTTTGAGTGTTCTGCATATTCCTGCATTGGCCAGAAATCTGATTTTTGTAAGAAAGTTGGATGCTACAGGTATAAAAATAGTGTTTGAGAAAGATACCTGCAAGATGGTTCGAGGAGCACTGGTATTGATGTGGGGAGTTTGGATTGGAAATCTATACAAGCTTCAAGGCACCACTGTTATTTATGGGTGCAACAGTTCTGTGGTTCCTGAAAGTGGAGCAGAAAATCTAGTGGTCTCTAGAGAAAACACCATGCTATGGCATCAAAGGCTTTGACATATTGGAGAGAACATCCGTCGAATACTTCATGGTAATGGTATGGTAGAAGGTATGTCTAATTTATCTCTGGATTTATATTTCTGTGAAAATTATGTATATGGGAAGAAGAATCTGGTGAGTTTCCCCTCTCGTGCTAAGAGGGCGAAACATATATTAGAGCTTGTGCACAGTGAATGTTTGCACATGTGTCAGTTCCATCACTGGTTAAGTCTGTGTACTATGTATAATTTATAGATGACTTCTCAAGGAATACATGGATATATTTCCTCAAGAAGAAATTTGAAGTCTTTGAAGAAACAGAGCAAACAGAGATAGAAAAAGAGACTAAAGGAGGAGAAAAAGAGGCAAAAAAGACAGAACAAGGAGAAGTGTCCCCTGAGACTCTAGAAAGAGAGGCAATAGCAGCTGCTCTCACTACCCTCAGTACACCAATCAAGCCAAAACAAAAGAGCAAAAGGCAGGCCTCCATGTACTTCAGGGTTAGGAAGAGCACAAGAATCAAAACAGAGAAACCTCAACCCTCTTCAAAAGTGCCAATTACAATTGAAGATTCACCCTCTGCCCAAGAAAAAGAATCCCCTTCCAAGGCACCTATCACATATGAAAGAGGGACTCCTAGATCTCCCACATGGAAAGAAAAGGTAGAACTACAGGATCCAAAAATAGTCCTACAGGAGGCTCAGACAGTTCTATAGGAGACACTGTCAAAACTACAGGAGACCCAAAAGCTCAAGAAAGAAATTGAAGGACATCCACAGGTAAAGGAGGAAGAAACAGAGCTACAAGAAACTGATCCCCAGCCTAGTCTTGCCTCCTACTACAATATACTTGAGGGAGGAAGAATAATTCCACAAAAATTTGCAATTCCACTATTCTTTGAATTAGAGAAAGAGAGAATAAGAACACATAGGTGGATGCAAATAGCCAAATCCAAAGGAGTTGAGGATATTGGTCATATGGAGAACAAACTCAGAGAAATGGGCAGAGAGTTTAGTGCTATCAGACACAGGGAAAACATTACAAGAAGCCACCTTGAAACTAAAAATGAATTGCTAAGGAGGCAGCTGCAAGAGAAAGAGACCCAGTTGGCATGCATGGCTAGCTTATCCATGGATGCATTGCAATGTAGAACACCAGTAAAATCCTATGGCCTATATCTCAAGGACCAATGATTGCAATTTCAGATAAAGACCTTGGCACAAAGAGGCACAATGCCTTTCCAAGATTACAAGCAGTTTATGGACCTGTGTGACCAAAGCACATCAGAGAATAAAGAAAAGATGGTAGAATTCTACCTACATACATGGCCCTTATAGACATGAATGTGTGGGACCCCAATGCTAGGCTAGGGGACCTGCAACTAATGGCCATGGCCTCATGGATGAACCATGAAGAGTTGAGGGCAACATAAATAAGAAGATTAATGATAAAAGAGTAGAATGAGCCATTAATGATCAAAGTAGAGCTGTCAGATCCCATGGCACTCATCAACACACATAACCTGCTTGCCAATAATCCTCAAATTGCCCCTAGATATATAAGTGATCAGGCACAAGCCATTGCACACTTTGAGGATATGTAAAGGCTACTTGGGGATGACTGTGTGCATGCATGTATGAGGAGATGGAACACCTTACCACACAGTCTGTAGATCATGGAATATCATTCCCCCATGAGGATGAAGGAGGCATTAAGGAGAGTGCCAATGTGCAAGCGCTCCATGCAGAGGCTGAAGGTCAACTGGATTGGCCTCAAATTGAGTCCCCCACTGCTGTTAGCCATGCTGGAAGGTAGAAGAGAAGAAGAACAGGAGGAGCAGTGGGAAGAGATAGAAAGGAAGGAAGGATTCTATGACAAGGAAGAGGAGACCACATTAGAGGCTTGGGATGCTAGGGAGGCCACCAGGGCCATAAAATATGAGGAGATGGACTAAGTTGCTTGGAGGATGAGCAACACTTTCAGCAGGGGGTGATGATGAACCTCATAAATGGGTAATTATATGGGCTCATTTTACCTCCTAACCTAGTCAAATCAACCATTCTCTTAGCTTATTGTATGATTTTCTGATTATGTTTATGCTTATAGAGTGAGTTGAGTTAGTTATGATGCCATGTGATCTAACATGTGTTTAATGCAGATTATTGATGAATTTTGAGGTCAAAGTCAAGGATCTAGTGGACAAATGGAAGCAATAACTCGAAGTGGAAAAAGGAGGGGACTTATAGGAGGGAATCCCCCTCATTTATTACTCCTCACTTCGAATTCCCCTTCATTCATCTCGAAGTACAAGCAACCAAGTCATGCACTAGAAGGCAGTTGAGCAAGTGGAGGATGACTGATGATTATCTTGAGTTTTGGGAGCCAAGCCTCCTTGATTTTAAGGAAGCTGTTGGTAGCTTCATTTGTATAAGTAGAGAGGCCTAGGGCCTCACTAGGGTTAGATTTTGTTGGACTTTTACTTATGTAAACTCTGCTCAACTTCGAGCTTATTATTTTGTGACAGTTTCATGTAATCTTGCTATTACTTTGATAATAAAGATGGAATCCTTTTTGAGTTAGCACTGAGTTACCTCAGAGGGCTAAAGCTCTTGGGTTAGGGCCCAATCCAAGCAGCCAAGCTCCTCTTTACTTGTATTTGTATGTTTTATTTCAGTTTGTAGATTAGGTTGCTATTAGATGTATTTCTTTTATGGTTAAGAATATGTTGCTTTTGATGATTCAGTAGTTTGTTTCCATTTGTGCTTTCTATAGCAGGTTAAGCAGTGATAAAGAAAAGATTCAAAAGGCTAGAAAAAATTTCTTGGCCTCTCTTCCTCCCTTTGGGATCATGATTTGAGGCAGAGACCCTCTTGCTACCCCAAAAACATAGATTTTCCTCATTCATAGGATTTCTAGTGTTTGTAGCTTCTTAGTTGGTTAATAGTCTAGTTTTGCTTTGGTTCAAAACTTCTTCATCAAGATCACTTCTTTGTTTGCAATAGTCCTCTTTCATGCTTTCCTTTTTTGCAACATTCCTAAGCATTTACTTTCATAGATCATAGTTTAGACTAGTTTGATGCAAAACTCTATTTTCCTAGATGCACTTATTTCATTGCTTGCTTCATCTTATCGATTGAGTATCAGTTGTTTATGTAGCAGATCTCTTCTAGCATTAGGCCAGCCTATCAGCCATCCCATCCTCCATCTGATCCATGCCCTACAGGTTTTCCAAGTCTCCCCTCAATTCTGCTTTAGTTTCCTACATTTTCCATAGAATTTCTTCCTCTCCCCTTTAACAAATCCAATCATCTTTCTCTCTCCTGATGATTCTTGGTAGACCCTAGGAGCCCTAACACCTCATTCTAACCTTCATCCACCTTTTCAACCCACTCTTACACCCTCAAAACAGTAAAAACTTCTCTTGGCCTCCTCCTGTAGGCCTCCTTTAGAATGTTGTTTTCTTCCTGTAGATTTCCTGTGTCCTCCTGTAGATTTTCCTGTAGGTTTTCTTTTGAAGGCCTAGTGTGGGAAAAGCCTCCAGAAGGCCACTTGAGACCTCCTAGGACCCAACCACACCATCGTACATCCCCTCAAGTCCCAAAACTACCCTCCAACGCCACCTATTCGCTGGCACAATCACAAACAATAAATTACATGCATGTCAAATTCACATAAAAATACATAAAAATCCAAAAAGATGTTTGTTACTCATTTACTTCTAGAAATAGCTTAGTTAGATGTTGTTTACTTCCTTGAGTAGGTAATGGCATTCTTCTCATGGTTTTCATAGTGCTTTCTGCAAAAGTAGGATTAGTTGGTTAATTAGGATTTACTTGCTTTGCTTTACATTCCAGTCTTTCTCCTTTCTGTAGTTAGAGTAGTATCTGTAGAGTAGTCTTTCTCTCCTTTCATCACATATAGAGCTTCTTCTGGAATCCATAGAAGTTGGCTTGAGCTCCTAGTGATCTTGCACCAGCTGACCAAGTGACAACCTACAGTGTGAACTAGTACTTGTGCATACAGCACTGTCACTTCCAAGTTTGTTACGAACTACTGGGTTGATAAGAGTAAAGTAGGTAGCCCAGGAGTTGCAGCATTATTTCTACAATACTGGTGCTCACTAATCTAGAACTCCTGCAACCTTCTGGGGTGAAGCTGCATTTGCTTCCATGACTATTCTCAACAAAGAGAATGTTTGAGTAAATAGCAAGCAAACTCCATATGAACTTTGGTATGGTAAGCCTCCTACTGTAAAACACTTTAGAGTTTTTGGAAGCAAATGTTTCATCAAAAGGACTGATTAAAAACTTGGTAAGTTTGAACCTAGAGTAGACGAAGGAATTCTTCTTGGTTATTCATCCAGAAGTAAAGGATACAAATGTTATAACAAAAGACTTCGGAAAATTGTTGAAAGCATTGATGTTGTAATTGATGAAGCATGCATAAATCCGAAACAAATGAAATCAACAGAGGAATATGATAATGAGGAAGATGGGGAATGCTTTCCCACATAAAATCAAAATGATATAGAAGAAGAAACCAATGAAGCACCAAAAGAAGATACAATAGACAGGGAAAAGAATCCATCCAGGGATGTTAAGAAGAATCATCCAGAATCTCAAATTCTAGGAGAAAAAGGGGCTAGTGTACAAACAAGAAGAAATCTTACAGGGACCTCAAGTTATCTAGCATTACTATCCTCCACCAAACCTTAGAATGTAAATGAAGCCTACAAAGATGAATGTTGGGTCAAGGCCATGGATGAATAACTGGAGCAAATTGAAAAGAATGATACTTGGGAATTAGTTCCTAGACCTTATGATAAAAATGTTATAGGAACAAAATGGATATTTAAGAATAAGCTGAATGAAAATGGATAAGCTATTAGAAACAGGGCAAGACTTGTTTGTAAAGGGTTTTCTCAAAAAGAAGGTATAGATTTTGAAGAAACTTTTGCACCTGTTGCTAGACTTGAAGCCATAAGGATGTTTCTTGCTCTCTCTAGTTTTCAAAAATTCAAGTATATCAAATGGATGTAAAATTAGTCTTTCTTAATGGAGATTTAGAAGAAGAAGTTTATATTGAACAACCAGAAGGATTCATTCTTGGAAATGACGAAAAACTCGTATGTAAGCTCAAAAAGGCTCTCTATGGTCTAAAACAGGCTCCAAGGGCTTGGTATTACCGCCTTGACAAATATCTACATCAATAGGGTCTCACAAAAGGTTCTGTAGATAGAAATTTATACCCAAAGATTGAAAATGATAAACTACTAATTATTGTTGTTTATGTTGATGATATCATATTTTGTTGCAATGAAGAATCCATGAGTTAGAATTTTCCTTCAGTAATGCAGCAAGAATTTGAAATGTCCTTACTTGGTGAACTTACTTATTTTCTTGGTCTACAACTACAATAAACAAAAGATGGTATCTTTCTTTCACAAACCAAATATCTCAAGCAGATCTTGAAGAAGTATGGAATGGAAGATTCTAAACCATTATGTACTCCAATGGTAACAGGATGCAGTCTCAGTTCTAACGATGAATCACCAGCAGTAAACCAACCAACTTATAGATTTATGATTAGAATTTTGCTTTATCTAACAGGTATCAGATCTGATATCATGCATGCAGTAGGAATTGTTTGAAGGTTCCAAGCAAATCCAAAGGAATCAAATCTCTAGGCAGTCAAAATAATTTTCAAATATCTTCAAGGAACTCAAGACTTTGGACTATGGTATCCTAAAGATAAAGACCTTACTCTTCATGCATATACAGATGCAAATTGGGCAGGAAATGTTGATGATCGAAAGAGTACTAGTGGAGGAGAATTCTATATGGGTTCACAGTTGGTCTCTTGGTTCAGCAAAAACCAAAGTTCAATTGCCTTATCTACAGCTGAAGCAGAATATGTGGCTGTTGCATCTTGTTACACACAACTACTTTAGATGATGCAAACATTTCAAGACATTCATATCACATGTACTCCACCCATCTCCATTCTATGTGATAATACAACTGCCATTAGTTTTTCAAAAAATCCTTTGATGCACTTTAAGACCAAGAACATACCCATTAAGTACCATTTTCCACGAGAACAAGTGCTTGAAAAAAAGGTCGAATTGGAGTATGTTCCCTCCAAAGAACAGGTTGTTGATATATTCACTAAACTGCTTCCCAGAGAAACATTTGAATATCTCAGAGAAAAGATGGGAGTAGTTGCTACATCATCCTGCGGTTAAATCTAGTTTTCAAAGGAAGGTTATTATATGCGGGTTTCATGAAGTATAGTCACGTATACACGCGAGTTTATGTGGCTGAAGAAGCATAGATGTTTTTCTGACAGAAAAACATTGGGTCAGACTCTGATATGGGTGCTCTATCTGATATTGATGATTATAGTCTAACGATATGCTTTGTTCATTAATTTTTATCTGATTGACAAAGATGCCTTGATGAATGAATTGTTGACAATGCAGAAGTAGCATAGGTTCAAGGGGAACAATAGCCTTCATTGTTGGCATCATGGTTATTGAGTTTAGCTATAGCTTCAGATACTTATATCATTTGCTGCATAAGTCATGTAACGATCTAGGGTGTGATATGACTTCTTCTGTCATGGTCTATGTTTGAATGAGTCCTATTGGACATATGATGTAATTTGTATCCCCACTTTACATGGGATGGATGATGTAATAGTTGTTGTATTTCTGTTATGTATAAACAATTTTTATATCCCCACTTGGTTGGGTGGATGAGTCAAATATGGTGTATCCCCACTTGATTGGGTGATTGATGTATTTATGAGTCATTGGTCATAGGGAGGTCATACTCACTTAGTTAAGTTATAGAGTCATGTTATTCTTTTGAAACATATCACTGTAGACTCCGCATGTACTTAGGGGGAGCATTGACAACATAATGTATATCAAAAGGGGAGAATAGCTTGGTACTCCCTTTTCCCTTGATGTCAAAGGAGGAGAGTATTTTGGTGTTGCTTGTTATCTCTAATAGTTTCTACATCCTGCAGTAATCAACACCAGCATGGTTTCCATCAAGTCCAAAGGGGTAGATTGTTGGAATTATGATACAAGTGTTGTCCTTGATGGCAACTCACTCACAGGTCAGTTCAGTTTTGATGAAAGGCAACCCACAAGGTAACACGTCTATTTAGATGTAACTGGGCATTGGTACAGAAGAACAAGAAGATGGAATTATAGTCTACTAATCAGAATGAAGAAGTTGAAGGTAAAGTATGGTGAAAAGTAGTTTAAGATGTATATGCAGGTCCACTTAATCAAAACAACGTATACGCAATGGTTCACAGAACAAAAAGAGCGTATACACATACACACACTTTAACAAGAAGAAACACGTGTATATGTTGGAAAATCAAGGAAATTCAAGAGGAGACAATACCAAGGGTCAATATCATGGTATTAACCCACAATATTGAGCAGAGTAATGACTATTTGATCCCATTGAAGAATACCATGGGTCCAAAGAGGTGTTGGTCCGAGGTATTGAGAAAGGCCTAAAACTATATAAGGAAGAGAAGATCAGAAGACCAGGGTGTGCAAGTGAAAGGGTTTCTAAGGAATACTTCTATTTGAAGTATATTTTATGTTGCAGGGACTATGTTTGTGATTTGATCTGAAATATTTTGTGCACCTTGAATTCAATGTTGGATCAGGATCATGAGACCTGAAATGACTTATCATTGAATGATCTGATATTGGTTGGGCTAGATCTGATTATGTATACATGATCTATTCTTTAATTATCATGATCTGGGTTTGTCTGAAGTCTGGAATAACAGCGAAGCTATAAGTATTTGTAGATCTACACATTGGTTCGTCTCGGTAAAAGCACATGTACATGCATGTTCTACTCTTCCAAGTAGAGTATACAAAAGAAGATCCTATTCTTCAGATCTGACTGATCTATCTGATTAGTTCTATTGTTTTACTGCTGTCTGTCAATGAAGTCTTCTAAGATCTGAATGTAAAATTGAATGCATAAGGAGCTTGGTATCTGATTGATTGATAGTATAAGTGAGAAGGGTGATCTTTGTTACTGATTGTGTAAAGATCTGTAAATTGACACTAGATGTTCAGTATTTTGCTAGTTGATACAGACTTGAATCATAATTTTCATGTTTCAGTGGTTTTGAAGGTATATGCAGGTTTGATTAAAGTAGCGTATACACCCGGGTTGGGTTCAGTAAAGTAGCGTATACATTCTGATGCATGATTTTTGAGGTTGCAGCTGGTTCTAAATGATAATGTAGGTTTCTGGGATCAACACAGTGTTCTGGTGACAATGATCTCACTGTTCAAATTAACTGATTATTGGTTGATGCGGTTTGAAAATTTTGATGGGTCCAATATGAAAATTTGACAAAATGAGGCCTTCATGTTTATTGTTGTGTGCTAGGAGCATCCAATTTGGAAATTTATGAAATGTGGTCCTTGGAGGAAGAGAGAAGGTCGTAGCCTTTTGTAGGCACGCACCTACGTACTAGTAAACACATTAGCTAGTACAAGAGCTAGGGTGTTGTAGCTCCCTTCCAGTAGAAGTTGGGAAATAAGAGAAGGTTGTAGCCTTCTGCAGGTGGGTGCTTGCGTACTGGTATGAGTCTGCACCAGTACAAGATTGTAAACATATTTTCTTATTATTAAAAGAAGACAGAGATGACAACATCAGGTGGTTTTCACCCACATTGGGGTTCCACCTCAAATCTTGGTGTTCATGTGTGTTGCTTATGTGTGATGGTTTATTATGTTTTTACTACACTGTTTAAAAAGTTACTAATGCATTGGTTAAAGATCAACACATGATAAGTTGACTAAATCACAAGTTCTCTGGGTATATGCTGGTTTCTCTAATCACAGTAGCGTGTGCACGCTAGTTCACTTCGCAGAAGTAGCGTATATAAATCTGTTTTGGAAATGAAAAATGATTGATCTGATAATACTGATTCACCGCCCCTCTTAGTATTATTTCCAACACAGGACTATTTGGATATATTTGGATCTTTGAGACCAAGCAGGGTTTCTTTACTAGATTCCCTTTTCATTGCTACGTTGCATAGTGCAGTTGAATGATGTTCTGCACTGTAGGGCCATGAACGATTCTATCTACTGAATAACAATTCTATGGTGGTTTTCGTTTGTTTAAAATTATGGATTTCAACTCAGTATTTTAAGCTTTAGGATTTTCACATATCAAATTTGTTAAAGTTTAAAGGGTCGGCATCATATGGTCTGTTGACTATCTGCAGTAGGGAGGCTCTATTCGATTGGTTGTTTTTTCTTTGAATATTGTTAAAGGGTTTTTAATATTATTCTTGAGAAGAAAAGTATTTGGGGTGGATTCAAAAAGGGGTCACATTTTTTAAAAGCAAGTTCTGGGGTTGTATTTTAAAAAAAGAGGGTGAGGGGTTGTTTTTTTTAAATTATATTTTTCAATAGGGGGCACCCATATATTTTTTGAGAGATCCCTTCTCTAGATCTGAAGATAGATACATTTTTTTTAATCAATTGCTGGAGGACAAATTTTATTTTGAGGTTGACCTGTTGAGATGAATAACTAGATCGCAGAGGCATATCTGAACGAGAGCAATAAACTCGATGGATCCAATTACTCTAATTGAACATTTAAGTTGTAGACCCTGTTGGAGGGGAAAAACGCACGGGTGATCGCAAGCAGTGATGAGTTGAAGCAAACCCTAACTATAGGTGGAACAACAATAACAATCCAAGACTAGGAAAAGAGGGAGAACAAAGCAAAAGTGTTGTTAAAATTTTCAGTGAAAGATTGTATTATCCCTCACATCCGTGAATGTAAATCAACAAATGACATTTGGAAAACCCTCAAGGAACTGTACGAGATCAAAAACACAAATCACCTGATATTTTTGAAAAGAAAAATTCTCTCCATGAAAATGGAGGAGAATGAATCAGTGGTTTCTTTCATCTCTCAAATCAAGGAGCTCAGAGATAAGCTGGACGACATAGGAGAGACAATGTCTAACACTGATCTTGTCACAATTACCATGAATGGTATGACTGATGACTATCAAATGTTTATCACAGGCTTGAATGCAAGAGAGAAAGCCCACAATTTCGAAGAATTAACAGGGATCCTATTTCAAGAGGAAGAGAGGCACATGACTCTGAAACCTCAGAGTTCATATCTAGCTCTAATGACGAAGAAGAAGACCTTCAGAGGGAATACAAGTGCATGCAAGAAAGGTAGAAGTATACCAAAAATAAAACCACCTCAAGGTATGTCCTCAACCAGAAGTGATTTAGGACCCAAATGTTTTTATTGTGGTAGACTTGGTCACATTGGTAAAACTGACATAAGAAGAAGTTTGGTGAAGGTCGCCATAGACATAAGAAGCATGCAGGACACTTTGCTGATGAAGATTAGAATCAAAATCTCATATTGTTTGTATCTAATTCTGCGTTCTCTGCTGAGGATGATGAAGCAAAAACTTGGTTTGTGGACTCAGGAGCTTCCACTCACACGACATGTTACAGACATTGGTTTGAGAATTTTAAAGAAACCAGCAGTGGTGCAAATATCTACCTTGGCAATGATAGAGGGTACTAGATCAAAGGGTATGGTAATGTTCCTGTCATTTTTCCTTATGGAAATATTAGACATGTTCAAAATATAATGTATGTACCTGGAATAAAAAAGAATATGATCTCTTTTTCTATGATAACAGATCATAACCTTAAGGTAGAGTTTTCTAAATCTTATTATGCTATTAAAGATCTGCTAGATCGTATGAAGCCAATTGCATCAGGTATTCGAGTGTGTTAGGTGCCTATACTACTAGTGTAACCCATTATTGTTATTAGTGCAATCTCCTAATTATATTTTTGTGCCCATGTAGTCCCCATATTGTTATTATTTTGCCCCATAGAAGCCCACTATTGTTATTGTTGTGCCCCTACATTATTATTGTTATATCGGATTTGATTATATTATGACCCCTTAGACTCCTATATATAGAAAGGAGGTCTTGTCATTTGTATCATCCAAGAATTATTCATTTGTGTAATGTAAAGGAGGTTTCCCCCTCGAAGAGGCTGATTTTTAAGTCATTGATCTATATTTTCTATCTTTTTGTGAGATAGTTTCTTAACATTTGGTATCAGAGCTTTGGATTCTAGGGTTTCACTGCTCCAAACGGGTCATCATGGAATTTTTGATATAACATTTTTCTACGAAGTTTCAGAAGCTAAAACAAAAAACCATTTGAACTGAAATCGTTCTGAACCTTGGGTATGAATTTTAGATCTTATATCGCTATATTGTCGGAGATATGATCTGAGGAAGTTAGTGTTTTTTCAAGCTCCAGAATTCCATCTCAAACAGGTCATCATGGAATTTTCGTTATAATTTGTTTTCTACAAAGTTTCAGGGTCTAAAATTAAAAACCATTTGAGCCGAAATCGTGGTGAAGCTCAGGCCCAAATTTGAGATCTTGTGTCGCTATATTTGTGGAGATACAATCCAAAACATTTAGGATTTTTGCAAGCTCCTGAATTACATCCCAAACATGTGACCTGGGGAAAATCGTCATAACTTTCTCTCTAAGAATCAGATTGAAATTTCTTAAGAAGATACAAAAAGAGGACAGACTGTACATTTCATTGTATTGTTTTCAGATCCGAAGGTTGAAATGGTAACACGTGGCACTTCGTACAAGTTCCCTCTACTAAAAACATATATAAGAAGGCCATCTTGGGAGATTGGGCATAACTCTTTCTTGGAGAATCCAATTTTGATTAGATTGGTGGCATTGGAAAGAGGACAAAGAGGGATATTGTAGGTTGCAATTTCAGACCTTGGAGATCTGAAATTGCAGATATACGACATATTCAAGATTGAGTTGCTAAAAGCAAGAAAAAGAATGACTCGAGCCAAGAAAATAGAAACACCTAGTAAGAAAAATTGGAGGGAGGATTTTAAGAATACAATCGATGCTAAGATAAATAGTTTTATATGTTCCATTGAAGCTAATATCGATGGTAGGGAAGCAGATTTGAAGAAAGACTTGAAATATTTGAAGAAACACATGGAAGGTTTGAAGGAAGGTGGGACAGAGCTACTACAAGAAAGGCCTCCTAATGACGAAAAGGTAGTAGTGGAAACTCATGATGAGAAAAAAATAAATGTTAATCATGATTTCATAGAATATAACATTGGATTGAAGACCCACCACATTCCAAAGATCGATATGAGGAATTTTGATGGTAAGGATCCCATAACATGGATACTAGAGATGGAGAAATATTTTGATCTACATGATGTGAAACTATTACAAAATGTACGTATTGCATCTTTATATTTAGAACCAAATCAATTTTTATGGTATAAATGGATTTTTTCTCATAAAACACTTGTCACCTGGTCAATTTTCACGGGGGAAATGACAAAACATTATGAGGATACACAGAGCAACACCTTCTTTAGCCAATTGATAAATCTCAAACAAAAGGGTTCAATGGCAGAGCACATTGAGGACTTCCAAAAATTGAATATAAGGTTAAATGATATTACAGAGAAGCAGAGGATTGATGTCTTCATAGGGAATTTAAAGGATAACATTCAACATGAGGTTTGCCTTTGGGAACCTGATTCATTGGAGAAGGCATACAGGTGGGAAAGAAAAATTGAAAGCAAAATTATGGCAACAATGAAGCCTACCACTCACAACTATAAAGATGGAATTGTTGTTGCTCCTATCCTTTCAACACCTACAAGGTTGAGACCAAAACAATTGGAAGAAAAAAGTGAAAAATGGTTTTGTTACAATTGTGATAGAAAATACATTAAAGGTCATAAGTGTGTTGAGAAGAAATTAATTTACATAGACGGGGAAGAAGAGCAAGAAAATGAACAAGAAATGTCAAAAGAAGAGGATATACACCAGGAACCAATCCCAGAGAAAGAAGAAATGAATCTGACTATATCTTGTAATGCATTGACAATAATTACCATTCCTCAAACTCTCAAGATAGAAGGGCATATCAAGAAGAAAAAGGTAACAGTGTTGATTGATTCGGGTAGTACCCATAATTTTATTCATTGTAAGATAGCCAAGGAATTGAATTGCTTCCTATATCCAACACCAGAGTTTCAAGTAATGGTTGCAAATAGAGGAACGATAAATTGCTCTAGAAAGTGCCATAATATCAATCTATACATGGGAGAATATGTCTTGAATAGTCCAATGCTTTCCATTCCAATGGGTGGTGCGGATGTTGTACTAGGAGTTCAATGGCTACAATCTTTGGGTACGACATCTTTTAATTTTCAAGAAATTTTCTTGAATTTCTTTTGGGAAGGAAAGGAAGTTGAATTAAGGGGTATCGTAGGGAAACTAGGAAAGATAATAAGCTCTAACAGGATGAAAAAGCTTCAAAAGAAATAACAACAGGGAAAAATTGCACAATTATGTTCACTAGAGGTACTCACATCGAAATCATCTATTTTTCCAGATCTCCAAAAAGTTCTGGAAAATCATTCCAAGGTATTTGAGACTCCCAAAGGCCTCCCACCTATTCATGATCATGATCATGCTATTCATTTGCTTCCAGGAAGTGTTCCCCCAAATATCAGGCCTTATAGATATCCATATGCCCGAAAGAACGAAATTGAACGTATGGTTGCAGAAATGCTAAAGGTTGGTATAATTCAACCTATTCAAAGTTATTTCTCTGCTCTAGTTGTATTGGTACACAAGAAGGATGGATCATGGCGCACGTGTCCAGGTTATAGGGAGCTCAACGAGCTTACTATTAAAGATAAATATCCCATTCCTGTCATTGATGAATTATTAGATGAATTACATGGAGCAATTTACTTCACCAAGTTGGATCTTCGTTCAGGATATCATCAAATAATAATGAATATTGAATACATTCCAAAAACAACATTTATAACTCATGAGGGTCATTATGAATTTTTGGTCATGCCTTTTGGCCTTACCAATGCACCTTCTACATTTCAAGGTTTGATGAATTCCATTTTCAAACCCTTAGAAAATTTGTGTTATTATTTTTTGATAATATACTAATCTACATCAAGTCTTCGAAGGATCATGTTCAACATGTTGACAGGGTTCTCAAACTATTGGAGGAGAAACAATTATATGTAAAAAGCTCTAATTGTTTCTTTGGAGTACAAGAGGTGAGATATTTGGGGACTGAGTTAGTTCATAACTCATCTTATCATCCTGAATCTGATGGGAAAACTGTGATAGTGAACAAATGTTTGGAAGGATATCTTCATTGCTTTGTATCTAATAAACAAAGACAAGGGGTCAAGTGGTTTCCTCTGGCTGAATGGTGGTATAACACTTCCTTCCATACTGCAGCAAAAATGAACCCATTTATGGCACTTTATGGATATCGTCCACCGTACATCACATCGTATTTAAAAGAAAATTCTAAGGTTCAAGCATTGGAGGATCACATCGAGCATCAACAACAAGTTCTCAAACTCTTAAAGGATAACCTCACTTTGGCGCAAAATAGAATGAAACAACATGCAGATCAACATCACAACGAAAGAAGTTTTGATGTAGGTGACTGAATATTTCTACGACTACAACCATACAAATAAATGTCCGTCAAGCAAGCTAAGAATGATAATAAATTATCGCCAAAGTATTATGGTATGTACAAGGTGTTACAAAAGATTGGTACTATGGCATACAAATTGGAGCTTCTTGCATCTTCCCAAGTGCACCCAGTTTTCCATGTTTCATGCTTAAAGAAGGTTATATGTGAGAAGCTCCCAGTTCAAACAATATTTTCAGAACTTGACGAGGAAGGAACAATCATATTGGAACCTGAAGCAGTCACGGAAACAAGAACCCGAGAACTACAAAATCGATCAATTTTAGAGTATCTCATCAAGAGGAAGAACTTACCCGCTAAAGATTCCACAAGGGAGGACGAGAATTTTATACAGAAGAATCCATAACTACTCAAGCATTGAGGACAACACTTTTTGAAGGAGAGGGGCATGTTAGGTCCCTATACTACTAGTGTAACCTGTTATTGTTATTAGTGCAACCCCCTTATTATATTGTTGTGCCCAATAGTTCCCATATTATTATTATTGTGCCCCATAGAAGCCCACTATTGTTATTGTTGTTCCCTTACACTATTATTGTTATGTCGGCTCTGATTATATTATGACCCCTTAGACTCCTATATATAGAAAGGAAGCCTTGCCATTTGTATCATCCAATAATTGTTCATTTGTGTAATGTAAAGGAGGTTGCCCCCTCGAAGAGGTTGATTTTTAATTCATTGATCTATATTTTCTATCTTTTTGTGAGCTGGTTTCATAATAGAGTGGGAGGATTTTATAAGCTAAACGTAAGAAGCACACCACACCAAGTGTTACACAAAAATATCGTCACCATGACTATTTACAGTCAATATGGGTCTATCATCAATTGTACTGTCCTCCTAAGCAAGTCTCAGACCTCAACTCTTCAAGTCAAGCTTTGAAAATGAGAGAAAGACATTGAAAATCAACAAAGCTCTGGTTCCGCACTTTCTCTCACTGTTACATGTGGTCCCACACCCTTTATTCATGTTACCTGCGGACCTGCCCGCTCTGTCTGTAAAGGGGTGGGTGCAGACCCATGTGAAAGTCAAAAAGGCGCAAGTTTATTCTAAAAAACTCACTTTGGGTTAATTCTAGATGATTCTAGAAGGAATTTTGATGTGGATTGTTCACTCCTAGGTGGTTCATGCATCCCAAAAGAGAAGGAGCTAATCCCTTGATGAGAGGAGCTATCCCTTTGAAGGAGGGCTTTATCCCTTCTAAGGAGGACCTAGTAACTTCCCTCCATTGCACTATAAATTAAGGCATTGGGCTGGTTGCTAGGGAGGTTAGAAGCTGAACATTTTTGAGGGTAAATGCTGGTGGAATTGAGACTTCCTAGTTAAGCTTGAGAGGAGAGATCACATACCTTTTTGGCTTCATTGGGAAGAGAGTGAAACTTGTCAAAGTAGAGGAGACTTCTTGTTAGACCCTGGGAGGAGCTTGTACAACATCAAGGCACAGGTTGTAAAGTTCTTCTTTGATTTGAATTAATACAATCAGATTCATTTTTCTCAACAAATTGTCTTATGTCATTTGTTTCATGAATTCCTTGATCATCATGTTAAGTATGCTTTATGATATTGGCTTTTCAGGTGTTATTTAATTTGTTTGCTTGTTTGTGTTTGCAGATTTGCAACGAGGGAGCTCATTTGGATCAAAGGAGCAAGGCTTCCACAAACTTGCATTGGACCCAAGGTAGGCCTAAAACACTTGTTTGCCTTTGTTTATATATTGCATATTTAGAGAAAGATAGCTTTTGATTGGCTTGCTTGTCACTAGATATCTTTAGATACTAGGGAGGTCGATCTTGTCCACAAGATTGACTCATTCCATGTGACACCAAGGCTTGACTGCATCAGTTGTGACTGCAGAAGACTTATGGCATCAAAGATTCAGCCATATCAATTTCAATGACCTGTTGCTACTTCAGAAACGAGGTATGGTCAATGATCTTCCTTCTTTAAATAATGTTCATGCTGATTGTGAAGCATGTGCTCTTGGGAAGATCCATAGAGATGAGTTTCTTGCAAATGTAGATAGAAAGAAGAGAGATATACTAGAGCTTTTGCACACTGATTTGTGTGGGATGATGCAAACGAGGTCATTAGGAGGTGCCTATTATTACTTATTATTTTTTGATGACTGCACGATATTTACTTGGGTATATTTCCTCAAAAAGAAGAGTCATGATTTTGAATATTTTAAAGAGCTCAGAAGCATGATTGAAAAACAGACATGAAAATTCATCAAAATTCTCCGCTTGGATCAAGGGGGCGAATACAAGAAGGGTGGTTTCATCAAATATTGCAATGACCATGGGATAGTTCAATAGTTTATAGTACCCCACACTCCTCAACAGAATGAGGTTGCATAGAGGAAGAAAAAAACCATTGTGGAGTGTGCTTGAAGCATGTTAAAAGGTAAGAACTTGTCTAATGGATTTTGGGCAGAAGCAATAAATACTACAGTATATTTGAAGAATAGGAGTCCAACCAAAAGCCTTGATTTTAAAACTCCATTCGAAGCTTTATTAATTTTTAAGCCCACAGTTAATCATTTAAGAGTGTTTGGCTTCTATGCTTTTTCTCATGTTCCAAAAGAGGATAGGAAGAAACTGGATTCAAAGGGCATTAAATGCATTTTTGTTGGGTACTGCACAAAGTTTAAAGCTTATAAATTGTTTAACCCATCTACTCATAAAATGTTTGAAACTAGAGATGTAGTATTCCATGAGCAGGTTGATGATGGAAACCATGATAGAAGCAATGAAGAATGACACATGCCTTTTCTGGTGGAAGATGAAAGTATGAAAGCGACAGCCATGAGCAGCAGCAACAAAAACAACGACAACAACAACAATAATAGTAGAAAAAGGATGACGTGGATGGTATAGATGTAGGTAGTAGGCCAAGTCCACCAAGCGATGATGAAAACAGATTTGAATCCAGTCCACCACTCAGGAGACCAGGTAGGAAAATTTAGTTTCCAGCAAGATGTAGGGATCATGCTCTTATAACTAGTATGTTAAATGTTGTTGAACCCTCTAATTATAAGGAAGCAAGTCAATATAGTGAATGGAGGGCAACCATGAAAGAGGAATATGAGTCAATACTCAAAAAAAACCCTTGGATCTGGTTGAGCTACTTGAAGGCAAACAACTCATAGGTTGCAAATGGTTATACAAACCTAAATTTAAAGCATATGGGAGCATAGAAAAATATAAAGCTAGGCTGGTTGCAAAGGGTACTTGGAGAAAGGATGCATAGACTATGATGAAACCTTCCCCCCTATAGCTAAATTAAACACAATTGGAATGTTAATTTCTTTAGCTACCAAACATCATTGGATGATACACCAGCTAGATGTGAAATCTGCATTCTTAAATGGGGAATTAAAATAAGAAGTGTATTTAATGCAACCTAAAGGGTTTGTTAAACAGGGGGAGGAACATTTAGTCTATAGATTGAAGAAAGCATTGTATGGACTAAAACAGGAACCCCGGTCATGATATGATAAAAATGATTCATTTATCCTGCAACATAGTTATAAAAGAAGCAAGAATGAACCTAATATGTATACCGTGTTTGATGAAAAGGGGAAAATTGTTTTGATTTAGTTATATGTAGATGATATTATCATTAGAAGAAATGCTAATGAACTCATTTAAGAAATCAAAGAGTAGATGTCATAGGTTTTTGAGATGAAAGACCTCATATAGTTACACTATTGTTTGGGTCTGGAAGTCTGGAGGGATTCTGGCCAGACTTTTCTGTCTTGGGGAAAGTACATTATGAGTTTATTGAAAATTTTTAGAATGGATTAGTGCAAAGCAGCATCAGTTCCTTTACAACAGAATACCAAACATCGGAATAATGTTGGTTCTAAGGAGGTCGATGCAACACTGTATAAACAATTGGTTGGGTGTCTAATTTACTTGACTACAACTAGGACAAATTTATGATCCCCAACACATCATAGATCGGAAAGATATTTAGGTAAAGATTAATTAAAAGGATATATATATATATATATATATATATATATATATATATATATATATATATATATATATATATATATATATATATATATATATATATATATATTTATATATATATATTTATATATATTTATATATATATTTATATATATATTTATAGATATATATCTTTTAATCATTAATGTAGATATATGTATGCCAAGTTTATAATTATTGTAACTTTGGCAGGTCAAACAAGAAGGAGATTTCCTGGTCGAGCCCCTGCGTATACTCAAGCAGAGAGAAGTAATGTTGCGGAGGCGAGCTATCATTCAAGTTAAAGTGTAGTGGAAGCATTTTAGTCTGGAGGAATCCACCTGGGAAGATAAGGATTTTATGCAGGAGGCATATCCCGACCTGTTTCAAGAGAAGATGGAGGAATAAACACCAGGGATGGTGTTTCGCTCAAGGGGGGTGAGATGTGACACCCTCAGGTTCTGAAGTAATTTTTGGTCATTTTACTATTATGGACAAAGTAAATTGTTAAATAATTAGTTACAATGTTGGTTGGGTTAGTAAGCAGTAACTTTGATAAAGTAATAAATACATTTAAACTATGTTTCTAAGAGAGTTTGGGAATTCACGGATGAACCTCAGTTACTCTCTTCTCCCCAAATAATTATTAGTTAAGGCAGTTATTACCTTGTCCCTTTTATTTTTTTCCAAGAAGAGGAAAAAAGATAGGCAGGAAAGGGGACTTTTTCTTCCTAGAGCTGAACGGGTTTCAGTGGGGAGAAAACCTCTAGACATTATCTTTCTAGGAGAAAGAAAAGGGATTGTGTGTTGGACTATGTGTCTGGAGGCTAGAGAAATCTAGTACTTCTAACTAGAAACTGTGTCTGAAGGAATTGAGGAGCTCGGGGGGAGAAGCATGGACGCAATATCCAACTTCTCATTGGTTAGGTGGGGAGGTTTTTCACCTGTGGAATTCCCAGCTTTTGACCTTAACAGAGTTCACAAATAAGTATCTGAAAAATGTACATTTATATAGGTGCTTTTACTTTGTGCAGTTGAAACAAAGAAAAATACATGGATTACTTTTATAGCAGTATGTTTGAAAAACATGGTTGTTTGTATAGCAGATTTTTCTTAATATGTTTCCTTAAAAAACAGTATGGTAAAGTGTTGGCTTGTATGGGCCTGACCTAGGTCTAGAGGTGATTTAGCCAAGAAAATCCTGGTACTACTGGCCCTTTCGGCAATAGTCCACGGAGCGCGCGCTAAGGTCTCACTCGAAGTAGTATGGGAGGGTGCTAGAACCAGGTTTCCGCACCCTAGGGATGTCTGATGGGCTTTAGGAGGTTCACGGTCTGACCTGTCACTACGCACACTTGCTATTCCTTTGCATCTTGTGCTGTTGTTTCCACGTAGCCCTACTCGGGGCGTGACCCATATAATACCCAAGTTCCTTGTTAATTAACCGATTACTTAACTTGTGTTTGTAGGATTTATGGTTATTACAACATATTCAACAATCATATCAGTGTGCGCAATACATAAACTAATACAAACATAAAGAAGATAATGCACAACAAACACACAGAAATAAGAATCAACTTCTCTTTATTAATCTTCAATCCCGCTTACAGACTCGACACCGCCCTGCACACTCAGCTGCAGGGGTCCATGTACCCAGCTGCGGACTCTACTAGGCCTCTGCGCATTCAGCTGCAGAGGCTCTTCCTACTACTACGACCCAATACTTAGAATCCTACTCTAAGCTCGAACCATTCCTTCGCTACTCACTCTATCATCTACTTTTCCACTTACAACTTAGAGCCTCGCTCTGTTTATACAATCCCATGGTCCACAGACCATGGGTAGGCCGACATGACTTTAAATTACATTACATTACTTTAGGGCAGACAACCCTATGACTTAACCTCTACTTCGCACTCCGCGCCCACAATTCGTAGAGTCTTACAAAACCTTTGACCAAAACTTGGGCTTTGAGCCCCAAAACCTATTGTGGGGGGATTCCATGCCAAACATAAAGAGAAGATTGTTAACTAAGATAGAATCCATGTAGATACTGCATGTATATGAAATAACTGCTAAGGAAAACATTTAATATCTGAAACAACAAATTAATATATAAAAACAGTAAAAGAAATGATACTGATAAATTTATCTGTGTAACTAAAAGAAGACATGATTTGCATCTCTGTGATTAGTTCTAGTGCGAACGACGAACATTGGGATAGGGTTGCCAAAAACCAAGAGTTTTAGTAATAACGGTAAATACCCTATTTATTACATAAATAAGAGTTCTAGATATTAGCAATGCTCTAGTAAATTGTGAAACCACATTTTGATGGAAAAACAACTTAGTAATAGAACAGTCCGCAAAATTATATGCGATAATGGTTGAATTACTACTCGATTAGCCAAAGACCAAGCTGTTTCCAGTAGTCTCTTGTGTAGTCCCATAACAGAGTTCAACTCTGTGAGCGTAATGCAATAATAATTATAAATGAGAACTTCTTAATTAAAAACTTGAATCTAAAACTCTCCCAAAGTGACAAACATATATAATGTGCAAGATACCCAATAACAAAGCTTCTAGTGAAACTTAAATGTAAAGAGAAAAGAACACGTTCCAATATTGTCATTCATTAAAATTAAGGTCTAGAATTCTCATTTTGCAGAAAAATGTAACCACCATGGTTATGAAAAAATGTAAATGGATCATTCACAGTTCTGGCAGCCTAGCAAGCTCAGAAGCTAAAACTATCAGCAAATAAGTCTGGGCCAGCCAGGGCCATTTACAAAATAAAATAACTATATTAACAAGAGCAGTCTGGCCAGTTGGTGTTATCTCAACAACAAGGATAAGTAACATGAAAATAAATTATTTGAAAACCAAACCCTTAGCGCAAGGGCGTGAGAGCCAATGGCCTCAGACAACCTAAATCTCAAGTTCAAATGACTGTATTTACAACCTAATCATGAAATTGCAGATACCCATGCAAGATTCGGAGTATGCCAAACAGAACTTCGACCATTAAAACCAGAAATCTCATAGAAGCTATAAGAATCCAACCTGGTCAATCTGGGGTCCGAATTGGTTCTGGTGTCTCGAAAACCCCAACCCTCTTTAGATATTGGACCATCGATCCAGTTACCTGTGTCACCAAGAAAACAACCCTTGTTAGATACAACTATGCTCAAATCTGAACCAAAACTATGACCAAGATTTTAAAAAAAGAAACAGACTACGTATTACCTATTTTGGGTATAAAGAAACCAACTTTGAAGCACAAATAGAACACCGACCAGCACCAGGAGGCACCCCCATAGCTTCAACAGTCCTCATGTTATCTAACTGTAATAAATTGAGCAGAGGCAACAGGTAACTGAGAATCCTATGCCGCAATATATGTAGGGAACCTGCTATCGAATAATTCAAATGCTGGAGAAGACTATGTAGCACCCAAGAAGTGGGAGCAAAGGAAAGAAACTGAAGAATTGGGTGAGTTTTTTAGGCTGCAGAGAACACGATCAGGGAAGGGTTATAGAACCCTCTCATCCTTGGTGTAGGAACACAAACGGTCACCTGCATCCAACTCTTCAGAAGCCATTACCCTAACCCTAACCCAAACCTCCAGAACCATTGGATCTCCCTCATATGCATTTACCAGAGGATTAACTCCAAGTGGCAGGATTAATGGAATGCATTTGGATGGTAGAAGGAGTACCCTTGGGATTGAGACATCCTCCTTCAAAGACAAGAGCCAGATGATCAACTCATTCATAAATGTAAATCCGTCACATGAATTCTTTTGCAGTAGCTTGTGTAAGTCCGAACAATATGCATAGTACATATCTGGTATAAGGTTAAGTTATTAAGTACCGATTAGACCTTGTCATCACTTATCTAATTTATTGCAGGATTAAACACAATTTTATCGATTGTTTAAATATAATTTTTTTATATATATTATTTAGAATACGAGTGTGATTGTTACAATTGGTATCAAATCCCTTAGGTTACCACACTAAGGCCTAAAAGGATGATTACTAAATAACAACTAATTATGATACACAGAGGAGAAGTTGGTTTAATAGGAGGCAAGGAATAGGATGTACTCCGTCAGAAGGAACAACAGGACCCAACCTAGAAATGTGGGTACAACTGGGAGAGACAAATCAGAATGCAAATGTAGCATTATTGGAAACAGTTCAACAATTACAAACAAAGATGTTGAGTTTAAGGGAGGACAATGAAAGATTGTGACTTGAACAAGAAAGGATTATAGAAATTATATCAGACAGACATTACCAAATAAATCCTAAATCCATCCAAGGTGAGGAAAACACAACGGGATCTGATAGATAGTAGGAAGAATGTCCGAAATCAGAAGGAGGATGGACTAGATATGAAGAAGAATCCGATAACGTCTCTGACAAGAAAGGATTTAAGAAGTAGAAAATTGAACTCTAGGGGGAGTTCATAGAGATCAAACCACCTATATAATGGTGAAGCCGAGGAGGCAGCAGAGGCATGGCTAATTAACATGAACAAATACTTTGAAATATATGAATATGACAAAAGTTTGAAGGAAATATTAGCAATATATCAGTTACAAGGCAAGGCCACCCTGTGGTGGGAGGAAGTTAAGACCATCGAAGAAATTGATGAGAAAGAAGTTACATGGAAACAATTTCAGAAACATTTTAAGGACATATATCTGACTGAAAGGTTCTACAATGATAAGGAAAATGAGTTCCATGATTGAATATTAGGACAACAGAGTATGGACGAATTCATAGCCAAGTTCACTTCCCTATTAACATATGTACCTTACATCTGCGAGGAGAAGGCCAAAGTGCAACACTTCATTATCAGTTTACCTGTCTATATGAAAGAGAAGTTAGAATTTGACAATCCTAAAAAAATGGACGAAGCATTTTTAAAGGCACGGATCTGTTACTAGAAAATGAAGCAGAAAAACGAAGGTACCAAAAGTTGGTCAAATAAGAAGGGGTAGAAAAATATCTCAATCAGCAAGAACATGAAAAAGTCCCCGTATTCAGGTCGAAAAGGATTGAATGGAGTTGCAGAGAGAAATCAACAAAAGTACAGACCTCCAAATGAAGTAAAGCAAGGCAAGGCATCCAACAAGTGGGAAGCAAGTCAAGTTTCCAAACCTCACAGTGTTGGGGTTGTGGGGAACCCCATTACTACAAAAATTGCCCCCATAGAGCAAGGTCAGAACTAGTAACAAAAATTCAAGAAGCTTCTACTGTCGGAGATATGGCAAGAAATATACCCAGGATTAATGTAGCACTGGAGGATCGTCAGAGAGAATATTAGCCAACAATGGTGGAGCTTGAAGGTAAAATATTAAACCACCCTGTTTCCATTTTAATTGATCCTAGGGCAAGTTTAAGCTATGTTAGCCCCCGAATAGTTGATTTATGTCACTTAACAAGCATAAAGTTTAAAAGCCCTTGGCTGGTTCAACTAGCCACTGGAGAAAAAAGGACAGTTAGTACGAAAGTAGAAAACTGTGTAATGGAATTAGTTGGGCAGCAGATTAAAAAAAATTTAAACATGCCACCCCTAGGCTCTTATGACGTATTGATCGAGATGGATTGGCTGGAACAACATTGGACCATAGCAAACTGTAAGACTAAAACGATTAACTTCTTGACTGATAAGGGAAGAATATTAGAGGTGTAGGGTATTAAAAGAGAAGTTAAAATATGACCAATTACAACCCACCAGTTGGGGAAGTGTATGCATAAAGATTGCCAAATTTATGCAATCCAAGTGGGGTACACTAACTCTAAGGATAAATTGTCTATCCTAGACCTGATACTGGTCGTCAAAGAATTTAAGGATGTCTTTCCAGAAGATATTCCTAGTTTGACACCCAAGAGGAACCTTGATTTCACTATAGAATTGGTCCCTGGAACTGTCCTAGTTTCCAAGGCCCCTTACAGGATGAGTGTTCTTGAGTTAACAAAATTAAAAATGCAGCTTCAAGAACTATTGGATAAGGGGTATTTTCGACCCAGTGTGTCTCCTTGGGGAGCCTCGGTCTTATTTGTGAGGAAAAAGGATGGTACCTTGCGTCTGTGTATAGATTACAGACAATTAAATAAGTTAACCATAAAAAATAAGTACTCTTTACCACGAATTGATGATGTATTTGATCAAGTGAAGGGCGCTGTCGTATTTCCAAAAATAGATTTATGATTGGGATACCACCAGATTCAAATTAAGGATGAAGATATATACAAAACAATGTTTAGAATGTGGTATGGTCATTATGAGTTTATGGTTTTACCCTTCTGACTCACTAATTCTCCAGACACCTTCATGAGTATGATGAATGGTGTTTTTCACCCCTTCCTGGATAAATTCATTCTTATTTTTGAGGAAGAACATAAAGAACATCTTCGAATAGTGTTGCAGACCCTTAGAGAAAATTAGATTTACGCTAAGTTCAACAAGTGTGATTTTTTAAGGATCAAATTCAATACTTAGGACATGTTATTTCCTCCGCTGGTATAGCGGTTGATCCAGAGAAACTCAAGAATATCATGAACTAGCCTATTCCAACTAATGTGGCAGATATACGCTCTTTTATGGGTCTTGTTGGTTATTACAAGCGATTTGTAAGGGGATTCTCTAAAGTTGCATGCCCAATTACTTTCTTGCAGAAAAATGGAACAATTTTTAAGTGGTGCAAGGAATGCCAAGAAAGTTTTGAAACGTTGAAGCATTTACTCACTATTGCACCTATATTACAAATTGCAGACCTAGAAGAAGATTTCATAGTTTGTACTGATGCATGTAAAGAAGGTGTAGGTGGAGTTTTAATGCAAAAGGATAAAGTAATTGCTTACAAATCCCACAAGTTAAAAGATCATGAGTAGAGATATTCAGATTATGATCTAGAATTAACACCAGTAGTTCGCGCTTTAAAAGTATGGTGACATTAATTACTTGCAAAAAGATTCCTACTGATCATAGATCACAGTAGCTTAACAAATCTCTTTAACCAACCCTCCCTGAATGCATGCCAAGCTAGATGGACTGCATTCTTAAGAGAATTTGACTTCGAAATCAAACATTTGAAGGGAAGGGAGAATCGAGTGGCAGATGCGTTAAGTAGGAAATTGCATCATATCTACGAAATTTCATTCAGTCAAGTAGAATATGAATTCACTAGTCAAATCAAGGAGGCAGCACAAAAGGACCCAAAATATACATATTTTTGGCAGCAAGCTAAGGCTGCACAGAACTCTGGAAAGCAAAGTGAGTACCAGATTAATTCTAAAAATTTACTGATGTTTAAGAATAGAATTTATGTTCGTAACCTGTACCAGTAAAACATATTATATTGGACGAATTCCATAGGAGCCCCTATGCTGCCCATCCAGGCTACCAAAAACTATTTTCTACAATTAGAAAAAATTATTTCTAGCATGGCATGAGAAAGGATATCGCGGTATATTTGACCAGATGTATGGAGTGTAAACAGGTTGAAGATGAGCATCAACATCCTGCTTGGCTACTGCAACCTTTTCCCATTCCTGAATGGAAATGGGATACCATAACTTTAGATTTCATAACTGGGCTACCTCAATCAAAAAGAAAAAATGACTCCATCATGGTGGTGGTTGATAAATTGAGAAAGACAACTCATTTTATCCCCGTTAAGTCCACCTATCAAACCACTCAAATAACAGATATATTTATGAGAGAAATTTTTAGGCTGCATGGAATGCCTCGAGTCATAATTTCTGACCGGGAAGTTAAGTTTACCTCTGCTTTTTGGAAAGCATTATTCACAAGATTGGGCACCCAGATCCACTTTAGCACTTCCTATCACCCCTAGATAGATGGGCAGACTGAACGAGTCAATCAAGTGGTGGAATACATGCTCCGTATGTACGTAATGCAACAACCCAAAAAATGGGAAGAATATCTCCACTTAGTAGAGTTTTCCTATAATAATGGGTATCACGAGTCACTTAAAATGAGTCCTTTCGAAGTATTTTATGGAAGGAAATGTACGGTTCCTGCAAATTGGAATAGTCCTGAGAATAAAATGATATTGGGACTAGACATGCTGGAGGAAATGGAGAAAACAGTAGGGAAGGTCCGACAAAGTTTGAAAGCAGCTCAGGATAGACAGAAGGCATATGCTGATAGAAAGAGGACCTACTGGGAGTTCCAGGTGGGGGATCACATGTATGTCCAGATTAAACCAAAAAGAAGTACCCTTAAGTGGGGAAAGTGTGCCAAGTTGGCTCCCCGATTCTGTGGTCCCTTCCAAATCCTAGAGAGGGTAGGACCGGTGGCATACCAACTCACTCTACCCAGTCATATTCAGGTTCATAATGTGTTTCATGTTTCCCTTTTGAAAAAATATTTTTATGATCCCCGACACATCATAGATTGGCAAGATATTCAGGTAAAGAGTAATTAAAAGTATATATAAAGATGTAAATCTCTTTCGATCATTAACATAGATATATGTATGCCAAGTTTATGATTATTGCAATTTTGGCAGGTCGAACCAAAAGGATAATTCTTGGTAGAGCCCCTGCATATACTTGATCAGAGAGAAGTAACATTGTGGACGCGAAATATCATCCAATTTAAAGTCTAGTGGAAGCACTTTAGTTCGAAAGAAGCCACCTATGAAGATAATGATTTTATGCAGGAGGCATATCTCAGCCTGTTTCAAGAGCAGATGGAGGAATAAACACCAGGGATGGTGTTTCGCTCAAGGGGGGTGAGATGTGACACCCTCAGGTTCTGAAGTAAATTTTGGTCATTTTACTGTGATGGACAAAGTAAATTGTTGAATAATTAGTTACAATGTTGGTTGGGTTAGTAACTAGTAACTTTGATAAAGTAATAAATACATTTAAACTGTGATTCTAAGAGAGTTTGGGAATTAACGGATGAACCTTAGTAACTCTCTTTTCCCCAGATAGTTATCAGTTAAGGCAGTTATTTCCTTGTCCCTTTTATTTTTTTCCAAGAAAAGGAAAAAATATAGGGAGGAAAGGGGACTTTTTCTTCCTAGAGTTGAACGAGTTTCAGTGGAGATAAAACCTTTGGACATTATCTTTCCAGGAGAAAGAAAAAGGATTGTGGGCTGGACTAGGGGTCCTGAGGCCAAAGCAATTTAGTAGTGCTACCTAGAAACTGTGTCCAAAGGAATTGAGGAGATTGGGGGAAGAAGCCTTGACGTAATAGCTAGCTTCTCATTGGTTGCGTGGAGAGGTTTTCAACCTGTGGAATTCCTAGCTTTCAACCTTAATAGAGTTAACAGATAAGTATTTGAAAAATGTACATTTATATAGGTGCTTTTACTTTGTGCAGTTGAAACAAATAAAAGTACATGGATTACTTTTATAGAAGTATGTTTGAAAAACCTGGTTGTTTGTATAGTAGCTTTTTCTTAATATGTTTCCTTAAAAAAAATAGTATGGTAAAGAGAAGACTGTTAGCAGTACTCACTAAGATAGAAACCATGTAGATATTGCATGTAGACGAAATAACTGCTAAGGAAAAAATTTAATATCTGAAACAACAAATTAATATCTGAAAACAGTAAAAGAAATGATACTGACAACTTTATCTGTGTAACTAAAAGAAAACATGATTCACATCTTTGTGATTAGTTCTAGTGGGAAGGATGAACATTGGGACAGGGTTGCCAAAAACAAACAGTTTTAGTAATAACAGTAAATTCCTATTTATTACATAAATAAGAGTTCTAGATATTAGAAATGCTCTAGTAAATTGCGAAACCACATTTTGATGGAAAAACAACTCAATAATAAAACAGTCTGCAAAATTATATGGCGGTAATGGTTGAATTGTTACTGGGTTAGCAAGAGACCAAGTTGTTTCCAGCAGTCTCTTGTGCAGTCCCAGAGCAAATTTCAACTCTATGAGCATAATGCAATAATAATTATAAAGGAGAACTTCTTAATTAAAAACTTGAATCTAAAACTGTCCCAAAGAGACAAACTATAATTTACAAGATACCCAATAACCAAGCTTGCAGTGAAACTTAAATGTAAAGCGAATAGAACATGTTCCAATGCCATCATTCATTAAAATTAAGGTCTAGAATTCCCATTTTGCAACAAACTGTAACCACCACAATTATGAAAAAATGTAAATGGATCATTCATAGTTCTAGCAGCCTGGCAGGCTCAGAAGCTAAAACTATCAGCAAATAAGTCTGGGCCAGCCGAGGCCATTTACAAAATAATATAACTGTATTAACAAGAGCAGTCTAGCCAGTGGGTGTTATCTCGACAACATGGACAAGTAACAGGAAAAGCAAGTATTTGAAAACAAAACCCTTAGCTCAAGGGCATGAGAGCCAATGACCTCAAACGACCTAAATCTCAAGTTCAAACGACTGTATTTACAACCTAATCATGAGATTGCAGATACCCATGCAAGAGTCGGAGTATGCCAAGAAGAACTTGGACCATTAAAAACATAACTCTCATAGAAGCTATAAGGAGCCAACCTGGCCAGTCTAGGGTCCGAATTGATTCTAGTGGCTCTAAAACCCCATCCCTCAGATATTGGACCATTGATCCAGTTACCTATGTCACCAAGAAAAAAACCCTTGTTAGATACAACAATGCTCGAATCCGAATCAGAACTATGACTAAGAATTAAAAAAAGAAGAACAAAATCACTGTGTATTACCTATTTTGGGTATGAAGAAACCAAATTTGAAGCACAAATAGAACCTTGGCTGCCACAAGGAGGCACCCCCATAGCTTCAACAGTGCTCATGTAATCTCACTGTAAGAAATTGAGCAGAGGCAACAGGTAAGTGAGAATCCTCTGCCATAATAGATGCAGGGAACCTACTATCGAATAAGTCAAATGCTGGAGAAGATTGTGTGGCACCCAAGAAGTGGCAGCAGAGGAAAGAAACTGAGGAATTGGGTGACTTTTTCAAGCTACAGAGAGCATGATCAGGGAAGAGTTGCAAAACCCTCTCATCGTTGGTGTAGGAACACAAATGATCGCCTGCAGCTAACTTTTCAGAAGCCATTACCCTAACCCTAACCCAAACCTCTAGAACCGTCAGATCTCCCTCATCTACATTTACCGGAGGATTAACTCCAAGTGGCAGGATCAATGGACTGGATCTGGATGGTAGAAGGAGCACCCTAGGGATTGAGGCATCCTCCTTGAAAGACGAGAGTTGGATGATCAACTCATTCATAAATGTAAAGCCATCACATGAATTCTTGTGCAGTAGCTTGTGTAAGGCTATACAATATGCATAGTACATTTGGGTATAAGGTTAATTTATTAATTACCGATTAGACCTTGTCATCACTTATCTAATTTATTCCAGGATTAAACACAATTATATTGAAGACTTGGGCTGAAGACTTCACCCCAAGCCTTGTTCGTGGTTAATGTGACTGTTACATTTGATATATTTCCTTTTATGTTTCTTTTTTTCGTTCAAAGATTGAGAATTGGATTTTCAAAGATCGACGACTAGATTCAAATTGTGGTCTTTTGCATTAGGACGCCAATGATGACTTCGAACATGATCTGGAGGCCATGGTTCTTGATTTGATAGAGAATTGAAGGTCATAACTCTCATCTCACCAGTGTGAATGTGATGCTGAAGGCTTTGAATCTTCAAAATATCATTTGCAATTATATTTATGCTGGAAAAAGGTTTCAAAATTATGCTTTTCAAAAGATTATGTTAGTTCACATTTTGTTTACTTTGGAATCGCTTATAATTTATTTAAATCTTAAGTTGCAGGGTTTGGTGACAATAATCATGTGAAAAAGAAATTATTTGGCTAATCATATCTCTAAGTTTAAGAGTGGCTCGAGCCTTTAGCCAATTTTTTGTTTATTCCTTTGAAGTTGTCCTCTAGATTTATATGATGTTTCCTATAGGAATTTAGTTATTTATCTACAAATTGCTGCAAAAAAGGTTATGTGGAAAAATGTTATCCCACAAAACCTTTGTTACAAAGTATGCTCTTGAAAATTCACAATAACAAAACTACATTAAGAAAAAGGTCAATCCAATAATTGTTTTTCAATAATTTACCTTTCTAATACCATGTCCACCTATTCTTTGACAAGGACCAGAAAACAATTTTCGGCAATACCAAATTATCTGTTTGATGTATTAATTTCTAACTTGGTTGCACATCAGAACTATAGCTCCCTCATCTAAACTTTGGAGCTTTAGTAGTACATCCGCCTTGGATGCAAAGAACTACAAGGGATGCGTGAAAATAGAATTGTATTAACTCGAACAATCTTTATAAGTAATGTACAAATAAAAATATAATACAATCAACGCTAGATAAAGCATTGCTCTTAGAAACTCAAGAGGAAAGGAATGTGAGAGGTTCTACAAACTGGTTGTGCATAATCAACACTTACCATAATAATTGCATGCTTTCTTTTAATACAATTTTCCAATCTCCAATTTTCTGAGCTTTTGTACACTTGGAGAAGTGCATTTCCACTATTGAACTTTCTGTATATCACTGCAATATGAATGTTTCCTAAAAAGTTGAAATGTGTTCTAGCATTTTCTATCTCTTCCAGTTTGCATAGATTGTCCCAAATGGAAAAAGGTAGTGCATTTAGAATCTAATGTGGAAACATCAGTGGATCATTTGATTTGATAATGGATCATTGAAATGATAATGGCCTAGTCTTCACTACATCCTTGAAGGAATATGGTTGGGAAGTGGAGGGTGCATTGACACGTAGGGCTTCTCCAAGAGGCCTAAGAAAAAATGCATTATAGCATCCTTTTTGATGACATAATATACTATAAGGAAACATTTGATGAATTAACTTGTCACATATAAAAACCTCTAATGGTTTAGTGGGATACACTCCTTTTGTTGTATTTGAGACATCAAATTAGAAACAAAAACTATGTACTCATTTAGAAAGAGAAGGTTTCTGCTCAAAGGGACCTCATAAATACTTGAAGTTCTTTACCTGGTGCATAGATTATGATTATGAACAATGAGTTTGCTTGTTGATGCTTGCATTGGAGAGTTTGAAAAACCTTATGCACATGCGTTCATGAGTGGGCATTGTTCGTGGCAAGATGAACTTCCCAAATCTTCTATTCTTTTTACTTTACACTTTTAGAAACAATTGCTAAAATAAAATTCTCTTACCTTAAAAATAATAATAAATAATTAAAAAATAATTCTTTTATATATAAATTTAATAATAAAAATAAACCTTCATTCATTTAACACTGCATAATGCTAAGAAAAGTTAGATACTCTCTTCTTAAGTTATCCATTCTTTAAACGAAGGTACCAAAATGACTCTTCCATTTGTATCCAAAGCAATTTTCTCTTTAAGATATTTATTATCGAAAGAAATCTAAAAACTCTAGATAATTTTATAAATTTTGAAAAAATTATTAATTTAAAAAAAATGAATATATATTATTTTAAATCAAAAATAATATTATATATAAAAAAGGCAGCCAGAGCCATTTGAAAAATTTGAGGGTGATAAAAGGACAATATAATAAACGTGAAGGATGGAATCCCTATAAAGTGAATCTACAAGAAACTTCCATAAAAGATGCAATTTTCTCAAGTTCCATTTTCAAAGAGTCTGTGTGCGTGCCATGAACACATGGATACAATTACAATAATATGCTTTCTCTGAATTATTTTTTATCAAATAACCTTTCATAGGAGATGAAGGGTTAGTTAGACAACTCAGATCTCGAATGTGAATTAGTATCTGTCACTGATTTTAAATAATTTAAAGATAATTAATTTTTATTGAAGTTTTTGTAATTTTTACATTAATTTTCGAGCGGAAAGATATAAGTAACAAAAATGGAAATAAAATAAAATTATAAATTGTTTCATATTTGTAATCAAATATATAACATTGTTAAATATGTATTTAAAGAAATCAAATTATAACGGGGGCCAGGAGTAAATACACATATTTATAAATAATGTCATAAAATTATGTGATTTTATAATATCTGAGTGAGTGGTCATAATGCTATAATTAGTATTAAATATTGATGTGATGCTCCTAGTGAAGCGGTAATATTAAGTAAAAACAGAAATTTAATTGTGAACCAAAAACCCTGTTGGGTAAATTATAATAACTCTGTTGTTATTACTTTTAATTACTATGATAAATTGATTGTGCTATCACTAATTAATTAAGTATGTGATTAATTGTTGATTAGCAACTGTTGAGGTAGTTTAAACAAGAGAAAACCTAACTACCTCCATCAGACAGTTGAGACCCCAGAGGGAAAAGGGGAAATGCCAAGTCTGGTGAGGATCAGATGGCAAAAGTATGATGATGAGCTATGTCTGGTAAGGACCAGATAGCCAGTGCTTGGAAGTGAAAGGCTTTCTGGAATCCGCTACATCTGGTTAGGATCAGATAGCGTGACCCTGGTATAACCAGGGAGTTTGCAGTCGATAAAGATCTGCAAGAGTGCTTGGGGGTGGAAGATCGAGGAGGATCTTCCTACGGTCGGGAGGTTGACAAGCGCTACAAAAAGGTTTGCTACTGTTCAGGTATGGCTTGCTAAAAATATTTAAGAATTCATTTTAAACTGTGTAATTCTTCTAAGGTCTTTTGATATGCGAGTAAGGGTGATGAGGAAATCTTTAGACAATCTTTAAAGAAAAAGACCTAATCACTGCGCAACCGGCAGAGTTTGGGGCCGGACCTTTCAAACATAGGTTAACAGTGCAAGCATGTCGGTCAAACCTCTGTAACATAAGTTAAAGAAAGAATACAAAAAAAACAGGAAATGATACTGTGTTAACATCTTCTATAATTTTCTGAGGAAGAGAGCAAGAAACTATCCCTGTGCGTAAGCAACATGTGAATATATATATAAAGCATTACTGTGCCATCATCTTCTATAATTCCAGAAGGAATAGAGCAAGAAAAACATCATTGCGCATGAGCGATATATATAAATATATGTATCAAACCAAGAACAATAGTAATCATTCAGTCCTTTTATCAATATAAAGGAAAAGAACATTCCACCATTTACGGAACAGAGCAAATGGCTCGCAGTAGTAAACCATTTACATTGTAAGTTTCCAACTTTTAAATGTATACATAAACACAGGAAGAAACAAGATAGTCGGCCGGATATGCTCTAGCCCCCGAGGAATGGAGGAAGGGCCGAGGCCGACACGCATGCACAGTAACCATTATCAGAAGCCCCGGCTCCTAAAGGAATTGCCGAAAACGGGCTTTAATAATGATAGCCGGCAGAGGCTTAATTGTTAGAAACGTTCACATGGAAAAACTAACCGTGGAAACAAATATATGTAAACATATGGAAAACGAAATGAACAGAGACAAGCATTCAAAACTTATAACCATATTAAAATTTGCAGAGAGGGCAGCAAGCCCGATAAACAGTGTTTACACAGCACCGGAGCCAAATAAAATTCCTTGTACAAAACTCCGATGTTAACCTTTAAGTTAAGCTTAAAACCGAGAACGGAGTCATATAAACAAACATTGATCAATCTGAGGAACTTGTCCGCATATATTAACAACATATCACAATGAGGTATCAAGTGAACAATACAGGGCATCCCGCGCCTCTTAACGGAGGTTTCCGCCTGAGGGCTGGCGGGAAGACCCCACTTTTAACAAACAGCTGAGTACAAAGGTAAGCATGGGTTTTCCCATGGGGAGTAACCCCGGTGTATAGCGGAAGAGTTCCATAGCTCGAGCGGACCAACATCCTGTTTCAGACGGTCAGCGGCTCAGCCGTTACCACAGAAACACCAACAAGCCACGACTCTGAGTCCATAACATTAAATACAACAGAAACCCTTACCTGAACGCGGGCTGGCAGGAAGTCGGAAGGATCTCCCAAGGCTGTGGGTGTAACAACCGGCCTTGCCGCGGGTTCAGCAGCCGGAATAGCCTCCTGCAGAAAACACATAAACGGAAATACATTAGAGTAACATCACGAAATCTATAAACTCATGAATAGCCGAAGAGGAGACTGCATACAAATTCCGGCAGAATCATAACAAAACTAAGAATGTTTAAGCTCGAAAAACTTGTGAGAGCATGAGTATTGAAACCAGAAGAACAAAGAGCTTGAACCCAAGGTTGTGTCGATACCTGTTCCGGAGTCGGAGGGCGAAGTCGTTCCGCAGAACACCCGGTTGCTTGGAGGTGAGAAACTCTGGGTGAGCCTGGGCGCCATGAAACTATGAGTGACAGAGGCGCTCGGCGGTGAAACGAGAAACAAAACTCAGTAATAACCACGCAGAAGACTTTTAAAGCACCCATCACCCTAAGGTTTGATCGCAACCCTTGAATTGGGCGGGCTTTCTCCCACCGTTCGATCGCCAGGGAATGAACCGGGTATCGGCGGTAACTTGGTAAGTTCGAGACTGCCAGACTGTACAGAGCACCAAGAACGCGGAGGTCGCATGGCAAGCCGGAGGTCGGCCGTTCATCAAGACAGATGGACGATGCTACGCGGGCCAGCTGGTGAGGCAGCAGAGCTGGACGGGGCTTGCGGCTTCGGCCTGCCTCGGTGAAGCAACCAACACGAATATAGACGGAAACTGCCATAATCATTTAAGACTGAAATGCCACCCAAACCTTTTACGTACTTACCATTTATTTCTGAAATCTATATATGTCAACATTGAAATAATCGCCTATGAACCATAGCGGGGATAAAGTTAGAACCACAAACTTATGTTGATTCGTATGAGCGGATTATAGCACCAAACAAAGCATAGGAACGGATATATATATAAATATATGAAGTTTCCATATAGACATGTTTGCAAATGTTGAAGTTATAATATGATTACAATACACAGAACTAATGAGTGTTTATTATTCATACGTTTATTTGATGGTTTGTTTTAAAAAAAAAATATTTACCTGTTTATTGGTATGTGACAAGTGGTATCAGAGCCCAGGTTACAACTCTGGACCTCGAGCTAATTTTAATAGAGACAGCAATGTAAAGTAGCCTCCTAACAAGCCAGTAAGGAGTATATCGAAATATAGAAAAATTACATCTGTTAAATGAGTTAATTTTGTTCAGGTGACAGCAGGATGAGGAGAACCAGTAGCGCTCCTCATGGCAATTTGGATCGACCAGATAATGTTTCTCACCCTCAGGGAAATCCTGAGATATGGGTACAACTGGGAGAGGAAGGCCGCAACACTGACTTGGCAATATTGAGGACAGTCCAGGAGCTGAAGGACGAAATGGCCCATTTGCGTGAGGACAACGCAAGACTAAATATGGAACAAGAGAGGATTCTGAAAAGTTTATCTCATAGGCAACATCAGCAGAGGTCTCATCCTAGGCCTGAGCAGATCAGAGTATCAGATGAACAAAGCTACCACACTGAGCAGGAGGAAGCAGAGGAAAGGGCGGAAGCACAAGGAGAAAAGTCTGTTAATGCTTCTGAATATCAAACTCCAAAGAAACGACGGATAGAACTACAAGGAGAGTTCCGGAAGATTAAACCACCTCATTTCGATGGGGAATCAGAAGAAGCTGCAGAGGCTTGGCTAATCAACATGAATAAGTATTTCCAAGTATACGAGTATGATCACCATCTTAAGGCACGATTGGCCATCTTCCAGCTACAGGCCAAGGCTACATTATGGTGGGAAGAAGTCAAGATGTTGTGGGGAGTAAGTGAGCAAGATGTGACTTGGGAGACTTTTCAAAGATATTTCAAAGAAATGTACCTAACAGAACACTTCTATGATGAAAAAGCACGAGAATTTCATGATCTGCGGCTAGGACAGCTGACCATAGATGATTTCATAACTAAATTTACATCTCTGCTTCGCTATGTACCATATATTAGAGAAGAAAAAGCTAAGGTGCAGCAAGTTGTTAGTAGCCTACCTCAGGCTATGCGAGAAAGAATCGAGTTTGATAATCCGAAAACGATGGACGAAGCAATTCGGAAGCCTAGATTATGTTATCAGCAGAACAAACAAAAAGGAGAAAATTCTGGGAAGCGCTGGGCAGATAGAAAGAGCAGCAGAATGACTGTAGGAGCTAAGGGAACTCGCAGCAGCTTTCACAAGGGATTTCGAAAGGGGCTAGCACTAGAAACCCATCAAGAAGTCAGATCAGATTTATGCCACCTGCTGAATCTAAGTATAGTGAACAGCCAGTTAAATGGATAATGAGGGCTCAGTTAGGCCACCGGTTTAGTGCTGGGGTTGTGGCAGACCCCATTATATTAAAAATTGTCCTCATCGAAAGGAAAGAAATCAGGTGTCCCAGATCTATGAAGCCTCTACGGTGGGAGATGTGGCCCGGTCCATGCCCAGAATAAATGCAGCACTTGAGGATCGACAAGCTGATTACCAACCAACAATGATAGAGTTTGAAGGTAAGATCTTTGATCGAACTGTTTCCATTTTAGTAGACCCAGGAGCTACTTTAAGCTATGTAAGTCCCAAAGTCGTGGAAAGCTGTAGTTTGCAAACTATTAAGTTTAAAAATCCTTGGTTAGTACAGCTTACCACCAGGGCCAAAAGACGAGTGCTGACTAAGGTCAGCAACTGTCCACTAAAGTTAGTTGGTTAGACAATAATAACAGAATTGAATGTAGTCCCTCTTGGATCATATGATGTGCTGATAGGAATGGACTGGTTAGAAAAGCGATGGTCTGTAATAAACTGCAAGACAAAAACAATCTCTTACCGAGATGAATTGGGAATGGAAAAGGAAATTCAAGGTATCCAAAAACCAGTGCAGATCCGGCCAATTACGGCCTCACAACTAGATAAAAGTGTCCGGAAGAAATGTCAAATATATGCAATACAAGTAGGGTATGATGGATCTAAAGATAAAGTTGTGACTGTGGAAAATATACCAGTAGTGTGAGATTTTACAGATGTATTCCCGGAAGAAATACCAGGGCTGCCGCCCAAAAGAGATTTGGACTTCACCATTGAATTGGTACCCGGTGCAGCCCCAGTATCCTGAGCACCCTATCGGATGAGTGTGCCGGAATTAACTGAGTTAAAGATGCAGCTGCAAGATTTGTTGGACAAGAAGTATATTCGTCCCAGTGTATCCCCTTGGGGAGCCCCTGTATTGTTTGTTAGGAAAAAAGATGGGACTCTCCGAATGTGCATAGATTATAGACAGCTGAACAAATTTACAGTTAAAAACAAATATCCACTACCCCGCATTGATGAACTGTTTGATCAGGTGAAGGGGGCGACAATCTTTTCAAAGATCGACTTGAGGTCGGGCTATCATCAAATCAGAATTAAGGATGAGGACATAGCCAAAACAGCATTTCATACTCGTTATGGGCACTACGAGTTTGTGGTACTGCCTTTCGGGTTGACCAATGCACCTGCGACATTTATGTGTCTGATGAACAATGTATTTCATCAAATACCTAGACAAATTCGTGTTAATCTTTATTGATGATATACTTATATACTCCCGGAACATTAAAGAGCATGAGGAGCATCTCAGAATAGTGTTACAGACACTACGGGAACATCAGCTATATGGTAAATTTAGCAAATGTGATTTTTATAAAGAACAGATCCAATACTTGGGACATATCATTACAAAAGAAGGTATAGCTGTGGACCCCGAAAAGATCAAAACTATAATAGAATGGCCAATACCCAAGGACGTGGCAGATATCAGATCTTTCATGGGGCTGGCTGGTTATTACCGGCGGTTTGTAGAAGGTTTCTCCAGGGTTGCATACCCTATCACCTCTTTGCAAAACAAGGGCAAGGTGTTCAAGTGGACAACAGACTGTCAACGGAGCTTTGAACAGCTCAAAAATCTGCTCACTACCGCACCTGTGCTGAGTGTTGCAGATCCCGAAAAGGATTATGTAGTTTGCACCGATGCAAGTAAGGAGGGCGTAGGTGGGGTGTTAATGCAGGAAGGTAAAGTGATCGCGTACGAATCCAGAAAGTTAAAAGAACATGAGCAGAAATATTCTGCCTATGATCTGGAGTTAACCGCAGTTGTTCATGCGCTGAAAATGTGGCGCCATTATTTAGTGAGAAGAAAATTTTTGCTGATGACTGATCACCATAGCTTGACTAGCTACTTTAGTCAACCAACCTTGAATGCTAGACAAGCTAGGTGGGTGGACTTTTTGGGAAATTTCGATTTTGAAACTAAGCACCTGAAAGGAAAAGAGAAGAGGGTAGCTGATGCACTGAGCCGAAAAGTGAACTGCATTTATGAAATTGGCATTAGTGAAGGACGTTCCACCCTTGTCAAAGAAATTGAAGAGGCTGCTGCACAAGATCGAGTTTAATTACAAAAGAAGCAGCTAGTGCAGAATTTAAACCCTCATATAATACAACAAGGGTACAATTTGAATGCAGCCAGAATTTTGTGTTACTAGAAAAGAATTTATGTACCCAATCAGAGCGGTATTAAAGAAAAGATTCTGGATGAATATCATAAAAGCCCTTATGCGGGACACCCGGGTTACCAAAAATTAATCACCTCGCTTCGAAAGGAGTACCATTGGCTAGGCATGAAAAGAGATGTGGTAGAATATTTGGCGCGATGCTTAGAATGTCAACAGATTAAGGCTGAACATCAACACCCTGCGGGTTTACTACAGCCATTACCCATACCAGAATGGAAGTGGGAGACCATTACCATGGACTTTATTACGGGATTGCCAAAATCCAAAAAGAACAATGACTCTATAATGCTTGTAGTAGACAAACTCAGTAAGTCAGCCCACTTCATACCGGTTCAATCTACATATCGTGCGGCTCAAATCGCAAATGTTTTTATGCAGAATGTATTTAAACTTCATGGGCTGCCAAAAACAATAGTATCCGACCGTGATGTCAAATTCACATCAGCCTTTTGGAAGACCTTGTTTGAAGGTCTGGGAACTCAATTGAATTTCAGCACCGCCTATCATCTGCAAACTGACGGGCAGACTGAACGGGTGAATCAGGTGGTGGAGGACATGCTGAGGTCATATGTGATGCAACAACCTACCCGATGGGAGGAGTACTTACACCTTGTGGAGTTTGCCTATAACAATGGCTATCATGCATCCTTGCGGATGAGTCCATTCGAGGTACTATACGGCCGGAAATGCCGTACGCCATCTAGCTAGGGTGGACCAGAAGATAAACTCATGCTGGGTCCAGAAATGTTGGAAGAAATGGAAGCCATGGTCAAGAGAGTCCGAACTAATTTAAAAACAGCTCAAGACAGGCAAAAAAATTTTGCAAATCAGAAAAGAACCTTTAAAGAATATCAGGTGGGTGAACATGTATATGTTAGAATCCGAGCAAGGAGAAGTACTCTCCAATGGAATACTTGTGCCAAGCTGGCACCTCGCTTTTGTGGGCCCTTCCAGATTTTGGCACGAGTAGGGCCGGTAGCTTATCAGCTAGCTCTACCCAGCCATATCCGGGTCCATAATGTTTTCCATGTATCTGTTCTAAAGAAATATGTATATGACCCTAGGCACATAATAAGTTGGCAGGACATTCAGGTAAGAAGATGCTGAAAGATAAACATAAAATAAAAATGAAATGTTGGAAAATAGCTAACCTGAATATTATGTGTTTCAGGTGGAACCGGAAGGAGAGTTCCTGATCGAGCCAGTGAACATATTAGATCTGAGAAGAGTCAAGCTGCGGAAAAAGGTCATCAACCAGGTTAAAGTGCAGTGGCAGCACTTTGGACCAGAGGAGGCCACCTGGGAAGATGAGCAGAGTATGAAAGAAGCTTATCCCAGATTGTTTCTGGGTGAACAGCAACATCGGGATGATGTTGAGCTTCAGGAGGGGGAGATGTGATGCTCCTAGTGAAGCGGTAATATTAAGTAAAAACATAAATTTAATTGTGAACCAAAAACCCTGTTGGGTAAATTATAATAACTCTGTTGTTATTACTTTTAATTACTATGATAAATTGATTGTGCTATCACTAATTAATTAAGTATGTGATTAATTGTTGATTAGCAACTGTTGAGGTAGTTGAAACAAGAGAAAACCTAACTACCTCCATGAGACAGTTGAGACCCCAGAGGGAAAAGGGGAAATGCCAAGTCTGGTGAGGATCAGATGGCAAAAGTATGATGATGAGCTATGTCTGGTAAGGACCAGATAGCCAGTGCTTGGAAGTGAAAGGCTTCCTGGAATCCGCTACGTCTGGTTAGGATCAGATAGCGTGACCCTGGTATAAACAGGGAGTTTGCAGTCGATAAAGATCTGCAAGAGTGCTTGGGGGTGGAAGATCGAGGAGGATCTTCCTACGGTCGGGAGGTTGACAAGCGCTACAAAAAGGTTTGCTACTGTTCAGGTACGGCTTGCTAAAAATATTTAAGAATTCATTTTAAACTGTGTAATTCTTCTAAGGTCTTTTGATATGCGAGTAAGGGTGATGAGGAAATCTTTAGACAATCTTTAAAGAAAAAGACCTAATCACTGCGCAACCGGCAGAGTTTGGGGCCGGACCTTTCAAACATAGGTTAACAGTGCAAGCATGTTGGTCAAACCTCTGTAACATAAGTTAAAGAAAGAATACAAAAAAAACAGGAAATGATACTGTGTTAACATCTTCTATAATTTTCTGAGGAAGAGAGCAAGAAACTATCCATGTGCGTAAGCAACATGTGAATATATATATAAAGCATTACTGTGCCATCATCTTCTATAATTCCAGAAGGAATAGAGCAAGAAAAACATCATTGCGCATGAGCGATATATATAAATATATGTATCAAACCAAGAACAATAGTAATCATTCAGTCCTTTTATCAATATAAAGGAAAAGAACATTCCACCATTTATGGAACAGAGCAAATGGCTCGCAGTAGTAAACCATTTACATTGTAAGTTTCCAACTTTTAAATGTATACATAAACACAGGAAGAAACAAGATAGTCGGCCGGATATGCTCTAGCCCCCAAGGAATGGAGGAAGGGCCGAGGCCGACACGCATGCACAGTAACCATTATCAGAAGCCCCGGCTCCTAAAGGAATTTCCGAAAACGGGCTTTAATAATGATAGCCGGCAGAGGCTTAATTGTTAGAAACGTTCACATGGAAAAACTAACCGTGGAAACAAATATATGTAAACATATGGAAAACGAAATGAATAGAGACAAGCATTCAAAACTTATAACCATATTAAAATTTGCAGAGAGGGCAACAAGCCCGGTAAACAGCGTTTACACAGCACCGGAGCCAAATAAAAGTCCTTGTACAAAACTCCGATGTTAACCTTTAAGTTAAGCTTAAAACCGAGAACGGAGTCATATAAACAAACATTGATCAATCTGAGGAACTTGTCCACATATATTAACAACATATCACAATGAGGTATCAAGTGAACAATACAGGGCATCCCGCACCTCTTAACGGAGGTTTCCGCCTGAGGGCTGGCAGGAAGACCCAACTTCTAACAAACAACTGAGTACAGAGGTAAGCATGGGTTTTCCCATGGGGAGTAACCCCGGTGTATGGCGGAAGAGTTCCATAGCTCGAGCGGACCAACATCCTGTTTCAGACGGTCAACGGCTCAGCCGTTACCACAAAAACACCAACAAGCCACGACTCTGAGTCCATAACATTAAATACAACAGAAACCCTTACCTGAACGCGGGCTGGAAGGAAGTCGGAAGGATCTCCCAAGGCTGTGGGTGCAACAACCGGCCTTGCCACGGGTTCAGCAGCCGGAATAGCCTCCTGCAGAAAACACATAAACGGAAATACATTAGAGTAACATCACCAAATCTATAAACTCATGAATAGCCGAAGAGGAGACTGCATACAAAGTCCGGCAGAATCATGACAAAACTAAGAATGTTTAAGCTCGAAAAACCTGTGAGAGCATGAGTATTGAAACCAGAAGAACAGAGAGCTTGAACCCAAGGTTGTGTCGATACCTTTTCCGGAGTCGGAGGGCGAAGTCGTTCCGCAGAACACCCGGTTGCTTGGAGGTGAGAAACTCTGGGTGAGCCTGGGCGCCATGAAACTATGAGTGACAGAGGCGCTCGGCGATGAAATGAGAAACAAAACTCAGTAATAACCACGCAGAAGACTTTTAAAGCACCCATCACCCTAAGGTTTGATCGCAACCCTTGAATTGGGCGGGCTTTCTCCCACCGTTCGATCACCAGAGAATGAACCGGGTATCGGCGGTAACTTGGTAAGTTCGAGACTGCCAGACTGTACAGAGCACCAAGCACGTGGAGGTCGCATGGCAAGCCGGAGGTCAGCCGTTCATCAAGACAGATGGACGATGCTACGCGGGCCAGCTGGTGAGGCAGCAGAGCTGGAGGGGGCTTGCGGCTTCGGCCTGCCTCGGTGAAGCAACCAACACGAATATAGATGGAAACTACCATAATCATTTAAGACTGAAATGCCACCCAAACCTTTTACGTACTTACCATTTATTTCTAAAATCTATATAAGTCAACATTGAAATAATCGCCTATGAACCATAGCATGGATAAAGTTAGAACCACAAACTTATGTTGATTCGTATGAGCGGATTATAGCACCAAACAAAGCATAGGAACGGATATATATATATATAAATATATGAAGTTTCCATATAGACATGTTTGCAAATGTTGAAGTTATAATATGATTACAATACACAGAACTAATGAGTGTTTATTATTCATACGTTTATTTGATGGTTTGTTTTAAAAAAAAAAAAATTTACTTGTTTATCAGTATGTGACAAGTGGTATCAGAGCCCAGGTTACAACTCTGGACCTTGGGCTAATTTTAATAGAGATAGTAATGTAAAGTAGCCTCCTAACAAGCCAGTAAGGAGTATATCGAAATATAGAAAAATTACATCTGTTAAATGAGTTAATTTTGTTCAGGTGACAGCGGGATGAGGAGAACCAGTAGCGCTCCTCATGGCAATTTGGATCGACCAGATAATGTTGCTCACCCTCAGGGAAATCCTGAGATATGGGTACAACTGGGAGAGGAAGGCTGCAACACTGACTTGGCAATATTGAGGACAGTCCAGGAGCTGAAGGACGAAATGGCCCGTTTGCGTGAGGACAACGCAAGGCTAAATATGGAACAAGAGAGGATTCTGAAAAGTTTATCTGATAGGCAACATCAGCAGAGGTCTCATCCTAGGCTTGAGAATATCAGAGTATCAGATGAACAAAGCTACCACACTGAGCAGGAGGAAGCAGAGGAAAGGGCGGAAGCACGAGGAGAAAAGTCTGTTAATGTTTATGAATATCAAACTCCAAAGAAACCACGGATAGAACTACAAGGAGAGTTCCGGAAGATTAAACCACCTCATTTCGATGGGGAATCAGAAGAAGCTGCAGAGGCTTGGCTAATCAACATGAATAAGTATTTCCAAGTATACGAGTATGATCACCATCTTAAGGCACGATTGGCCATCTTCCAACTACAGGCCAAGGCTACATTATGGTGGGAAGAAGTCAAGATGGTGTGGGGAGTAAGTGAGCAAGATGTGACTTGGGAGACTTTTCAAAGATATTTCAAAGAAAAGTACCTAACAGAATGCTTCTATGATGAAAAAGCACGAGAATTTCATGATCTGCGGCTAGGACAATTGACCATAGATGAGTTCATAACTAAATTTACATCTCTGCTTCGCTATGTACCATATATTAGAGAAGAAAAAGCTAAGGTGCAGCGGTTTTTTAGTAGCCTACCTCAGGCTATGCGAGAAAGAATCGAGTTTGATAATCCGAAAACGATGGACGAAGAAATTCGGAAGGGTAGATTATGTTATCAGCAGAACAAACAAAAAGGAGAAAATTCTGGGAAGCGTTGGGCAGATAAAAAGAGCAGCAGAATGACTGTAGGAGCTAAGGGAACTCGCAGTAGCTTTCACAAGGGATTTTCGAAAGGGGCTAGCACTAGAAACCCATCAAGAAGTCAGATCAGATTTAGGCCACCTGCTGAATCTAAGTATAGTGAACAGCCAGTTAAAATGGATAATGAGGGCTCAGTTAGGCCACCGGTTCAGTGCTGGGGTTGTGGCGGACCCCATTATATTAAAAATTGTCCTCATCGGAAGGAAAGCAATCAGGTGTCCCAGATCTATGAAGCCTCTACGGTGGGAGAGGTGGCTCGGTCCATGCCCAGAATAAATGCAGCACTTGAGGATCGACAAGCTGATTACCAGCCAACAATGATAGAGTTTGAAGGTAAGATCTTTGATCGAACTGTTTCCATTTTAGTAGACCCAGGAGCTACTTTAAGCTATGTAAGTCCCAAAGTCGTGGAAAGCTGTAGTTTGCAAACTATTAAGTTTAAAAATCCTTGGTTAGTATAGCTTGCCACCTGGGCCAAAAGACGAGTGCTGACTAAGGTCAGCAACTGTCCACTAAAGTTAGTTGGTCAGACAATAATAACAGAATTGAATGTAGTCCCTCTTGGATCATATGATGTGCTGATAGGAATGGACTGGTTAGAAAAGCGATGGTCTGTAATAAACTGCAAGACAAAAACAATCTCTTACCGAGATGAATTGGGAATGGAAAAGGAAATTCAAGGTATCCAAAATCCAATGCAGATCCAGCCAATTACGGCCTCACAACTAGCTAAAAGTGTCCAAAAGAAATGTCAAATATATGTAATACAAGTAGGGTATGCTCGATCTGAAGATAAAGTTGTGACTGTGGAAAATATACCAGTAGTGCGAGATTTTATAGATGTATTCCCGGAAGAAATACCAGGGCTGCCGCCCAAAAGAGATTTGGACTTCACCATTGAATTAGTACCCGGTGCAGCCCCAGTATCCCGAGCACCCTATCGGATGAGTGTGCCGTAATTAACTGAGTTAAAGATGCAGCTGCAAGATTTGTTGGACAAGAAGTATATCCGTCCCAATGTATCCCCTTGGGGAGCCCCTGTATTGTTTGTTAGGAAAAAAGATGGGACTCTCCGAATGTGCATAGATTATAGACAACTGAACAAATTGACAGTTAAAAACAAATATCCACTACCCCGCATTGATGAACTGTTTGATCAGGTGAAGGGGGCGACAATCTTTTCAAAGATCGACTTGAGGTTGGGCTATCATCAAATCAGAATTAAGGATGAGGACATAGCCAAAACAACATTTCGTACTCGTTATGGGCACTACGAGTTTGTGGTACTTCCTTTCGGGTTGACCAATGCACCTGCAACATTTATGTGTCTGATGAACAGTGTATTTCATCAGTACCTAGACAAATTCGTGTTAATCTTTATTGATGATATACTTATATACTCCCAGAACATTAAAGAGCATGAGGAGCATCTCAGAATAGTGTTACAGACACTACGGGAACATCAGCTATATGGTAAATTTAGCAAATGTGATTTTTATAAAGAACAGATCCAATACTTGGGACATATCATTACAAAAGAAGGTATAGCTGTGGACCCCGAAAAGATCAAAACTATAATAGAATGGCCAATACCCAAGGACGTGGCAGATATCAGATCTTTCATGGGGCTGGCTGGTTATTACCGGCGGTTTGTAGAAGGTTTCTCCAGGGTTGCATACCCTATCACCTCTTTGCAAAAGAAGGGCAAGGTGTTCAAGTGGATAGCAGATTGTCAACGGAGCTTTGAACAGCTCAAAAATCTGCTCACTACCACACCTGTGCTGATTGTTGCAGATCCGGAAAAGGATTATGTAGTTTGCACCGATGCAAGTAAGGAGGGCGTAGGTGGGGTGTTAATGCAGGAAGGTAAAGTGATCGCGTACGAATCCAGAAAGTTAAAAGAACATGAGCAGAAATATTCTGCCTATGATCTGGAGTTAACCGCAGTTGTTCATGCGCTGAAAATGAGGCGCCATTATTTAGTGGGAAGAAAATTTTTGTTGATGACTGATCACCATAGCTTGACTAGCTACTTTAGTCAACCAACCTTGAACGCTAGACAAGCTAGGTGGGTGGACTTTTTGGGAAATTTCGATTTTGAAATTAAGCACCTGAAAGGAAAAGAGAAGAGGGTAGCTGATGCACTGAGCCGAAAAGTGCATTGCATTTATGAAATTGGCATTAGTGAAGGATGGTTCACCCTTGTCAAAGAAATTGAAGAGGCTGCTGCACAAGATCGAGTTTACTTACAAAAGAAGCAGCTAGTGTAGAATTTAAACCCTCATATAATACAACAAGGGTACAATTTGAATGCAGCCGGAATTTTGTGTTACCAGAAAAGAATTTATGTACCCAATCAGAGCGATATTAAAGAAAAGATTCTGGATGAATATCATAAAAGCCCTTATGCGGGACACCCGGGTTACCAAAAATTAATCACCTCGCTTCGAAAGGAGTACCAATGGCCAGGCATGAAAAGAGATGTGGTAGAATATTTGGCGCGATGCTTAGAATGTCAACAGATTAAGGCTGAACATCAACACCCTGCGGGTTTACTACAGCCATTACCCATACCAGAATGGAAGTGGGAGACCATTACCATGGACTTTATTACAGGATTGCCAAAATCCAAAAAGAACAATGACTCTATAATGGTTGTAGTAGACAAACTCAGTAAGTCAGCCCACTTCATACCGGTTCAATCTACATATCGTGCGGCTCAAATCGCAAATGTTTTTATGCAGAATGTATTTAAACTTCATGGGCTGCCAAAAACAACAGTATCCGACCGTGATGTCAAATTCACATCAGCCTTTTGGAAGACCTTGTTTGAAGGTCTGGGAACTCAATTGAATTTCAGCACCGCCTATCATCCGCAAACTGACGGGCAGACTGAACGGGTGAATCAGGTGGTGGAGGACATGCTGAGGTCATATGTGATGCAACAACCTATCCGATGGGAGGAGTACTTACACCTTGTGGAGTTTGCCTATAACAATGGATATCATGCATCCTTGCGGATGAGTCCATTCGAGGTACTATACGGCCAGAAATGCCATACGCCATCTAGCTGGGGTGGACCAGAAGATAAACTCACGCTGGGTCCAGAAATGTTGGAAGAAATGGAAGCCATGGTCAAGAGAGTCCGAGCTAATTTAAAAACAGCTCAAGATAGGCAAAAAAAAATTGCAGATCGGAAAAGAACCTTTAAATAATATCAGGTGGGCGAACATGTATATGTTAGAATCCGAGCAAGGAGAAGTACTCTCCAATGGAATACTTGTGCCAAGCTGGCACCTCGCTTTTGTGGGCCCTTCCAGATTTTGGCACGAGTAGGGCCGGTAGCTTATCAGATAGCTCTACCCAGCCATATCCGGGTCCATAATGTTTTCCATGTATCTGTTCTAAAGAAATATGTATATGACCCTAGGCACATAATAAGTTGGCAGGACATTCAGGTAAGAAGATGCTGAAAGATAAACATAAAATAAAAATGAAATGTTGGAAAACAGCTAACCTGAATATTATGTGTTTCAGGTGGAACCGGAAGGAGAGTTCCTGGTCGAGCCAATGAACATATTAGATCGGAGAAGAGTCAAGCTGCGGAAAAAGGTCATCAACCAGGTTAAAGTGCAGTGGCAGCACTTTGGACCAGAGGAGGCCACCTGGGAAGATGAGCAGAGTATGAAAGAAGCTTATCCCAGATTGTTTCTGGGTGAACAGCAACATCAGGACGATGTTGAGCTTCAGGAGGGGGAGATGTGATGCTCCTAGTGAAGCGGTAATATTAAGTAAAAACAGAAATTTAATTGTGAACCAAAAACCCTGTTGGGTAAATTATAATAACTCTGTTGTTATTACTTTTAATTACTATTATAAATTGATTGTGCTATCACTAATTAATTAAGTATGTGATTAATTGTTGATTAGCAACTGTTGAGGTAGTTGAAACAAGAGAAAACCTAACTACCTCCATGAGACAGTTGAGACCCCAGAGGGAAAAGGGGAAATGCCAAGTCTGGTGAGGATCAGATGGCAAAAGTATGATGATGAGCTATGTCTGGTAAGGACCAGATAGCCAGTGCTTGGAAGTGAAAGGCTTCCTGGAATCCGCTACGTCTGGTTAGGATCAGATAGCGTGACCCTGGTATAACCAGGGAGTTTGCAGTCGATAAAGATCTGCAAGAGTGCTTGGGGGTGGAAGATCGAGGAGGATCTTCCTACGGTCGGGAGGTTGACAAGTGCTACAAAAAGGTTTGCTACTGTTCAGGTACGGCTTGCTAAAAATATTTAAGAATTCATTTTAAACTGTGTAATTCTTCTAAGGTCTTTTGATATGCGAGTAAGGGTGATGAGGAAATCTTTAGACAATCTTTAAAGAAAAAGACCTAATCACTGCGCAACCGGCAGAGTTTGGGGCCGGACCTTTCAAACATAGGTTAACAGTGCAAGCATGTCGGTCAAACCTCTGTAACATAAGTTAAAGAAAGAATACAAAAAAAACAGGAAATGATACTGTGTTAACATCTTCTATAATTTTCTGAGGAAGAGAGCAAGAAACTATCCCTGTGCGTAAGCAACATGTGAATATATATATAAAGCATTACTGTGCCATCATCTTCTATAATTCCATAAGGAATAGAGCAAGAAAGACATCATTGCGCGTGAGTGATATATATAAATATATGTATCAAACCAAGAACAATAGTAATCATTCAGTCCTTTTATCAATATAAAGGAAAAGAACATTCCACCATTTACGGAACAGAGCAAATGGCTCGCAGTAGTAAACCATTTGCATTGTAAGTTTCCAACTTTTAAATGTATACATAAACACAGGAAGAAACAAGAGAGTCGGCCGGATATGCTCTAGCCCCCGAGGAATGGAGGAAGGGCCGAGGCCGACACGCATGCACAGTAACCATTATCGGAAGCCCCGGCTCCTAAAGGAATTGCCGAAAACGGGCTTTAATAATGATAGCCGACAGAGGCTTAATTGTTAGAAACGTTCACATGGAAAAACTAACCGTGGAAACAAATATATGTAAACATATGGAAAACGAAATGAACAGAGACAAGCATTCAAAACTTATAACCATATTAAAAGTTGCAGAGAGGGTAGCAAGCCCGGTAAACAGCGTTTACACAGCACCGAAGCCAAATAAAAGTCCTTGTACAAAACTCCGATGTTAACCTTTAAGTTAAGCTTAAAACCGAGAACGGAGTCATATAAACAAACATTGATCAATCTGAGGAACTTGTCTGCATATATTAACAACATATCACAATGAGGTATCAAGTGAACAATACAGGGCATCCCGCGCCTCTTAACGGAGGTTTCCGCCTGAGGGCTGGCAGGAAGACCCAACTTTTAACAAACAGCTGAGTACAAAGGTAAGCATGGGTTTTCCCATGGGGAGTAACCCCGGTGTATGGCGGAAGAGTTCCATAGCTCAGGCGGACCAACATCCTGTTTCAGACGGTCAGCGGCTCAGCCGTTACCACAGAAACACCAACAAGCCACGACTCTGAGTCCATAACATTAAATACAACAGAAACCCTTACCTGAACGCGGGCTGGCAGGAAGTCGGAAGGATCTCCCAAGGCTGTGGGTGCAACAACCGGCCTTGCCGCGGGTTCAACAGCCGGAATAGCCTCCTGCAGAAAACACATAAACGGAAATACATTAGACTAACATCACCAAATCTATAAACTCATGAATAGCCGAAGAGGAGACTGCATACAAAGTCCGGCAGAATCATAACAAAACTAAGAATGTTTAAGCTCGAAAAACCTGTGAGAGCATGAGTATTGAAACCAGAAGAACAGAGAGCTTGAACCCAAGGTTGTGTCGATACCTGTTCCGGAGTCGGAGGGCGAAGTCGTTCCGCAGAACACCCGATTGCTTGGAGGTGAGAAACTCTGGGTGAGCCTGGGCGCCATGAAACTATGAGTGATAGAGGCGCTCGGCGGTGAAACGAGAAACAAAACTCAGTAATAACCACGCAGAAGACTTTTAAAGCACCCATCACCCTAAGGTTTGATCGCAACCCTTGAATTGGGCGGGCTTTCTCCCACCGTTCGATCGCCAGTGAATGAACCGGGTATCGGCGATAACTTGGTAAGTTCGAGATTGCCAGACTGTACAGAGCACCAAGCACGCGGAGGTCGCATGGCAAGCCGGAGGTCGGCTGTTCATCAAGACAGATGGACGATGCTACGCGGGCTAGCTGGTGAGGCAGCAGAGCCGGACGGGGCTTGCGGCTTCGGCCTGCCTCGGTGAAGCAACCAACACGAATATAGACGGAAACTGCCATAATCATTTAAGACTGAAATGCCACCCAAACCTTTTACGTACTTACCATTTATTTCCGAAATCTATATAAGCCAACATTGAAATAATCGCCTATGAACCATAGCGGGGATAATGTTAGAACCACAAACTTATGTTGATTCGTATGAGCGGATTATAGCACCAAAAAAAGCATAGGAACGGATATATATATAAATATATGAAGTTTCCATATAGACATGTTTGCAAATGTTGAAGTTATAATATGATTACAATACACAAAACTAATGAGTGTTTATTATTCATACGTTTATTTGATGGTTTGTTTTTTAAAAAAACAATTTACCTGTTTATTGGTATGTGACAATTGAATTTGAATTTTTATCAATTAATTTAATTTAGAAATTCAAAAATTATTTATAAATATTATTATGCAATTTTTTGCCGACAATTTAATTTAGAAATTTACTTTCCGTTATTAAGGCATCACCTCCCAATATCTTAGAAAAATTCAAAAATATTTAAACGAAAATCTAATATGTATGTAAGTAAATATCCATATTGATTCTCGAATAACATGATGTAATTTGTTTTTAATCTTTTAATTGTGATTATTATAATAATGAAATGTGATGCATTATGAAATTTAATGTTCAAATTTTTTCCATATTTCTAAAAAAATTATAATAATAAGTATTATAATTTATCTTTATCAAATAAATATGAAGCCAATCCATTTATGGATTCCTCTAATAAAAAGAAATCGTTATATAATTTATATGTAATTTAAATTTAAATTAAAAAATCTCATTTAATTAAAAAATTTCATGGAACGGAAAAATCCTTTTATTATTTAGTATAAATTTAGATATTTTTCTCATCAAAAAGTGCTTTTCCACGTTCACTGGAGCAAAAATGTATGAAGTACGACTTATGACGGATTAAAAATGGGTGATATTAAATTTGCTATATAAATTAATTTTTTAGTTATTAATATATATAAAATTCAAGAAATGATAAATAGTAATTAAATTGTTTATTATATTTATGTGGTTTAGTATTTTATAATTTATTATATAATAAGGGATGTTATTTTATATTAGTACATATTATTTTGATTATTTAAATTAAATAGTTGGGAAAATTTTAAGCATTAAATCACTTATTTTATGGTACATTTCAGATTAGGAAAATTAAAATATTATTATTAAAAAATTAATATATGGGCATTATATGGGTTAAACATATATGTATTTAAAAATAGAATAATATTTTTAATTATGGAGAGTTATTCTACTTTCTCATGGATAATTTAATATGTAAAGAAGCTTTGTTAGAATACCATGTGTCAATAATATGGCTTAGCAATACCATGTACCCAAAGAATCATAACTCGCTTCAAATGACACTTGTTCATATGACATTTATTTTAATTAATTAAATTAATTAAAAGATCAAAAAAAGGATAACTACTTTGGAGATATATCTCAATCTTTAATAGCTTGTGTATGTTATTATGAATATTCTATAACATTTGGTGGAGGTTAAATCCTTACCATCCACTTCTAGCATAATATGGAGGAAATATTAGGTAAACATTTAGATTCCTTCAAATTACATAAAAATAAAAATAAAATAATTAAATTAATAATTACAATGAAATTGAGGTAAAATAGTCAATTTATCATTGTCCGTTTTTTAGCACAAGGTTTTGACAATCCATAATTTTGTCAATAATATATATATATATATAAATTAAGGATCTACTAAAAATCTTGAGAGATCAATTTTTTTTTACTAAAAAGAATTTTGAAAGTAAATTTAATCTTTCTCACTAGATAAAATAATAATATCAAAGAAAAATCTAAGGGGAATATCAAACAACATCTTTACTGGACTGTGTTTTTTTCCTGGCAGAGCTGAAAAGCCCCCAAACAGAATTATAAAACGTATGTACATGAAGGAATACATCAATTAGGGATTTCAATTTGAACTATCAAAATCGCCCAGCTTTAACATGCTGAAGGCCTCCAATTTCTTGGATGCAGACCCTACTCAGTGGAGCTAAAGTTGTGGAAGGAGATTAGGAGCGCGATAAATCGGAGAGCGCCTTCGCAAATCTGCGGATTCAATATATCAACATGATCCCAACCAATTAATATACGTATATGATTACTGCTACGAATCTTTCACTTGCTATTCTTTGTTTCTTTTCATTAAATGAAATCCATATTGTATTGTTGTTACCTAGTCAATGCATCCCGGTTGGTGCCTTCGCCGGTCACTTGTTCAAACACACCCGTCTCTATATTCGTTCTTGAAACAGCAGCGTCCACAAGATTTTTCCCTATATTCACCAGCTCTTCCAGATTCTTCTTGGTTGACAGATCCGTTGAGCTTGTATCTCCCGATAATTCAACCTGATCCCAATTATACAATTTCTTAGACCTTTCGAATATGGAGTGTATGCTAATAAAAGTGAATTATATAAGGTCCCAATCTCTAAACAACCATATGACGAATTTTTTTATACATGGAAGAAGGAAAGGACCTGGATTCTTAAATAGTTCTTCTCGGAATTAAAGGCTTGGAACACGACCGTTGCGTAAACATCCACCATATCTGCACTCGCTTGCTGAAACATGTCAGTTATCGGCACTTTACCGTCGTTGGATAACCATTTAAGCAGTCCCCATTTTGCAGCGTCAATGGCGTCGTAAGTAGCTATTTTCTGTCCGGTTCCAAGAGAAAGCACCAGAAATTTGCTAGTATCCTGTTTAAAACGCATATACTAATTATCACTCACTCCAGTTACTTAATCATTCAAAGGTCAACTATAATGAATATTTGGCTACATGAATCCGATTTATAAACAAAATAGGTTTATAACTCACGCAAGCTTTAGACGTTGGCACTAAGAAATCTGGACAGCGTACGAGAGCTCGCTGAATCACTTGGTTTATTGCAAGTAACGTCTGCAACACAACACACATTTTATAAAATACCAAATCACACAACCTCTTAAACAAAATTCAAAATCTTGCTTCAAATCATAATTACACGATTGAGAGATGGAGTATATATATACTGGATTGTTCACTGCAACTCCCCCGTCTATGAGGTTAAAGCTTTTGGTATTGTCCGAGGAATCTTTTGTTTGGAAGAAATGAGCAGGAAGATATGTTGGAGCTGCTGAGCTTCCAATGCAGACATCGGCCAAAAGTGCATCTTCTAACTCGTCCTGTTTGGCCTGGAAACGAGATTTACCATATATCACTGTTGCTCTTTAATTCAAACTTACATTTTTCTATCACTCAGAAACATTACCTTAAAAGTGGTGAAGATTGCAGGTTGTTGTATTTTGATGTCGTATGCAGTAATCACGACGTTCGTTAGGGTTTGGTGTAATTGTGTATCCCCCAAATAGGTTCTCATGATTTTGTGCAGGTAATCACCAGAATATTTGGGGCCACTTAGATACTTTATTGCTGATTGAAATAAACCTCTGTAATAATTCATTTTCTATTCATTATTGATTCAATATTGATGTTGCTGGTTAAGAAAAAAAAAACATAATTTTTTTTTAACCAGAAATAAAATCTTTTACTAACGCTGTATGTGGAAAAATATGAGGACAATTATCCAAATAAATTTTAGTAATATCCTTTGCAGGAAACAATGGACGATTTTTGTCATTTGGAGCGGCTAACATGGCAGTGACCAACCCTCCCGTGCTCGTTCCAGTAATTAAGTCGAAATAATCAGCTATACTCACGCCTGGGCCGTCCAATTCCTGTGACATAACTCATAATGCAATTTGGATGATATTTAGAAAAAGGGAGGGATGATAAGATTTAATGAGGGATAGATTAAAATCGTTACCTGGAGCTTTTCCTCCAGGAATTCGAGGATAGCTGCTGGGATAATCCCACGAACCCCACCTCCATCAATACTGAGAATTGTAATCATTTTGCCATCGGTTGGTCGCGGATTCCCGTAAGCAGTTGCCATGCTCTATACTCAAATTAAGCCTTCACCTCCAAATTAATTTCGACTCCTTAACTTTAGAGACCAATGGATATACTGATATATATATATATATCGATTGAATGAATGAATTGGAATGTTGCTGGTTTATGCTATATTTTAACGGAGAGGAAGAGAATTAATAAATATAATTGTCTTTAGTTGCAGTAGACAACTTACGAACATGCCCGGAAGTTGAAGCTGGGCCTTTGTCTTTATCTTTGTGACGGCCATGAGAGGTTAATCCATTCTCGTCAATCCACGTTAACAACAAGAAGAACGAAAACAAAAGCTTCTAGTCAATTTCACTGTTTGAATAAAGCCTCTTTGAATAAATAAAAGTGCAAATAAGGTAGATAAAATTATGGGAACTTAAAAGTATAAGGAGGTTGAAATGTAATAAAGTGTAAATTTTGTAGATAGAATTATGGAGCTCGACAGTGTGAGTAGGTTGGAAATGTTTCTAGATAAATTGATGGAATTTAATAGCGTAAGTTGGTTGAAATGTTTTGAGAATGTGGTTTAATAGTGAGATAAGAAGGTTTGGTCACAGGTAAGATTATGTAGATAAAATTATGAAAATCTAAATAGATTGAAATGTAATAAACATTCTAAATTTTTTAGATAAAATAAAATTATAAAACTCAATGGTAAGTAAGTTAAAAGGTAATAAAAATGTAAATTTTGTCATAGACTTGTCTAAATAGGTTGAAATGTCCTAAATTTTAAATAGGTTAAAATGTCCTAAATTTTAAGTAGACATTCTAGCTATTTTGGAGACGAAATAAGTGTTTTTTTTGTTTCAGAGAATGGACAAAGTGTTTGAAACGTGCGAGTTTTCAGTCAGCTTACATATTTAGCTCTAAAAATCTATCTACGATGTTAACAATAAAAATTTGCATTCAAATTATAAATACTTCTAGTGAGCCCTAAAAATCTATCGAACAACTATAAAAAAGAAAAAAAAAACTGCATTCAAATTATAGATACTTCTTGGGTTAGATTGGAGTTAGATCAGTCGAATCCCCTGCGTCGGCGAAGTGGTGATTAACGGCATCAATGGCTATCCTGCAAATTCGATAACCCCTACCTCGACTTTGCTTTAAGAAAATTAACGTAATGGAAGAGTCCAAACGGTTAACGAACAAGCTGGGTGCCGTGGCCATCACATAATCATTCATTAATATATTTGCAGTTTGATTTCTGTATGTATGCAGTCGTCTGTACATTCATATGTGCAGGCGGTGTCAATTGACGAAGTTTAATGATTCTTAATTGTTGAATAAGAAAGAAAGATATATATATATGATATTATTTAAAAACAGTTCCATGACTGAGCTGTCTGGAGACTGTGCCCACGTGTTGTCCTTATCATGGTGCCCACGTGTCGTCCTTATCAGCATGGTTAAAAAAGTTTATTTGTGAGTCACGTTCTTAATAAATTTTTTATTTCAGTCATGGCTATTCTTCATCTTGCTCCAAATTACACATGACAGATTGATTATGGGCTCATAGCGCTTTCTCCAATTTAAAATATGTTGACAGATTGATTATAGGCTCATAGCGCTTGTCCTTGCTCCAATTTAAAAGGTAAAAGGATGACGACACCAGTTTTTATAAATCGTCAAAGTTTTAGAATCGTAGTTAGTGATCAGGACAGTTTTATTTTCCCTCAGCATTATTATTTTGATATTCTTTTATTGGTAATGGATATTAATTGGAATTTTTTTTCCCTGGTAGTGGATATTAAATGGATTTGGAGATTCACTCAAAGAGATTATTTCTTTTTCCGGGTAGTGGATATTAAATGGATTTGGAGATTCATTTAAGGAGATTATTTCTCGCTGGTTAAATTATGGAGTTTGGAGTTTGGCTTTGATGGTATTTATAGAATTAAAACAGTTATTTTTAAATTGTAAAGGTGTGTTTTGTAAGTTTAATAAGATTACATTTTTATTATGTTCAATATATCATTAGGATAGGGAATTAAACTAATAATTTTATATCAAGGAGTGTTTTAATAGAACACTCCATCATTGTTATCTTAAAATTGGTGGACAATAACAAAGTGCTTTAACCATATAAACTTTGACCAATTAAACTAATACTTAAGACTATTTATATTTATTTATTATTTTAATTTTTTTAATTAGAAACTATTTAAATTTTTTGTATATTTAAAATTATATGTTATTTTAATAATTTAAAATTAAACATTTAAAAATTAAAAATGAAAATATTAAATAAAAATATATAAATTAATTTTCATCCTAAAACATCATCACTTCTTCTTAGAGTGCCCAGCCTACAACCACATTAAATCTCAGTTTCAAAATCTTTGTTGCAACAATGACCTTCCTAGCTTTTTATGTTGTCAAAATTACAGTGAGCTCGGGAGGCTTCTCTCCAAGCTTTTTGAACATAGGAATAAAATCTTAAATCAAACTAAATAATTCATTTCTTTAGGTCCGATAAACCAACATTTGGTCTCAGTGGAGGTTCAACACCACCACCATCATCAATATATTTTCAGCCAAAAATAAAATGACAGACATAAATGATAAAAATAAAATTATTTATTAAAAAAAATACTCAATCTCATTTTAAGATTCCTTATATAAAATATAATTAATATTCTTTTTATTAGAGTATTTAATATAATTATATTAATATTTCTAATTATAACTAATTTTACTAGACTCCCAATTAATTTAATCAAAATAAGTTTAAAATATCTAATCTAAATCTATATAAAACAATAAAAAATAAATATTTTATAATTATAATTTTATAACATGAAATTTATATAAATAATATTATATCGTCACATTATTATCATTTTAATTAATTATAAATAAATATTCCAAAAATCATTTAATTTAAATGATTAAATATTTAAATTAGTAATTATCATTAAGAGTATTTAAAGTTCAAATCAGTAATTATCATCATTATCATCATCCGTAGGAAATGTCTCACTTCCACTTTCTTCTATTTTGAGGGTGAGTTCTTTGAGCAGACCTGTGGTGTTGTCATGGGCTCACCCCTATTCCCTATTGTTGCGAATCTTTTTATGGAAGATTTCGAAGCCAAAGCTTTAGCCTCGGCTCGTCTCCTTCCCAAGCTGTAGAAAAGGTATGTAGATGACACTAATGTCATCTGGTCCCATGGCTTAGAAGAGTTGGATCTCTTCTTCAACCACCTCAACTGTCAATCCTCGGCCATTAAGTTCACCATGGAAAAAGAGGTCAATGGTTGCCTCCCTTTCTTGGATATTCTTATATCGAAGAATAAGGACGGTTCTCTCTCCCACTCAGTATTCCGGAAGAAAACGCATACTGAGCAGTATTTTCATGCCGATTCCCATCATTTCCCTGCTCAAAAGTTGGGTGTTCTTAACACCCTCGCCACTTGTGCCCTTAGGATTTCTGATAAGGAGAGCTTCCATAAGGAGAAATCCCATCTCCTTAATGTCTTTGTGGAGAATGGCTATATTAGGCGCCTAGGTCAGAGGGCTTTCCTTAAAGCCTCTAAAAACTCGTTAATCAATAAAGAACCTAAAGAGCGTCGGTTAGGTGTCCATCTTCCCTATGTCTAGGGAACCACGGACAAGATTGCTCGTATCCTTAAGAGGTATGATATTCCCTCAACCTTCAGGCCCCTCAACACTATTCGCAAATCCCTCCGATCGGTGAAAGATCCCGTTGATCCTAAATATATGAAGGGTGTCTACTTGATCCCTTGTTCTTGTGGGACCCCCTATATTGGGGAAATAGGGCGCTCCATCCAGCAAAGGATCAGTGAACATGCAGCTGACCTAAGACATGGGAGAACCAAGTCTTCAGTGTTAGCAGAGCATGCGGAAAAGACCAAGCATCAAGTGTGTATTGAGGAGGCCAAAGTTGCGCAGTTCCATCATCGTAAATTCAGGGAAGCTATTGAAATTGAAAGAAGGCCGAGCAATCTCAATAGAGATGAAGGCTAGAAGTTCAGTAGCTGCTGGATCCCTGCCCTTTCTTCCTAGTCTTGCTTTTTCTAGTTTTCGATGTTTCGCGGATCTTTTTCCTTGGAACCTTGTCTTTTCCTTCATCCTAGGGTTTCTCCTTTTGACTCGGTAATTTTTTTTTTAAAGTTAATAGTATTCTACTATTAATATTATTTATTTATTTATTTAAGTTAATAGTATTCTATTATTAATATTATTTATTTATTTTTATTTTTTATTTTATTTTATTTTTTTCTAAGTAACTTTCTTAATTAATATATATATATATATATATATATATATATATATATATATATATATATATATATATATATAATTTTTTTTATTTTTTTAATTTTTAATTTTTTAATTTTTTTTTTTTTCTAGTTAAGACTAACCTAAGTACCCACGGGGATTTGAACCGGTGACCTATCGCAAGGAGTGCCTTAACAGCGCACCCATTCACCGTCAATCCAAAACCCCGTGGGCAATTTTTAATTTTTTAATTTTATTATTATTATTATTATTATTATTATTTATTTATTTATTTATATTTATATTTATTATTTTTCTTTTTTCTTTTTTAATTTTTATTTATTTTTTTATTTATTTTTTTCTTTCTTTCAGGTTAATTTAATTTTCGTTCCATTGTTTTTATTAACTCTAACTGACTTTTATATGTTATTTTATTTTTATACATATAATTATACACTTATTATAAGAATAGGTCTTGTATATAACTTATTCCCTTTTAATACTAGGTAACTGATAATTTTTAATTAACAAACAATATCCTTTTTAACTAACCTTAAACACCATTTAAATTATTTTATATATTTTTATTGGTAACCTAATATAACTAATTTTTCATTAAATTGTGATAATTTTGACTCTGGTCCTAAAGTCAAAAGTAGCCGTTAGTCTTGATAGCCGTTGGAGGCTCCACTCAAACTATAATTTCTCTTAAAGACTAGTCATTCTAATTACGGTCAACAAATAAAATAAAAATTGTAATAATTTTTTAAATAATTATTACTAAAAATAAATAAAATTTTCAAATAAAAATTTGAATGAATTGTTTCCGTGAAAAATGACATTTTTATCTTTGGATTGCAAATTTCTTTAATAGATGTATAATAGCTAGGTAAATTATTTTAACAAGTAGTTTTTGTTATGATTTGATAGAGTTTTTATAGATATTTGTTTGGAATTAAGTAAAAAAATTGTAGTCAAATCTTGATTTGTAGCTAAATTTTTGTTTATGTTGATTTTTTGATATTATATATAAATTCAATGCCCTCAAAAACCTTAAGAAATCTCTAATATAAAAAATTTAACATCAAATTTAAGATTTCAATAAATTCTTATTAAATTCCAAACAAATTAAATCATAAACAAACTTAAAACCTTTCCAAAAAAAAATTACACTTAAAACACCTCTACTTTCCTTTAAATTTCAAGCATTCTCTAAATTTATAATCAATATTCTTTCCGTCAACCTGCCAAAGGACATTAATTTCACCACGGCCGGCTGAAAGTCCTGAGAGACCCACAGGCAACGTCTTCATTCTTGGAACGTGAGCCTGCAAGCGAAGTATGTACCACATTGTTAAAAAAAAATTCATTTCCGTAATCAAGATAGAACAGTCACATTAAAGTATTTTAGTAAATTTGTAGCTTTGGTAATCTCAACGAATAGGAGTAAAGAGCAATATTTAACATTGTTGTTGTTCATATTTGAATTCATTGTCTTTGGGAAAAGTCCAAAATTTATAATTAAAATATTTATTCTCATTATAATTTTTTGGATTATTTCAAAATTGATCTATTAATCAAAATAAAAATGATTATCAGAATTTGTAATAAATTTGCTTATCTCAATTACAAATTTCCCTAATATCTCCAAATCCATCAAATAATTAGGATAAGGATGCCCATCCGTGGCCGGCCCGGAAAAAATTGCAGGTGGAAATTATCTTTTATTATTAAGTGGATTGTACAGAAATTGACCACTAAATTAACTCATCATATTTAATTAATTATAAATATTAATGTCGATGATTAATCTAAAAAAACATAACATTATCCGGAGGAAAATTTGTTATATTTTAGCAATTACATTATAATTTTTGTAAATTCATCACTTTTGTATTTAAAGTTAAATATGCCATAACTATATTAGACAATTATCGTTATAAAATAAAATAAATAGTTAAAAAAAATGGAAAATAAATTGCTATAATTAATTATTATTAAGAGCAAAGGAATTTTTGCAACGGCCAAAATGGTTATCCCTTCCATTACCATTTTCCCACATCTTTGATAATGTTGTCCTTGATCTACATGCTATTGTTCTCAAAATTGTTGCATATTTCTCATAGATTGGCCTCATTAAACCCTAGAATTATAGACTTGTTTGATCCTATACAAAATTTAGGGAGATCTTCCCCATTGGTTCCTTCGACGGGGCTTCGGTGGATGGGTCTTGTGGCTGTGGTGCAGTTATATCCATTTCATCCTCCTAGAGCTATAATCTTTATTGGTACGCAGGTTTGGGACTAACATGAGAGCTAAAGTATTGGCCTTATGGGGTACACTTTGATGTGCTCCGTGGCTCACGTCGAAGGAAATATTTGTCACTAGAGATTCGAAGGCAACTATCGATTCGGCCTTGGGTAAATCCTCTCTCGTTGTCTCATCTCTCCACCACTAGTTGGATCAGATTTGCTCTATGCGAACATGTTTTCTCTCCATCTCCTTTTGCCATATTTGCAGGGAGCAGAATTTCTGGGCAGATCAGCTCTCGCATCGTGGCTTAGCTACCCAACCTGGACTGATCCACTTTGAATGCTTGGCTCAAGATTCTATTGTTGGCTCTAGTGCCTTCCCCTATGCTTGAGGTTCCTTTTTCATTTCCCTGAGAGGTGTTTCTGGTCCTTTTCTTTTTTAACATTGGTCTTTTCGAGTGTGATGACCCCTGATAAATGTAAATGTGGGAATTTTACTGTGGTAAGAAATAGAGTTGAAAGTTGTTGTTCTTTTATTTAAAAAAAAAAAAACAAAAACTCTAATGATATTATCCTATTGGCAAATTTAAATATATTGGAAAATATATATATACATTTCTTGAAATGCTGGCAGCCTCTGGAAGGAGGATTTGAAAAAGGAAAATCAGTTATGAAAACTGACGGAAACTACCCTTCCACATGGGAAAAGTCCTGGGAGAGGGGGGAACCCCTGTGCTGTAGTGACAGACAAGAGGATTCCAAGAAAAAGAAAGATAACAAGAAACTGGTTAAGTCTGGTAAGGACCAGATGACCAGGCACGAAGTGCATGAATCTTGTTGAGGGCTGTAGGCCTGCAAGATAGCTCGGGGGGAGAATCCAGTCTGAGCGATGGATCTCAAGGTTGGGTGGTTAAGAGCAAGTATGGTATGCAGGTGAATTTCTGGAGTACTTATTCACACTTCCGGCGAACCAGGTACGAGTTAACCATGAAGAAAGATTAGATAGAGTGTTGACTATACTACAGATTAAATGTACAGTAGTCGGCAAGTTAGACCCTTACAAGTTATATCTTTCTTAGATGTCATAATGCTTAGCATATTCATAACAGAGAAATATTTACATTGAAATGACAGAATATTTAGAAGTTATATAAATGCACAAAGACTACCAGTGCGCTTCAGGTAGTCAATATAAAAGAAAACTATAAGCTTTCACCCGGATCAGAATACCATAGTGGTTAACCAAACGGCCAAGCACACCAAGAAAAAAAAGGAAATCGACTAGAAAAACCCTAATGATTTCTGTGCTAAAAGTAAACCAAGACCTTAAAACTCTTTTCATTAAAGCACGAACAGAGGCGTATTAATTGATTACATTAAGCAAACATACATATAACGAACCTCTGAGTCGAGGGTTAAGGTAAACAGAATCTGCAAGAGGAACCGCGTACCACAGAGCAAAACTAATACCGGTAAGAGTACACGTTGTAAGCTGTTGTAAATCAGCAAACCATTCGTGGTTAACCAAATGATACTAAGAAGTAAACAATTCCAAGAACGGATGCGTCCAGCCGTTTGCACATGGCCGTATAGATAACTGTAGGTGTATTCATACATCAACAGATATTAAAACATATGCATTCGCTGTGACGAAACCATAAGCATGTTCTAATCTAACTCTGCCACGCCTGGAAGCGACACATAATACCACTGCACAAATAAGATTTAACAATGCAAAGAAAGAAGGGAACCGATAAATATTATTACGGGACTGATTCCACTGAATATCTATATAAGTGCAACGATATCTCCATACCATTCAAAGAATAGAGCATATCAATATCAGAATCATAAATGAAATTACCAAATGGTATACCGCGAACATTCCGGAAGGGCCGGAAAGGAAATAGTAATACAGTTCCCATGTTAAACAAGAACGAAGTTCTGAAATACAACTATGAAATGAACATGTATATAAACATTCGGAAAACAAAAAAAATAGCGTTCAATTATCCAGAATATCCCCTGTCCAGTAAGGTCGACACAGCGGTCGGGAAACTACCATTGTCCTCAAATATATATATAAATACAACAGAGGCATAAATGCCGGAAAACACAGAAAGACAAGTTTGTCCCCAAATTGATTAACTGCTGCACAAGATCCAGGCATGAGAGGAGTCGGCCTGTGACTTATAGCTCAACAGGGTGGGTCGAAGGCATAACCCTGAGGACAAACAAACGCATGCGCCATGAGGAACTCCTCTGGCAAATTCCCATCTAACATTCAACAGTAAGGAAAACGGCATGAACAGAGCATGTGGTACACCGAAACAGAGTAAACCCCAGACTTCGCACCCAGTTAAGGGTCGTCGGCTTACCTGGTAGGTACGAAGGGTGATGGCTCTGTCATCCTACAGGCGGTAGGAAAGGCTGTAGCGGGTCTCGCCTGCACACCACTGTAACAAGGCCACCAATCAATATGAGCTTCCAACAATAGGCAACGCATTCAATCTAAACACAAGCAAAACCAGAATCGAATAGAAGTGCATAGACTGTAATAAACAACTGTGCAGAAGACAGAAACCCGTAATCCAAGCAGTGAACGATACAGTTACCTGTGTAAGCCGAGAGAGAAAGACCTTGAGTCCTCTGAGCGGAAGAGGAATTCTGGAATGGCGGTGGGTAGAATCGAACGTGGGTTGAATAACCAGAGGAGTGCCGAGAGACCTCCTTGTAATCCAAATGAACCATAGGTGCGTTCCAAAGGGTTTATGAATAACCCCAAACCCTTGAACTCATACGAGCCCTCCGATCTGAATAACAGATCTCCACCGTCGAAATTGAGCGGGAGACCAAAGCGGGAAGTCCGAAAACGCAGAAACCAAGGAATCACATGGCCAAGCGGGTGAGCCATGCCACCTAGCGAGACGCTGGCAAGGAAATTAATTACTGTCAACAACCCAGCGCCGGAAAAGGGGTGCGGACATAAACTTTTCCGATCGCCGTCCAAACACACATGGCTTCCATGCAATCAACTGGCCTCGGGTCAATAAAATATAAACGTTAAACATCATTATCAAAGGTCCAAACTATAATGTTATACCAATCCTGCGTAGAGATTGAAGCGCACGGTCACGTTTATGATAAAAATGCAATTAGATGGTAAGAACCATTTAGATTAATTAAATTTTTTTTATATATACATTTTTATGGATGTGACATCGAGCTACACGGGTTGCTCCCTTGTTTTTGCAATGGGAGTGCTTTGTTTTCTTTCCTACTACAAATCTCTAATTTGCAATCACTGGCGAGCCTTTCTACTTGTAGATATTGTAGTTTTTTTAATCTATGCATTTGTAACAGATTATATTAATATATGAACTGTTGTTTTTTTCTTCTGAAAAAAAGGGCCAAAATGGATTCGTGTGTGGAAATAATTAATCTGAAACCATGAACCATTTGGAAGCCTAATTCGATTTGTACGAAGTGCAAAACTTGTTAGCGCTAGTCAAGTAAACAACGTTTGAATTATTGGATTTAGTTTGTGATTTATTGACCCAAATCTATTATGACTATTTTAGACAAATTCAAATCTATACCTTGGCTGTGATTTATGAAATAGTGAAATTAAAACTTTAATTAGAGTGAAGTTGTGATCTAATGTTTTATATGATTCCTTTCTTTCTTCATATTTTTTTTAAGTTAGAGTATTCATATTACTTTCAAAAATACCTACCTACCTATGGTTTTGTGTGTGGTTTTCATACATGGTTTTGGGCATGATGGGTTTCTGTCCATGTTATTTTGTAGATTCAGTGAAGGGAACTATGGTTATGTTCAAATCTAAGGTTAATGGATTGAGGTTTATGGATGCTTTGGCATGTATATGTATGTATTGTAACTGTTAGGGTCCCACCCTAACCCCCTTATTTATGTAGTAGGATCGAGTCATAGTTATAGTTAAGTCAGGAGTCAATAAAGCCCATATTAATAATTGTAAGTGGTTAAACTGCAATTAATGATGGGACAACAGTTAGTTGCAAATGGGCCATGGTATTAGATAGATGGTATTAATAAGAACCATGGTATTGATCCATGGTATTGCATGTATGAGTCATATATAAAGGATAGAGACTCCCTGCAAGGAGCACTGGCTTATTTTGTAATCGAGCTCTGCTCTATCGGAGGTTGCCCCCTCAAAGAGGCAAGTGAACATTGCTTTTTGAATAATAAAATACTTGCTCTTGTTCTCACTATTCTATGTTCTGGGTATATTTCTTCACATATTTGGTGTTCTGGTAATCGTCTTGCAGGTTAAGAGCATAACAAGTGGTATCAGAGCACTTTACAGGGCAAGTGGGATCTCCATTTCTTAGCAAAATTTTCTTTTGGCTAGAGACATGTTCCGACGTCTTTAAACCATGGGATCTGTCGTTGAGTGCATAAACCTGCGGATTTGAGGAGGCATGCACGTAGGAAATACAAGAGGTGGTCACGCTTGTTGGACTCCCTTGTAACCCCTATGGGTACCCCTTTGAGTAGTAGCGCATTAGACAGGACCGCGCACGGACTGTCATCCAAGTACCCTCTGGGTATATCGGAAGCCCCCTAGCTCCTTCGAAACCTCACTATAGATAAACTGTCGGCCGTCTTGCTGCTACAGTACACCGAGAATATCACTTGGAGAGATTACTCGCTCGTATGATAGGGTAGTCAGGTTGTACGACTAAGGGTACGGTTGATCCTCCTTAGTTAGAGCCCTGAAACATTGGGCCGAGTACTACTATCAGACCCTTATGTATATTGCGATCTATAGTGCCTGACACTCCTCGAGACCATAGTTCCCTTTTCTATCTTGGGATCACGCATAATCTTTGCCAGATCAGATCTCGCAAGGGGGTTTGCAGCAACAGTAGACATCAGTCCCGCAGTTCCGAGATAGCAGACCAGCCTTTCCGATCTATTAGATCCATCAGATCCGCAGCAACAATCTGTCCGCTAATCAAAGCTATTCGATCAGTCATTCATATCTCTCAGATCCACTAGATCTGAGTAGTTGTGTGGGGTTCCTATACCGGGGCGTGATTTTCGAAGGACTTTTGGCAGCATTGACATTTTGAGGATTCCAGTATTCCTAAGCAAGGAGTAAAACTCCTAACAGAGTTTGAAGAAAAAAAAAACAGAGACCCCCCGAGGTGCTTATTGGTGATCTAGCCCATAAGAATCAGGACAACGAGCTGAGCAATGTGGTACCATTCAATTGTTAGTGAAAAAAATTCGGACGGTCTCAAATTTCAAGTACATTGGATCGGTGCATCGTAGAAACTAGAGCTCAAGCTATGGCCAATGAGAAGATCGACAAACTTGAACAATCCTTGCAAGCCATCCAAGCTCAGCTTGAAAAACTAACTGACACACTCTCTAAGGGCAAGGAGGAAGCCCGCGAGGAGGCATATATTGGCAATGGAGATAGTGAGGGTGAGTCTAGCCACTCTCTTCACCTCTGGGGCACCCGCCAACAATCCCGTCCGCGACCTCCCAAGCTGGATATGCATAAATTTGATGGTTCTCTCCCGGCCGCATGGGTAGCACAAATGGAGCAGTATTTCAATCTGAATAACATCTTAGATAATGAGACTCAGCTTATGGTGGGGAGCATGTACTTGGACAATGAAAGATGGCAATGTTGGGAATGGCATCAACGTTGCAATGGAAGTTTTATGACTTGGGCCACCTTCAAAAAAGCTCTTACAGAGCGCTTTGACAAAGAATCTGCTTTTTTGCGTCGTCTCAATAAGCTTCGACAAACTGGCACAATGGATGAATATGTTATAGCCTTTGAAGCCATAGCTTTCCTCACTAGGGATATCCCAGATGCGTTCTACATAGAATGTTTTATTAGCGGTCTTAAAGAGGCCATACAAGCCCATGTCCGACTACAACACCCTCCCACATGGTCAGAGGCTTGCAAGATAGCTCGTAACATGGAACGTGCAATAGCAGTCTAGTCCATTCGCCCAAATTTCACCGCCAAGGGTCGCCCTCCACAGGCTCAGAGCACGACTCAAACACTTAAGGTTCAAAAGGTGTCACCTACAGAAATGGCCGAAAGAAGAAAGCAGGGATTATGTTACTACTGTGATGAAAAATACTCCCCAGGTCATAAATGCAAGGAGCCCAAATTTTTTCAAATTGATTCCACTGATTACAGCTCATCGGAGGAAGCCCCACCACTTGAGGAACGAAGGAGGTAGAAGAGGACAACCAGAAGGACAATGTCCCGGACGAACCAGTTATTTCGCTGCATGCTTTGGTAGGGATTTCTTCACCTCAAACTCTCAAAATCAGAGGTTTTATTAAACACCGCCCAGTAGTAGTCTTGATTGATAGTGGAAGTACACATAATTTCATTCATCAAAAAGTCGCGGAAGCAGTGAATTGTTTTGTACGAGCCATTTCTAACTTCCAAGTCCAAATTGCGGATGGGGGAACAATGAAATGTGAAGACCGCTGTGAAAATGTCAAACTTCAAATGGGGGATTATCAATTGAAGACCCACATGTTTTCCATACACATGGGAGGGTACGACATTGTCCTCGGTGCTAAATGGCTTCGCACTCTTGGGCCAATCACAATGGATTTCCGGGATTTATACAAGCAGAACAACTCCACACATACCCTCCGTGGACTCCAGGCGGGAGCTCCCTCTATCATCAGCTCACATAGGATGGAAAAATTGCTAAAAAAGGGCCATCATGGAGTTATAGCTCAATTTAATGCCATCCAGGCCATCGAACCCAACTCTCTGTAGATTCATCTTGAGATGCAACAGATTTTAAATAACCATCTGCCAGTATTTGACAAGCCTCATGAGCTTCCACCCTCGCGAGGGGAACATGATCATAGCATCACCTTGGTTTCAGGGGCCCAACCACCAAATGTGCGCCCATACAGATATCCGTTCACCCAAAAGAATGAAACAGAAAAAATAATCAAGGAAATTTTAGAAGCAGGTGTCATTCGTCCCAACATTAGTCCTTATTCATCACCGGTGGTCATGGTGCTCAAGAAAGATGGGGAATGGCGGATGTGTCTAGAATTCAGGGGCCTCAATAAGTTGACAGTCAAAGATAAATTTCCCATCTCGGTTGTTGATGATTTTCTGGATGAAATCAATGGGGCTCAATTATTCACTAGGTTGGATCTTCGCTAGGTTGGAATGTTGACTTCCTTCATGTGAATTTGATGGAGTCAAATTCGCATGAAGGAAGTCAACATTCCAAATACTGCTTTCAGAACTCATGAAGGCCATTATGAGTTCCTGGTCATGCCATTTGATCTTTGTAATGCCCCATCTACTTTTCGGAGCCTTATGAACCACCTTCTCAAACCATATCTCAGGAAATTTGTCCTTGTCTTCTTCGATGACATCCTCATCTATAGTTGCACTTGGGCCACACATCTTCAACATGTAGATCTGCTCTTGCAACTGCTCCACAAGCATAAATTATTTGTTAAGATGTCCAAATGTTCTTTTGGCATGGAAGAAGTTGAGTATTTGGGCCACATTGTGGGACGTGAAGGTGTCAAGGTGGACCCCAAAAAGATCCAGGAAATGCAGGATTGGCCTCAACCTAAGACCTTGAAGAGCCTGAGAGTATTTTTGGGTCTCACAGGCTATTATCGCAAATTTCTCTGCAATTATGGTCGCATTGCGAATCCCCTCACTCAACTCCTCAAGAAAAATTCATTCTTCTGCAATGATGATGCACAATAGGCATTTACAGCTCTAAAAAATGCCATGTGTTCCACTCCAGTCTTAGCACTACCTGATTTCACCAAATCTTTTGTCATTGAATGTGATGCTTCGGGTACGGGTATTGGGGTGGTCTTAATGTAGGAAGGTCGACCCTTGGCCTTCACAAGCCAACAACTAAGTGGGAAGAATCTGGGACAATCTACCTATGAGAAGGAAATGATGGCCATCTTACATGCAGTAGATACCTAGAGACCTTACTTACTGGGGAAACATTTCCAAATCCGCACAGACCATCACAGTCTTAAATATTTTTTAGAGCAACGCCTATCCTCCCCACAAAAAAATAAATGGCTCGCCAAAATGCTGGGATATGATTATGAGATCATTTACAAGAAAGGGCGCGAAAATAGTGTAGCAGATGCATTATCTTGCCAATTTGAGGAGGAAAGTACCCTGCTCGCAATTTCCCTTCCCATTCCAGAATGGATTGAAGAGGCTCGCAGGGAATGGTTTTCACATCCCTGGCTCTCCCAACTCATTACTCAATTGCAGACGGATCCAAATTCCACCAAGGGCTACTCGTGGTAGGATGAGATTCTTCGCTACAAGGACAGAGTTGTAATATCACCAACATCCACCCTCAAAAGCCGCATTTTGGCAGAATTGCACTCATTCCCCATTGCAGGACATGCATGAAAAAGGACATCCTTACTTTTGTAGTGGAATGCGATGTCTGTCAATGCCACAAAGGGGAGACAGTCAAAGCATCAGGCACATTACAACCGTTGCCCATCCTGGCATCTATATGGACGAAGGTTCCTATGGATTTCATTACAAGTCTTCCAAAGTCAGGAAACAAGTCAGTCATCATGGTGGTTGTGGACTAGCTTTCTAAGTATGCTCATTTTTGCGCCCTACCCCACCCGTTTACACCGACTTTGGTCGCTCAATCTTTCATGGATCAGATCTTCAAATTGCATGGTATGCCCACTTCTATTGTGTCTGATTGTGACCCGATCTTCACCAATAATTTTTGGTAGGAAGCCTTCAGGCTACAAGGCACCCACATAAAACTCAGTACTTCCTATCATCCACAAACGGATGGTCAAACTGAAGCCTTCAACAAATGTCTGGAAACCTGCCTTAGGTGTTTCACTTCAGAAAAGCAACATCTATGGGTACAGTGGTTGCCTCTAGCTGAATGGTGGTATAACACCGACTATCATGCCACCACCAAAGTGACTCCTTATGAAGTAGTTTATGGTCAACTCCCTCCTTCCCCTACTTCTTATATCAAGGGGTGCTCAAAGGTACAAGTAGTGGATCAACTCCTACAAAATCGCACAACCATGATCACCCATCTTAGAGAGAATCTTCATCAACTTCAAAACCACATGAGCAACAGGTAGATCAGCATCGCTCAGAGCGCCAATTTCAAGAAGGGGATTAGGTATTTTTGAGTCTGCAACCATATAAGCAAACTTCACACAAAGAAAAGGGTTGTCATTAACTATCTCCAAAATTCTACGGACCATATCAAGTACTTCAGCGCATTGGAGAAGTGGCCTACAAGTTAGCTTTGCCACCCACTGCAAAAATCCATCTAGTTTTCCATGTCTCATGCCTCAAGAAAGTGATTGGGAACAATTGCAGAATTCAAACCAGTCTACCTGAATTGGATGAAGAAGGGTCAATCTGGCTCCAACTCGAATAGGTCCTAGACACACGAGAACGGCACCTGCGTCGCTGCATGATTAAGGAAGTCCTCGTCAAGTGGAAAGACACCTCTCCGGAAGATGCAACCTGGGAACCAGCCACTATTATTCAGCAGTTTCCGCAGCTTCAGCCTTGAGGACAAGGCTATTCTTAAGGGGGAGGGCATATTAGGGTCCCACCCTAACCCCCTTATTTATGTAGTAGGATCGAGTCATAGTTATAGTTAAGTAAGGATTCAATAAAGCCCATATTAATAATTGTAAGTGGTTAACCCGCAATTAATGACGGGACCACAGTTAGTTGCAAATGGGCCATGGTATTAGATAGATGGTATTAATAAGAACCATGGTATTGGTCCTTGGTGTTGCATGTATGAGTCATATATAAACGATAGAGACTCCTTGCGAGGATCATCGTGTCTTATTTTGTAATCTAGATCTGCTCTATTGGAGGTTTCCCCCTCGAAGAGGCAAGTGAACATTGCTTTCAGAATAATAAAATACTTGCTCTTGTTCTCACTATTCTATGTTCTAGGTATATTCATTCGTATATTTGGTGTTCTGGTAATTGTCCTGCAGGTTAAGAGCATAATAGTAACATTGAATGGAATATAATGAAAAAATCAATCTGGTAGTCCTGGTTTTTGGATCCATGGGAAAATCTCTATGTATATCTGTTTTATGTTTTATGCTCTCGCCACTGTTTATTTTCTATTTTTAGAATTCGTATGTAGGTAATTTCTATATCAGGTTAAAACCTACATTTGGTATCAAAGTTGTTTTGGCTTCAAGGGACACCTTTGCTGCTGAGGGGTTTTTCTCAGGCCTGTGGTAGACCTTGTTCAGTGGGAGACCTACAATATTGATTCTTGTGGTGAAATAAGATGGCAAGAAGTGGAAAGATAGAAATCGAGAAATTTAATGGTAAGAGTTTTGAGTTGCGGAAAGTCAAGATGGAGGATCTGCTAGTGGATAAAGATCAGTGGATCACGATTGATACCAGTACTAAACCAATGAGAATGTCAGCTGAAGACTGAGAAAACTTAGAGCGGAAGGCAAAGAGCACAATACGATTGTATATCTCAGATTCAGTATTGTTGAATGTATTAGGGGAAGCTTCAGTGAAGGGTTTGTGAGACATGTTAGGGAATTTGTACCAATGTAAGTCTTTGGTGAATAAACTGTTCCTACGGAAAAAACTGTATAACCTTAGGATGAAGGATGGAGACTGAGTGACAAAGAATCTAAACGCCTTTAATACTATGGTGAGCCAATTTTTATCTATTAATATAAATATTTCAGATGAAGATAAGTGCATCAATTTGTTGTGTTCTCTACTAGATTCGTGGGATAGTCTGGTTGTTGCAATAGGTAGCAATGTGAGTTCCTTGCAATTTGATGAAATAGTCTCATCCTTGCTATCAGAGGAGATGAGACAGAAAAATAAGGATGGTCATAATGGTGATGCCTTGCTTGTACGAGGACAGTCCCAGAATAGAAACAAAAATAAATCCTCGAGTGGGAGATATAAATCTAAAAGGAGATCGAAATCTCCAGGAAAACCTGTAAAGCTGTGCTGGAAATGTGGAAAGGAAGGGCACTTCAAAAAGGACTGTAGATCTAAAGCTCCTGAGAGAAAAAAGAGATATGATGATGCTCCTTCTGCATAGGTGAAAACCACCTCAAATGAAGGTGGAGATGTGTACTTGGATTATTCTTCAAGTACACATGTATATCATGATTCATGGTTGATTGACTCAGGTGCATCTTTTCACTTCACTCCCCATAGGGAGTGTTTCTGCAAGTATGATAAATACGATGGTGGTGATGTTTTCTTAGGGGATGACAGGAAGGTTAGAATCGTCGGTCATAGAAAAGTCAAGGAAGTTGCAAGGTGGAAGGATTAGAACACTTCTGAGTGTTCTGCATATTCCTGCATTGGTTAGAAATCTGATTTTTGTAAGAAAGTTGGATGATAGAGGTGTAAAAATAATGTTCGAGAAAGATACCTGCAAGATGGTTTGGGGAGCACTGATATTGATGTGGGGCGTTCGGATTGGAACTCTGTACAAGCTTCAGGGCACCACTGTTATTTATGGGTGCAACAATTCTATGGTTCTTGAACGTGGAGTAGAAAATCTAGTGGTCTCTAGAGAAAAGACCATGCTATGGCACCAAAGGCTTTGACATATTGGAGAGAACATCCTTCGAATACTTCATGGTAATGGTATGGTAGAAGGTATGTCTAATTTCTCTTTGGATTTTTATTTCTATGAAAATTATGTATATGGGAAGAAGAATCTGGTGAGTTTCCCCTCTTGTGCTAAGAGGGTGAAACATATATTAGAGCTTGTGCACAGTGAATGTTTGGACATGTGTCAGTTCCATCACTGGTTAAGTCTGTGTACTATGTATAATTTATAGATGACTTCTCAAGGAATACATGGATATATTTCCTCAAGAAGAAATTTGAAGTCTTTGAAAGTTTTAAAGAATTTAAGGCTCTGGTGGGAAATGAGAGAGAGAAGAAGATAACGGTGCTGATGACAGATAATGGTGGAGAATTTTGCAAGAAGGAATTTGAAGATTTCTCAGTTCGAAATGGACTTTACTCTCATTGCATGCATGGTGTCATCAATGACGGGTTGTGGTTGGTATCTTGATAGTGGAGCTTCATTCCACATGACCGGCGATAAAAGTTTATTCAGTACCTTGGAGGAGAAAGACCTCAAGATGCGCATAGATATGGGTGACGATGAAAGGCATAGTGTTTCAGGAATGAGCACGGTTGCTTTTCAGAGGGAGCATTGAGCACCTATCACCTTGACAGATGTGAAGTATGTGCTTGGACTGAAGAAGAACTTGGTATCAGTCGCAATGTTTGAGGACAAAGGTACGATGTTGTCTTCTATAAGGGAATGGTTTTCCTTAGACACATCACCACGAGACAGGTGAAACAGATCGGTTCACGAGTTAAAAACCTGTATTCTCTTGAGGTTCAAGATGCATGCAAACCCTTGAGGAGCAAGGAAAATGTTAGAGACTTGGTGGTTGAGAGGGAGAGTAAATTACTTCTCAGCATGCAGTCCCAGAAGAAGTCTCAGACAATTGTGGAGGAGCCACAATTGGAGAAGCAGAGAGGAGATCAAGTGTAGATATCCACTCATGCAGATACCTCCATTAGGGGGGAATTTCGATCTAAGTGGGAAGAGGAATCACATGCAGTCATACCTCTAGGTGTGATGTGGGGCAATGTGAAGTGATAGTCCCATGAAGACTGAAATTGGGCAGGGTCCATTGAGAGGTTTTATCTCATGGATCGTACTTTGCTACAAGAGCCCAAAGTACATAGTAGCGGGAGGAATCAGTGGGATTGATGCATTTAGAGATCAAAGTGATAGAGGCTAGAGCAGTCAGATACTAAAGAGCGCAGAGAAGGATTGAAAACAGTGCAGAAAGGTAGAGTTAGCTGAAGTGCAAAGTTTTCAGTTGACAGAGGCAATAGCAGTCAGAGACTTTGACGACAGATGCATCATACAGATTCAGGTTGGATGCTTTTTTGTTTCTGGAGTTGCTGAAGCAACAACACTAGAGAGAAGTGTTGCATGCATAACATTCCAAAGGTTCGCGATCAGGATCGAGTTGAATTCCTCTCTTGTTGAGAGGGAGTGTTGAAAATAGTGACAAGAAATGATAAAAATAGAATCTAGTGTATTCCAATTTTAATTTGTCCTTGAATTAAAATTGTGAATTAAATTCGAATTTAGTCTCACCGGCTACTTGGAAATAATTAATTAATTCATTATGGATTAATTAGTTGGAGAAATTCAAGTTAGAAGTCTTTCTGAAGTCATGCAACAGTTATCCCTTAAATTAAGGATATTATCCCTTAATTAAGGAGATAAGGTTGAGTTGTAATTAGTTAACTCAGTTTACTGAGTTAAGTCTAGTTAAATTAGTTCCAAACTATTTGAGGAACTAATTGTGAGTTATCGGTCAGTTGATGCATGCATGCACTCAACTAGTGTACTCCAGATAACTGAAGATTCCCTCATCAGAAACTCATGCATGTCTATTCTTAGAAAGACCCGAATGAGCTAAATGTCAAGGAAAATGATCCGGATTTAAACAGGAATGCAATAAAATACAGGGATAACCATAAAGACAATTATGCAGTGGAAATAATACTTCATTTCATTACTGTAAAATACTGAAATATTCTTACAAATAGAAAAATGGAAATAACCCAGCTAGGGCGATGGTAGCTTATCTCTGAGAAGAGATGTGTCGGCTACATGCCTCTGAACTGTTCTCCAAAAAAACTGTGTTACCATGAGGCTCGAGGGCCTATTTATTGTTGAGAAACAATGGAAAACCCTTCACATTCCAAAACCTAACCCTAGAAGATGAAACACTAAATTGTGGGCCCCGTTTTTTTGGATAAGTTGGTACATCAACTTCCCGGGGTCGCGAATTGGTCGTACTATCTCTGTTTGACATGCATGATAGCCCGTTGGAAAGATCTCTCCGAGGACTACGACGGAAAAGGCGATTTTTAGCTAGAATAGTCATTGGGGTGGATTTCCCAAAAAACGTCGTTTAGGGCCTCAAAACGGCTCTGGAAGTTTAGGACCCGAAAAATTGCTAAAAATAGTAAATTGTGCTATAATTAAGGAAACAGAAAAACTAAAAGAGACAGTTGTGGGGGTCCAAAAGGGATAGGTGGGTGGCTAGCAACATCCACCTGGACCATTCCTCCCCCCTTAGGAAGCAATGGTCCCCATTGCGTTGAGTTCCTCCCTGAGATGAGGAAGCTTCTGCTGAGCTGGGTCTCTCGTGAGCTGTTTTACAATCTCTGATGTGTCCAGAAATGGTGGGGAGCATGGTCGGCGATGGTCCACATTGAACACTCGGTGCAAGCAAAGGAATGGAGGAATGCTGTGCTTCAAAGCATTGTTTCCCATAGCCTTGTTACTGGTGTAAGGACCATGTCGAAGTGGTCTGAGTTTCTGATGGGTTCTGGTAAGGCGCTCCCTCTGCAAATGTAACAAAACTTTGTCACCCACCTGAAACTTGTGTGATACCCCTCCGGGTAAGGAGAAGTTGTTCCTGTGTTCTGTCACGACTGTATCCCTCTGTTGCTGCTGCTGTGTGGAGGAACCCTTCGCGGGGGTCATGGATATAGCACCAATCTTTCCCTTGCTTTGGGAGCGAACCAGACAGAAAATAAATTTCCTAGTCTGTGAGATAAGCTTGCTACCTTTCTTAGCAATGATCAAAGAGGTGGCGGTAGGTGGGGCCACCTCCGGTATCATGTATAATGAATTATCCAAAGAAATGATGGCAGCACGAGGCCTTGACTCATACACAGCATGTCGCCTCCACAAGTATGGCTGGCCTAATAGTACATCACAAACATCCAAAGGTGTAACATCACACAATACCTCGTCTGTGAAGGGCTTGATGCTATAGGGAAGGCGGCACTGCTGGCGAACTTTGAGATCTCGTCCTTCGTGAAGCCAACCGATACTGTACAGCTGTGGGTGTGGTGTAGTTGGTAGGCCCAACCGCTTCACGACCTCTGTTGAAATGAGGTTCTTTTGGCTGCCACTGTCGACAATGAATTGCAGCGGCGAACCCTTCACCCACATCTGTGAGTGGAAAATACGTTCCCCCTCCTTTGGATCTTCGGGGTCATTTTTCAGGATCTTGGCAGTAGCAATAGTGGCGCTGGGATCCGCATCAATGATCTGCTTCCCTTTGTCATTCCCCTTCTCGGGTTCTGACTCAGAGTCGGAACATGTATCTGGTTCAGAAGCCTTCAACTCAGCCACCAGCTACTGCTTGGTTCGACACTCACTTGTGTTATGAGTGGGACTCTTGTGGAACTCACACCACTTTCCTATGTCCCTCTTCGGCTTCGTGGTGTTGTTATTTTCTTGTGGCTTCGACGGGTTGTCTTGGGTCACCCCGCCTTGGCTTTGTCCTTTGGGCTTTGGATTTGCAAATCCAAAGTCTCGCTTCTTCTGTTTGAACTTTTTCTCGATTTTGACAGTGTATCAGTATGCTGTGCCGAGTGAGGAGATGTTCAAGAAATCCATCTCTTCCTGGATGTATCTGTGTAGGCAACCGTGGTATTTGAGTACCAGATGCAGCTCAGAATCTTTGATACCCAATTTTGTGCGAAGGGTATGAAAAATGTTTGTGAACTTCGGCACATCTTGGTCTCATCCCTGTAGCAGTGTGGTCCATTTGATGTATTTGTCCTCATAGCTTTTGATAGGGTAGTACTGCTCCTTGATGGCATCCCGGAAGTCATTCCAAGTGGGTGTGGCTGAAAACAGTGAGCCTGTACTTTCATCCTTTTGTTCGCAGTAGGTTTCCCACCAATCCTTGCCGTGGGGGGCTACTTTGAGAAGAGCGAAAACAATCTTTTCCCATCTTGAAAATTCATGAACAGAAAAATACCCATCGAGCAGATTTAACCATTTATCTACGGCATCTGCGTCTATTTGACCCTCGAAGATGGGGATTTCAAAATTAACTTGTACCTTAAACGGTGTGGCATTTCCAGAGTAGCTGTTGGAGGCTGATGCGTCGCCTCTAGGTAGCCGCTGAAGGATTTGGGCAAAGCTGTCCATCATCGCGTTCCTTTGTTGCTCGAGGGCTTCTTCGAGCAAGTTTTTGATAGGATCTCCTGCCCCCTCGTTTTTCTTCTCATCCACCATGGGAGGTCGTCGAGATTTGTGAGGCTGGTCTTGCAAAGGTTCGACCAGTTCCAGACCTAACTCCTTATATCCCGACCTCGTTGGGGACATGCAAAGAAAAACAGAGAAAAAGCAGACCGCTCTGATACCACTGATCCGGATTTAAACAGGAACGCAATAAAATACAGAGATAACCATAAAGACAATTATGCAGTGGAAATAATACTTCATTTCATTACTGTAAAATACTGAAATATGCTTACAAATAGAAATGGAAATAACCCAGCTAGGGCGATGGTAGCTTATCTCTGAGAAGAGATGTATCAGCTACATGCCTCTGAACTGTTCTCCAAAAAAACTGTGTTACAATGAGGCTCGAGGGCCTATTTATTGTTGATAAACAATGGAAAACCCTTCACATTCCAAAACCTAACCCTAGAAGATGAAACGGCAAATTGTGGGCCCCGTTTGTTTGGGTAAGTTGGTACATCTACTTCCCGGGGTCGCGAATTGGTCGTAGTATCTCCGTTTGACGCGCATGATAGCCCATTGGAAAGATCTCTCCGAGGACTATGACAGAAAAGATGATTTTTAAGCAAAAGAATCACTGGAGTGGATTTCCAAAAAAATGTCCTTTAGGGCCTCAAAATGGCTCCGGAAGTTTAGGACCTGAAAAAGTGCTAAAAATAGTAAACTGTGCTATAATTAAGGAAACAGAAAAACTGAAAGAGACAGTTGTGGGGGTCCAAATGGGATAGGTGGGTGGCCAGCAACATCCACCTGGACCATTCCTCCCCCCTTAGGAAGTAATGGTCCCCATTGCATTGATTTCCTCCCTGAGATGAGGAAGCTTCTGCTGAGCTGGGTCTTTGGTGAGCTATTCTGCAATCTTTGATGTGTCCAGAAATGGTGGGGAGCATGGTCGGCGATGGTCCACATTGAACACTCGGTGCAAGCGAAGGAATGGAGGAATGTTGTGCTTCAAAGCATTATTTCCCGTAGCCTTGTTACTGGTGTAAGGACCCTGTCGAAGTGGTCTGAGTTTCTGATGGGTTCTGGTAAGGCGCTTCGTTTGCAAATGTAACCAAACTTTGTCACCTACCTGAAACTTGTGTGGTACCCCTCCGGGTAAGGAGAAATTGTTCCTGTGTTCTGTCACGACTGTATCCCTCTGTTGCTACTGCTGTGTGGAGGAACCCTTCGCGGGGGTCATGGATGTAGCACCGATCTTCCCCTTACTTTGGGAGCGAACCAGGCAGAAAATAAATTTCCTAGTCTGTGAGATGAGCTTGCTGCCTTTCTTAGCAGTGATCAAAGAGGTGGCAGTAGGTGGGGCTACCTTCGGTATCCTGTATAATGAATTATCCAAAGAAATGATGACAGTGCGAGGCCTTGACTCATACACAACATGTCACCTCCACAAGTATGGCTGGCCTAATAGTACATCACAAACATCTAGAGGTGTAACATCACACAATACCTCGTCTGTGAAGGGCCTGATGCTGTAGGGAAGGCAGCACTACTGGTGAACTTTGAGATCTCGTCCTTCGTGAAGCCAACCGATACTGTACGGTTGTTGGTGTGGTGTAGTTGGTAGGCCCAACTGCTTCACGACCTTTGTTGAAATGGGGTTATTTTGGCTGCCACTGTCGACAATGAATTGCAGCGGCAAACCCTTCACCCACATTTGTGAGTGGAAAAGACATTCCCCCGCCTCTGGCTCTTCGGGCTCATTTTTCTGGATCTTGGCAGTAGCAACAGTGACGCTGGGATCCGCATCAATGATCTGCTTCCCTTTGTCATTCCCCTTGTCGGGTTCCGACTCAGAGTCGGAACATGCATCTAATTCGGAAGCCTTCAACTCGGCCACCAGCGACTGCTTGGTCCGACACTCACTTGTGTTATGAGTGGGACTCTTGTGGAACTCACACCACTTTCCTATGTCCTTCTTCGGCTTCGTGGTGTTGTTATTTTCTTGTGGCTTCGACGGGTTGTCTTGGGTCACCCTGCCTTGGCTTTGTCCTTTGGGCTTTTGATTTGTAGATCCAAAGTCTCGCTTCTTCTGTTTGAACTTTTGCTCGATTTTCACAGTGTATCGGTATGCTGTGCCAAGTGAGGAGATGTTCAAGAACTCCATCTCTTCCTCGATGTATCTGTGTAGGCAGCCATGGTATTTGAGTACTAGATGCAGCTCAGAATCTTTGATACCCAATTGTGTGCGAAGGGTATGAAAAATGTTTGTGAACTCCGGCACATCTTGGTCTCGTCCCTGTCGCAGTGTGGTCCATTTGATGTATTTGTCCTCATAGCTTTTGATAGGGTAGTACTGCTCCTTGATGGCATCCCGGAAGTCATTCCAAGTGGGTGCGGCTGAAAATAGTGAGCCTGTACTTTCATCCTTCTGTTCGCAGTGGGTTTCCCACCAGTCCTTGATGTGGGGGGCTGCTTTGAGAAGAGCGAAAACAATCTTTTCCCGTCTTGAAAATTCATGAACAGAAAAATACCCATCGAGCAGATTTAACCATTTATCTACGACATCTGCGTCTATTTGACCCTCGAAGATGGGGATTTCAAAATTAACTTGTACCTTAAATGGTGTGGCATTTCCAGAGTAGCTGTTGGAAGCCGATGCGTCGCCTGTAGGTAGCCGCTGAAGGATTTGGGCAAAGTTGTCCATCATCGCGTTCCTCTGTCGCTCGAGGGCTTCTTCGAGTAAGATTTTGATAGGATCTCCTGCCCCCTCGTTTTTCTTCTCATCCGCCTTGGGAGGTCGTCGAGATTTGCGAGGTTGGTCTTGCAAAGGTTCGACCAGTTCCAGACCTAACTCCTTATATCCCGACCTCGTTGGGGACATGCAAAGAAAAACAGAGAAAAAACAGACCGCTCTGATACCACTGATCCAGATTTAAACAGGAATGCAATAAAATACAGAGATAACCATAAAGACAATTATGCAGCGGAAATAATACTTCATTTCATTACTATAAAATACTAAAATATGCTTACAAATAGAAATGGAAATAACCCAGCTAGGGCGATGGTAGCTTATCTCTAAGAAGAGATGTGTCGGCTACATGCCTTTGAACTGTTCTCCAAAAAACTGTGTTGCAATGAGGCTTGAGGGCCTATTTATTGTTGAGAAACAATGGAAAACCCTTCACATTCCAAAACCTAACCTTAGAAGATGAAACACCAAATTGTGGGCCCTGTTTTTTGGGTAAGTTGGTACATCAACTTCCCGAGGTCGCGAATTGGTCGTACTATCTCCGTTTGACGCGCATGATAGCCCGTTGGAAAGATATCTCCGAGGAATACGACAGAAAAGACAATTTTTTTGCAGAAAAATCGTTGGGGTGGATTTCCCAAAAAACATCCTTTAGGGCCTCAAAACGGCTCTCGAAGTTTAGGACCCGAAAAACTGCTAAAAATAGTAAACTGTGCTATAATTAAGGAAACAGAAAAACTGAAAGAGACAGTTGTGGGGGTCTAAATGGGATAGGTGGGTGGCCAACAACATCCACCTGGACCATTCCTCCCCCTTTAGGAAGTAATGGTCCCCATTGCGTTGAGTTCCTCCCTGAGATGAGGAAGCTTCCGCTGAGCTGGGTCTCTGGTGAGTTGTTCTGCAATCTCTGATGTGTCCAAAAATGGTGGGGAGCATGGTCAGCGATGATCCACATTGAACACTCGGTGCAAGCGAAGGAATGGAGGAATGGTGTGCTTCAAAGCATTGTTTCCCATAGCCTTGTTACTGGTGTAAGGACCATGTTGAAGTGGTTTGAGTTTCTGATGGGTTCTGGTAAGGCGCTCCCTCTGCAAATGTAACCAAACTTCGTCGCCCACCTGAAACTTATGTGGTAACCCTCCGGGTAAGAAGAAGTTGTTCCTGTGTTCTGTCACGACTGTATCCCTCTGTTGCTGCTGCTGTGTGGAGGAACCCTTCGCGGGGGTCATGGATGTAGCACCGATCTTCCCCTTACTTTGGGAGTGAACCAGACAAAAATTAAATTTCCTAGTCTGTGAGATGAGCTTGCTGCCTTTCTTAGTAGTGATCAAAGAGGTGGCGGTAGGTGGGGCTACCTCTGGTATCTTGTATAATGAATTATCCAAAGAAATGATGACAGTGTGAGGCCTTGACTCATACACAGCATGTCACCTCCACAAGTATGGTTGGCCTAATAGTACATCACAAACATCCAGAGGTGTAACATCACACAATACCTCGTCTGTGAAGGGCTTGATGTTGTAGGGAAGGCAAAACTGCTGGCGAACTTTGAGATCTCATCCTTCGTGAAGCCAATCGATACTGTGCGACTGTGGGTGTGGTGTAGTTGGTAGGCCCAACCGCTTCACGACCTCTGCTGAAATGAGGTTCTTTTGGCTGCCACTGTCGACAATGAATTGCAACGGCGAACCCTTCACCCACATCTATGAGTGGAAAAGACATTCCCCCTCCTCTGGATCTTCAGGCTCATTTTTCTGGATCTTGGTAGTAGCAACAATGGCGCTGGGATCAGCATCAATTATTTGCTTCCTTTTGTCATTCCCCTTGTTAGGTTCTGACTCAGAGTCAGAACATGCATCTGATTCGGAAGCCTTCAACTCTGCCACCAGCGACTGCTTGGTCCGACACTCGTGTTATGAGTGGGACTCTTGTGGAACTCACAACACTTTCCTGTGTCCTTCTTCGGCTTCATGGTGTTGTTATTTTCTTGCAGTTTCGACGGGTTTTCTTGGGTCACCCTGCCTTGGCTTTGTCCTTTGGGCTTTGGATTTGCAGATCCAAAGTCTCGCTTCTTCTGTTTGAACTTTTGCTCGATTTTGACAGCGTATCGGTATGTTGTGCTGAGTGAGGAGATGTTCAAGAACTCCATCTCTTCCTGGATGTATCTATGTAGGCAGTCATGGTATTTGAGTACCAGATGCAGCTCAGAATCTTTGATACCCAATTGTGTGCGAAGGGTATGAAAAATGTTTGTGAACTTCGACACATCTTGGTCTCGTCCGTGTCGTAGTGTGGTCCATTTGATGTATTTTCCTCATAGCTTTTGACAAGGTAGTACTGCTCCTTGATGGCATCCCGGAAGTCATTCCAAGTGGGTGTGGCTGAAAACAGTGAGCCTGTACTTTCATCCTTCTGTTCGCAGTAGGTTTCCCACCAGTCCTGGATGTGGGGGGCTGCTTTGAGAAGAGCGAAAACAATATTTTCCCGTCTTGAAAATTCATGAATAGAAAAATACCCATTGAGCAGATTTAACCATTTATCTACGGCATCTGCATCTATTTGACCCTCGAAGATGGGGATTTCAAAATTAAGTTGTACCTTAAACGGTGTGGCATTTCCAGAGTAGCTGTTGGAAGCCGATGCGTCGCCTCTAGGTGGCCGCTGAAGGATTTGGGCAAAACTGTCCATCATCGCGTTCCTTTGTCGCTCGAGGGCTTCTTAGAGCAAGATTTTGATAGGATCTCCTGCCCCCTCGTTTTTCTTCTCATCCGGCATGGGAGGTCGTCGAGATTTGCGAGGCTAGTCTTGCAAAGGTTCGACCAGTTCCAGACCTAACTCCTTATATCCCGACCTCGTTGGGGACATGCAAAGAAAAACAGAGGAAAAGCAGACCGCTCTGATACCACTGATCCGAATTTAAACAAGAATGCAATAAAATACAGAGATAACCATAAAGACAATTATGCAGTGGAAATAATACTTCATTTCATTACTGTAAAATATTGAAATATGCTTACAAATAGAAATGGAAATAACCCAGCTAGGGCGATGGTAGCTTATCTTTGATAATGAGGCTCGAGGGCCTATTTATTGTTGAGAAACAATGGAAAACGCATCACATTCCAAAACCTAACCCTAGAAGATGAAACACCAAATTGTGGGCCCCATGTTTTTGGGTAAGTTGGTACATCAACTTCCCGGGGTCGCGAATTGGTCGTACTATCTTCGTTTGACGTGCATGATAGCCCATTGGAAAGATCTCTCCGAGGAATACGACAAAAAAAATGACTTTTAGATAGAAAGATCGCTGGGGTGGATTTCCAAAAAAATGTCGTTTAGGGCCTCAAAACGACTTCGGAAGTTTAGGACCCAAAAAACTGCTAAAAATAGTAAACTATGCTATAATTAAGGAAACAGAAAAACTGAAAGAGACACTTGTGGGGGTCCAAATGGGATAGGTGGGTGGCCAACAACATCCACCTGGACCAGACAATATACTATCAGTTGGTTGAGAGCTAAGGCTTTGTATAATTCTGATGCATTTTCACCTTGTATGCTAATACAGATAGTGGGGTTTTTAGCTGAGGCTCTCCCTTGAGTATTTTCTATGTTTCATGTGCATTGATTCTTCTTCTTATGGTTATATGTGTTCAACTTTGTTTCAACGCAATCTTTAAGCTTCCGCAAGTTTGATAGTAGAAGTAGATTATAGTATTTTGCTTTGGTATATTGCATTATTGGGTTAATCTACAGTCATATTTTCTACATAGATCTCAGAGGTAGATTTGTAGAGAATTTGCAGGAAATTCTATAGGGAAGTCTTCTCTCATTGGGTGTATTTCTCATGCTCTTTCTAGTGCAACAACAAATGGAAAAAGTCCATGGTTATTGCTTGCTCCAACTTGTATTGTTGCTTTTAACATACATGGGAAAACAATACATTCAACTTTAAAAATTCCTGTAAAAGATATGAAGCCACTATTTGGGCAGGATTTAGCAGTGTTCCAAGAGGGAATGAGACATGTTTGACATATATTGATTTATGAGATGAGCTTTATAGGTCCAAGGATATTCATACACATAGATTCTCTTTTATGAGAAGTCTTTCCTGAAAATAAGGATTGTCCTTTTGATGGTAGGTCCATCATTCTTGTGGGTGACCTTGCCCAACTACCTCCTATTAAGGATAAACTATTGTATGCAGTTAGAACAAATGGGAAAATTTTGTGGGAAAGCTTCAACATTATAGTGGCTCTGGATAAAATTTATAGGCAACAAGGAGATGATCCCACACAAACATCTTTCCGCAATATTTTAACCAATATTAGAAATGCAGAGCCTTCTATTGTTGATTGGGATTTTCTTATGACCCGTCTTGATACTTGGTTGGATTGAAAACAAATTATTTTGTTTGATTCTTCTATTCACTTATTTGCAACAAATAATCTCATCAATTTGCACAATTGAAAAATGATTAAAGCGTTAAATTATCCTATTGTGAGATGTGTTGCCAAAAGTAGTAGAAGACTAGAAATAAGTGATAGTGATGATGATATATTGGAGCATGAAGTATTGCTATGTTGTGGAGAGTGTGTGATTTTAACATGTAATTTGTGGGTTGAAGTTGGTCTCGTTAATGATGCACTTGGATATATTGAAAATATTTTCTTTGTGCTGGTTCAAAGCCGCCGCAACTTCCACAATTGGTTATAGTTATGTTTGAAAAGTATTGTGGTGTTCCATTTGATAAGTATTTTCAAATTCTTGTACCTATTCCGCTTATTATTAGGGGGAATATGAGGCAAATTCCCTTGAAAATGGCATGGTTGTTGACAATACACAAATAAAAGGGGATGACTTTGCAATGAGCCATTGTAGATATTGGAGACAGAGAAAGGCAGGGTCTAACATTTACAACTATATCAAGAGTGAAATAAATAGATGGTTTGCGGATTTCACCGCCTTTTTCTTTTCAATGTTATGCAAAAATGAAGGATAGTGCATATGTTACGCTTAGAAAGAAAGAGGAGGAGAAATTAAAGTCAATATCATTTTTGGGGTATTTATCTTCAATACAGTTTAGGGTTTATGAATTATTTTTTAAGTAAATAGACTATTTTAGAGCAATTGTTGTTTGATTTCTTGAATTAGTTTTTTTCTTCATTTGAATCCTTTTATATTTATGTTTCAATATGAAATAAGCAAAATCATAAATGTATAGTTTTGTTTTTGTTAATTTGTTCTCTTTGAGTGTACTGATTTTAATTGTATGTTTTTGTGAATGATTCACGAATATGGAGAACATTGATGGTAATTATTACATCATAGCGATTAATTCAATTAGAAAAACTATTAGTTTTGTTACTTTTATTCGTGCAAGGTTTGATAGAAGGCATGGCTTACATCCTCATTTTGTCGATGAGCATATCCGTGTTTTGAGTGGAATGAAATAAGATGTTCAAACATTATATCATTTGACCCAAAGAGAATCAAGGAGGAAGATGAGAAGGGACTATCTTGAAAGCGTGAAGTATCGTGATCATTATCCTGTCAATTTGAATTGGTGTTTCTTGTGCCACTGCTCTAAATGTGTTTTGGAAGAGGCTGCTATGAAATAATTGTGTTGTAGTCGAGTGTTGAGAGTTGAATTTTGTTGTCTAATGTGGTGTTATTGTTATTATTATTTCTTTTGATGTTACTAAACTTTGGATTGTTGTTATTGGTCCTATAATGTTTAAAATTTCATTTCATTTCTTTATTGCATTGTGAGCAACATTGTCAGAATCGTCCTTTCTTAACTATCATGAATGCTTGTTAGTGATTGACAACAATTGTTTTTGATGTGGAAATTTATGTTCTATTCAATGTATTTACTTTTTCCCATGCTTATAATTAGTTAGTAGCATTATTTTATATTTTCAATTACCAACATTATTTTAGCAACATTTCACATTGGTTAATGTTATGGTTTTGTAATTCTATTTAGGTTGTTAATTTTTATTATTAATATTTTATTGTTAATTTGATTATTTATTTTATCATTTTTTTTATCATAAATAATGTTATATATTTGGGTTATTAATTTTTATTAATATGTTTTATTTAATTTCATCTTTTGTTTTATTAAATTGTGTTTAATTATTTTTTACAATATTTGTTTATATGTATTATTATTAATTTCTAAAAATAATTTAACTTTTCTATTATTATGAATATAATATTAATATTATTAATAATATTAATATTAATACTAATATTAATATTAATTATTATATTATATATCTATTTATCAACCACATTTATATTGGATTAGTTATTATTATTTATCAACCACATTTATATTGAATTAGTTATTATAAACCATAATATTAGTATTTAAGTTAAACATTTGTTCATTTTATTTATTTTTGGTTATCTTCATTATTTTTTTTATAAATCTAATTTATTTCTGGTCACTATCGTTCATGGAATTTTCAATTTTACTCTGACATTGACTTACATTTATTTAAATTTAGTACGGTCTTTTCCTTTAAAAAAAATAAATTAAATTATTACAAATTCATTTATGGTCTACTCTCGTTAATGGCATTTTCAATTTTACTCTGACATTTACTTACATTCATTTAGCTTTAGTACAGTCTCTTCTTTAAAATAATAGATTAAATTATTGCATTTCCATTCTTTATTGATAAGAAATTATTTAAGTTTCATTTTATTAAAAAAAATTAACATTATAAAAAGGAAAAGAGGAACCGCTAAAAAAATTATATTTAAAAACCTGTTTTATTTAGTATTAGAAAAAAGATTAAAATTATAACCAGGAAAATAAAAACTGCTCCCCAAAAATTATATTTAAAAAACCAAAACGAAAATTGCAGGTTGCTAGTCTCTATTGAAATAAGCGTAACAAACCTCTATCCAACGTTCAAGAGGAGAAGGCTTCATGAAATCACAAGCATTGATGTACTTTTCCTCAGACGAAGAATATTCCGTTGAAATCCAATTTTGCGAGTTGATTCAAGAAATATTAAATTCTGCAAGTCTCTATTGAAATAGGTATGCTTATAAGGCTAACAAACCTTAAGGTATAAAATTTTAAAATAAAACATGGTATTTGCGAAATCACATTTTTAATTTTATAATTATAAATATATATAAAATTTAACAAACAGTAATTAAACTGTTTATTATATTTATGTGGTTAAGTACTTTAAAATAAAGTATTTTATAATAATATATTAAATTATTATATTTATATAAATTAAGTAATTGGAAAAAATCAATAAATATGAATATATAATAAGTATTAAAACATTTATTTCTTAATATATTTCACATTATTAAAATAAAAATAAAAATAATATTGTGTTTTATATTATTATTATTGAAGAATTAATATATAGGTACTATATGGATTAAATATATAGGTATTTGAAAAAATAGAAAAAGATTTTTAATCATGGAGTGTTATCCTACTTTCTCATAGAGATTCTTAATTTGTAAAGAAGCTTTGTTAAAATACTACGAGTCAATATTATGGTTTAGCAATAACATGTACCCAAAAAATCATGGTTCATATGAATTTTTTTAATTAATTAATTTAATTAAAAGGTAAAAAACATAATTACTTTGGAAATATATCTCAATCTTTGACTTGTGTATACTATTATGAGTATTCTAGAACATTTCTTGAAGGATAAATCCCTACTATCCTCTTCTAGCTCAATCTGGAATAGATGTTAGGTAAACATTTCATTTCCTTGAAATTACATAAAAATAAAAATAAAATAATTAAATTAATAATTACAATGAAATTGGGGCAAAATAGACAATTTATCATTGTATGCTTTTGAGCATAAGGTTTTTACAATCCATAATTTTGCTAATGATATATATGAACTTTGGATCTACTAAGATTTTTGATTAATCAAATTTATTTTTACTTCAAAAAAAATTGCACTTGATTAATCAAATTTATTTTCACTCTGAAAGAACATTACACTTCATAAAATTTGATGTCTCTCACTATTTAGCAAATAAATCTAAACCAATTAGATTAAAATTATAAAAACTCTTTTCCAAAATAACTACTTATTTCAAATTATTAAAAGAAAAAACTAAATAACTATATATTAAAAATAGATAAAAATATATCAAGTACATAAATGATCATCTTAATGGATAAAAATATATTAAGTACAAGATCATCCAGGAAAAAAAATAGTTGGAAAAGCTACTACAGTGGGAAAACTATGTTTTTCTACGAGCGGGAAAAAAGAGGTAAAAAGCCCCAAACAGAATTATAAAACAGATAGGTACATGAAGGAATACAACAATTAGGGTTTTCAATTTGACCTATCGAAATCGACGAGGTTTAACTTCAGATTTCTTCAGATGCTGACGCCTCCTTCTAGTGGAAGTAAGGTTGTGAAAGGCGATTAGAAGCGCGATAATCGTAGCTTCCTTTCATCGGAGAGCTCCTTCGCAAATCTGTGGAATCATCTCGATTATATCAACATCGCAACCTATATATATATATATATATATAAAATATGACTGCAATGAAACTTTCACTTGCTATTCTTTGTTCTCAAAGTTGTTTCTTTCCACTAAATGAAATCCATGTGCTTACCTAGTCAATGCATCCCCGTTGGTGCCTCCGCCTGTCACTTGTTCAATCACACCCGTCTCTATATTCGTTCTTGAAACAGGAGCCTCCAGAAGATTTTTCCCTATCTTCACCAGCTCTTCCAGATTCTTCTTAGTTGACAGATCCGTTGAGCTTGTATCTCCCGATAATTCAACCTGATCCCAATTATACAATTTCTTAGACCTTTCAAATATGGAGTGTATGCTAATAAAAGTGAATTATATAAGGTCCCAATCTCTAAACAACCATATGACGAATTTTTTTATACATGGAAGAAGGAAAGGACCTGGATTCTTAAATAGTTCTTCTCGGAATTAAAGGCTTGGAACACGACCGTTGCGTAAACGTCCACCATATCTGCACTCGCTTGCTGAAACATGTCAGTTATCGGCACTTTACCGTCGTTGGATAACCATTTAAGCAGTCCCCATTTTGCAGCGTCAATGGCGTCGTAACTAGCTATTTTCTGTCCGGTTCCAAGAGAAAGCACCAGAAATTTGCTACTATCCTGTTTAAAACGCATATACTAATTATCACTCCAGTTACTTAATCATTCAAAGGTCAACTATAATGAATATTTGGCTACATGAATCCGATTTATAAACAAAATAGGTTTATAACTCACGCAAGCTTTAGACGTTGGCACTAAGAAATCTGGAAAGCGTACGAGAGCTCGCTGAGTCACTTGGTTTAGTGCAAGTAACGTCTGCAACACATATTTTATAAAACACCAAATAGCACAACCTCTTAAACAAAATTCAAAATCATAATTACACCATTGAGAGATGGAGAATATATATATATACTGGATTGTTCACTGCAACTCCCCCGTCTATGAGGTTAAAGCTTTTGGTATTGTCCGAGGAATCTTTTGTTTGGAAGAAATGAGCAGGAAGATATGTTGGAGCTGCTGAGGTTCCAATGCAGACATCGGCCAAAAGTGCATCTTCTAACTCGTCCTTTTTGGCCTGGAAACGAGATTTACCTTATATCACTGTAACTGCTGCTGCTCTTTAATTCAAACTTACATTTCTTCTATCACTCAGAAACATTACCTTAAAAGTGGTGAAGATTGCAGGTTGTTGTATTTTGATGTCGTATGCAGTAATCACGACGTTCGTTAGGGTTTGGTGTAACCGTGTATCCCCCAAATAGTTTCTCAAGATTTTGTGCAGGTAATCCCCGGAATATTTGGGGCCACTCAGATCCTTTATTGCGGATTGTAACACATATCTGTAATAATTCATTTTCTATTAACTCAATATTGATGTTGCTGTTGAAAAAAAAAACAAATATAAGCAATATATGTTGATTTTTTAACCAAACAAAAGAAATCTTTTACTAACGTTGTATGTGGAAAAATAAGAGGACAATTATCCAAATAAAACTTCATAATATCCTTTGCAGGAAACAATGGACGATTCTTGTCATTTGGAGCGGTTAACATGGCAGTGACCAATCCTCCCGTGCTGGTTCCAGCAATTATGTCGAAATAATCAGCTATACTCACGCCTGGGCCGTCCAATTCCTGTGACAGAACTTATAATTCAATTTGGCACAGAAGGATGTTATTAAAAAAAAGTAAAGGCCATCATGAGATTTTACAAGTGGAGTAGATTAAAATCATTACCTGGAGTTTTTCCTCCAGGAATTCGAGGATAGCTGCTGGGATAATCCCACGAACCCCTCCTCCGTCAATACTGAGAATAGTAATCATATTGCCATCGTTTGGTGGCGGATTCCCGTAAGTAGTAGCCATGCTCTATACTCAAATTAAGCCTTCACCTCCAAATTAATTTCGACTCCTTAAATTTAGAAAACAATGCATATACTGATATATCGATTGAACGAATGAATTGGAATGCTTCTCGTTTATGCTATATTTGAACGGAGGGGAAGAGAATTAATAAATATAATAATCTGTTGTTGCTGTAGACAATTTACGAACATGCCTGGAAGTTGAAGGTGGGTCTTTGTGACGGCCATGAGAGGTTGATCCATTCCCGTCAATCCACGTTATCAACAAGAACAACGACAAAAAAGCTTGCCAGTCAATTTCACTGTTTGAATAAAAGTGTAAATAAAATTATGGGAATAAAAGTCAATTTCACTGTTTGAATGAAAGTGTAAATAAAATTATGGGAATAGAAGTGTAAATTTTGTAGTTAGAATTATGGAGCTCAACTGTGTAAGTAGGTTGATATGTAATAAAAGTCTATTTTTCTAGATAAAATTATCGAACTCAATAGTCTAAGTAAGTTGAAAGGTAATAAAAGTGTACATTTTGTGTCTGGAATTATGGACCTCAACAGTTTAAGGAGGTTGAAAGGTCCTAAATTTTTGGTAGACACTCTACCGCTATTTTTGAAGACAAAATAAATCTTTTTCAGAGAGAATAGACAAAGGGTCTCAAACGTCCGACTTTTCAACTTATTTACACAATTGAGCCCTAAAAATCTATTTACAATATGAACAATTTTATAAAAAGCAAAAAAAACTACATTCAAATTATAAATACTTCTTGCATTCAAATTCTAAATATACTTCTTGTGTTGATTGTTAGGTGTTCGAGTTAGATCGGTGGAATCCCCTGCGTCGGGGAAGTGGTCATTAACGCCATCAATGGTCAAAATCGATAACCCCTACCTCATGTTTGTTTTCACAAAATTGACGTTATGGAAGAGGCCAAACGATTAACGAACAAGGACAGAATCATTCATTAAAATATTTGCGGTGTGATTTCTGTGTGTATGCAGTCGTCTCTACATTCATTAATTATATTTATTTATTATTATTTTAATTTTTTGATTAAAAATAAATTAAAATTTTTTATATTTAAAATTATATATTTTTATAATTTAAAATTAAATATTTAAAAAATAAAAATAAGAATATTAAATAAAAATATATAAATTATTTTTCAATTTTCAAATATAATATATCTTCTGCCAAAATGACAAGCATAAATGATAAATAATTTATTAAAAAAATTCCCAGTCTCATTTTAAGATTCTTTATAAAAAATATAATTAATAATTTTTTTATTAAACTATTAAATATAATTTTAAATATTTTATAATTATAAATTTATTATTTGCTGGGTAACATTAAGTTAATTTAAATGGTATTATACATCACATTAGCATCATTTTAATTATTTATAAATAAGTATTTCAAATATCATCTAATTTAAATGATTAAAAGTTTAAATCAGTAATTATCATCATCAATTTAAAAATCTTAAAAGGGTTGTTCTCTTAATTAATTTAAGGAGAAAACTAATTTATTTGGTAATAATTTTTTAATTAACTATTATGAAATGTATATAAAGTTTTCAAATAAAAAATTGAATGAATTGTTCTCTAGAAAAAGGACATTGACATTTTAATAAGATATATTATAGTTAGGTTAATTGTTTTATGGAGTAGTGTTTAGTGTTACTGGTTGGAGTTTTTGATGTATTTTTGGTCGGAATTAGGCTAAAAAATTTGTGGCCAAATCTTGATGTGTGTTGGTTAAGTTGGTTTTTTTTTTATTACATATATGGATTCAACACCCTCAAAAACCCTGAGACGCTTCTATTGTGAAGAGTTCCCCAACCAAATTTGTGATTTCAATAAATCCATCACAAATTCCAAACAAATTAAATAAAAAACTAAACCTAAATTTTTTTCCAAAAAAACACACTTAAAAACTACTTGATTATTTCACCTTTGCTCTCCTTTAAATTTCAAATATTATTAAATAATGATTCTTAATATTCCCTAAATTTTAAATCAAGATTCTTTTCCGTGTCCTTTAAATTTCAGATATTCCCTAAATTTATAATCAAGATTCTTTTCCGTCAACCTGACTAAGCAAATTAATTTCATCACGGCCCAAATTATTGGATCGAGTTCGTGATTTATTGACCCAAATCTATTACGACTAATTCAGACAAATTCAAATCAGTACCTGGGTCGTCATTTATGAAATAGTCAAATTCAAACTTTAAGCAGAGTGACGTTGTGATCTATTGTTTTATATGATTTTTTTAATATTTTTTTTCCTTTTCAAGTCAGATTATTCATATTATTTTAAAAAATAATATGAACCCAAACAATTATCCTATGTTATTGGTTGGATTTTTTTTTCCCTTTCATTTTTTAAAGTCAGATTATTCATATTATTTCCAAAAAGACAAATCCAAACAATTATCATATGTTATTGGTTGGATTTCTGTTTTTCCTTTCATTTTTTAGTCAGATTATTCATATTATTTTAAAAAGACAAATCCAAACAATTATCATATGTTATTGATTGGATTTCTTTTTTTCCTTTCATTTTTTTTTAAGTCAGATTATTCATATTATTTTCAAAAAGGCAAATCCAAACAATTATCATATGTTCTTGGTTGGATTTCTCTTTTTCCTTTCATTTTTTTAAGTCAGATTATTCATATTATTTTCAAAACGACAAAGCCAACCATTATTATATGTTATTGGTTGGAAACTAGAGCTATAGTATAAGTTTAATGTTTTATGATTACTTATTTTATTTTCTATTTAATAGACAATAAAAAAGAATATAAGAGAAATTAAACCCAAAATTGATAATAATTTTAGTAATATTGACATGACAAAAAAATTGCTTAAAGTGACTTGTTCTTTTGAGAATCCACCTAAACTTGTGGTTGTGTCTTAATGTCATTGTATAAGGAAGGAAAGTCAAGGTTCATTGAGTTCTTGGAAACAGTTGTGACCTTTCTATTGAGCCTATCAACTATGTCCATCAGTGCTGCCATACAGATAACCAATTCATGTTGTGCAATAGAATGATGGTTTTCATATAGGAAGATGTTCTAGCTTTGGTGGAGTTCCCCACATCTGGTATTTAGTCCCTGGTTTCCTAGTCATAGTCCTTGGTTTCCCAGTGAAGTTGTCTATCTGAAACATAACATTTGGATTGTCTATCTTTCTCTTCTACATCTAAAAATAACCCTCTGGACCACTATAGGGACGATATCCCTATAATGCTCCATTGCTACTTGAGCTATTGCCTAGGCCTAGGTTTGATGTGAAGAAGGAAATATGGTCAAAGGCAGGGGATTGACCCAGACATCCTCTCCTTCCCTTTTGCAGATGAACATAGATTCAATGCCTGACAATAGAGTTAGAGCTTAAGTAAGGAGGGTGACACAGAATAAAAAATATCAAGCAATAGGGAGGGGGAAAGGAGTTTGCAAGGGGCAATAAGGAAAAATGAGGGTGAAATAGGAAATAACTCATAGAATCAATGATAAAAAATGCCAAACTCAGAGAGATTAGATAGGGTTCTTTCAAGATTAAATAGGGGAGAGAGAGTAGAACTAGAATTGATATGGGAAAGAGAGAAAATGAGAGGTCACTAGGGAAAAATAAACAACCCTCTCCCAACCAAAATTAACAACCATTGAGAAGGGAAATTTAACAAGAAACAAAGTAGATCCCTATTTTTTAATTCAAAACTGTGATTAGGAAATTCAAAATTGAGCAACCCCAAATTGAAAGGATTAAATGACCGAACCAAAGATTCTAGAGTCTACTTCGTATTGTGTTGGACATCACATTTCCCATACGAATGAGTTTCCAACTGATAATCACTGTGATCACCACATGCATCAAAGCATCCATGGGAATTCATACCTTGATTTTGTTATTCGCATTCAAAGAAAATAAACTTTCGAAAAGTTCCCAACAACCCATACCTTGATTTTGTTGTTCGCATTCAAAGAAAATAAACTTTCGAAAAGTTCCCAACAACCCATAGATATCATGCTCTTGGAGCTTGTTTAAGCCCGTAAATAACCTTTTTTAAATTTGTAGATTTTGTGTTCATTTATTACAATTTCATATCCTTGGGGATATTGAATATATACATGTTCATTTAATGAAACATTCAAAAAGGTTGATTTCCTATCAAATTGATAACACAACAAATGATATTGAATGCTAAAATAATTCTTATTATATCCCATCTTGTAACAAGAGCATATGTTTCATTGTAGCCTATACCTTGTTGCTTAGCAAATCCCTTAGCAAATAACAATTCTTTGTGTTTTTATATGGATCCATCAACTACATACTTTGTTTTGTACACCCATTGTACCCTAATGATTTATTTTTCAATAGGAGGATCCAAAAGCTTCTATGTTTCATTATTTTTAATTGATGCAATCTCTTTGTCTATTGCTTTGTACCATGCTTCCTCTTTTATTACATCTTCAAACTATCTTGTCTCTACTTCAATTTGAGATATTAAAGCTAATATGAGAGCATTCCATTTCCAAAATAAAATTGCATTTGACTAGACCTAGGGGTTTTCATTTACAAAGGGAGTTGGTTCCCTAATTGAATGTAATTATTGTATTTCCTATGTTTTTAGAGAGTTCTAGAATAAATATGTATTTAGAAATACAATTGTAATCAGACCTATTCTTTGGGAAAATTCTCAGGAATATTGAGAGAATTAGAGAGATTTGGGATTAGTTAGATATTTTGAGGAAAATATGGATTTGGAGGATTTAGTTTAGGTGATAAAATAATGGATCTAAACAAGAATTTAGTTATGTATCATTTTGTATAAATGGAATCAATTTTATGAAAATAGTGGGCCAAGTGCATAGAAGAGATTTAAGAGGTTTTAGGGCCAAAAGCCTGAGAGAGGGTTGAATGATATATTCCAAGCCAGGGGCCTTTTGTAATTTATTGTATATAATATATGATAACACTCTATTTTGAGTGTGTGGATCCAGAATGCGAGCCTTCGTTTATTAATTGTCAACCTATTATGCTTAGTTATTGTGTTAAGCTCAGGATAGAGAGTGTTTGAGAACATATGTCGAAACCAATGTACAAGAGTTAGAATATTTTTAAAGCATGCAGGGCCTTTCTTCCATAGTCAGAACAACACAGGGGATTCACTCAGTGAACCTTTGACATATCACGTGCATTCATGGCATATTAAACAATACCCTTAATTTGACTACATATTGGAAAATCCCTCTAAAAATGACACTATTTAACCCCCTATCAATATGAACCCAATACAACTTCCCAATTTAAAAAACCCCTACTTTCACTAGATATTGTAGGTATCCAGTTTTTCATTAACATTTTTTATACCCCTTTATATTTTTTCATTAACTTTAAGCTCCATTTTTTATATTTGTCAATATAAAAACGCTTTACCCCTTATATATCCCCCAACATATTACGTCATTTTTTCCTTAATATATATCCCCCAATATGAACCCACGTGGTATGATATTGCTTCCCCATTGAATCCCCCATGCAGAACAAATACAATCTATATTAAAGAGGAGCGATGGCACTTTGGAGAAGTGAGAAGGCAAAAATATCTTGGATTTGGTTGGAAGAAAATATCATTGATAAACAGAGTGATCAATGATCCCGCTGCAATGAAAGATCAGAGTGGCATAGCAGAAGAATGATTAGAGTGATTAGCAAAAGCATGGAGGCCTAAAGGAATACATAGAGGAATCATAGAGGAGATGGAAGTCGTAGAAAAAGGCTAGAAATGAGTGAGCACAAAGGAGTGGAGCAATACTTAGTCATTTATGAGTTCTAGTAAAAGTCCATTATTTGGCATCACCATGCAACAAAAATTAAATTATGTCAGAGGAGTGTTGTTATTTGACAACTTCAGGCCCATGGCTTGCATCCAACGGGTTTGATACATTTAGTTGTTGATTGCGTTAGGCTAACAGGAGCGGCCTAGAACTTTAATTTGAGGTCCTACCCAATGGTTATTAGTCACCCTTTTGATTACGCGGGCTTAGTTAACCGATCTTGCATCAAAGGTGGACCACCTAGAGGTTCTATCTTGATGGTTTCTTGTGAATGTGTTTTCCACTTTGCTAGGTTATTGTGAGCTGGGTCATGTGGAAGCCGACAAATCAATGGGAAGGAATTATGTGGAGTGGAATGTTAGTGGACCAACCAAATCTCCCTTTGGGAGTTTATACCCGGGCCTTTTTATTCAACAGTAGCAAGAAAGACTAGGTCGGGAAATTAGAGTCGGTCACAAGGAATGGCCACATAGTGCTAAATATTGTAAAGGTAAGGGCTTGTATTATAACTCCTCCCCTGTGCACTTATGAATTAATCGAGTTTGAAGATGAAATGGTTCTTTAGGGTTTGGCTATGATGCCTCCCTTTGATTTATTCATATGAACGAGAATCAACCACTATGGTTATATTATGGGTTGGCTATGCCTTGTATACATAATTTGGCTCTACAACTATTGAAGAACTCTTGAACCTGGTGGTTTTGTATCACCTTTTTGAATCCTCCCACTGTGTTTGTTTATAAAGGGATTATTATCCCATAAGGGGATCATGAACAGAGTTGAAGGAAGCACCTTTTTTGGAAAAAGCAAAGAACTAGGCACTATGGGTCAACAGGTCTAATTTGGGCCTGCATCAAAAGAAAAATTAGTATACCCATAAATTTAATTTAAGGATTTGATCTTTCCAAGAGGACTTGGACTTGAAACAAGACTTGAAGTTGAAGAAGACATAGTGGATGTAGTTTGGGATACTATTGGTTGTATTTGTAGAAATTGAATATTCATCTTCTTGTACACTAATTCTTGGAGTTTCTTGTTGCATATGTTGATTGCACTACCATTATTTTTCCATCAAAAATGACATCACAACTAACCAAAATTTTTTCATTTTGTTGATTATATAGTCTATAAATGTTTGTCTCCCTACAATAGCTAATAAAAATTCATTTCACACTTTTATTATCTATTTTCTTTTTTTTTCAACATGAACATAAATAATACAAACAAAGACTATCAAATGATAAACACCAAGTTTTCTTTCACTCCATGCTTGGTATGGAGTTATTTTTTGCATGCTTCATGTTGGGCATATATTAAGAAAATAAACAAATGCGGTGATGGATTCAACCCAAAAGATGTTTGGAATACACTTCGTTTTTTTACATGCTCTTAGTTATCTCAACAATTTTCATGTTCTTGAATTTTGCCGAACCATTCTATTGAGGAGTAATACTATATGTCAATTTCCTTTGAATATAATTCTTTTTGCAATAATAATTTAGAAGTAAATTCTCCCCCTCTATTTGTTTATAATGTCTTTAAGACATAAACACTTTGCTTCTCAACATCTTTAAATTGTTGAATGATAACAATGGAATCAATTTTTCCTTCATGATATATTACAACCATGTTATTATAATAAAATCATCTACAACAATAACAAATTTTTTTAGTAACAAAGTTTGCATACAACCACATATATCTACAAGTGCTAGCTCTAATGGTTTTTGTTTTTCCTTTCCAAGATTTTTCAACTAGAAAGGAGTCTTTATGTTTCTTACAAAGAATACATCCTTCATAAACATGATCAATAAAATGAATAAGAGGGAATAATTTAACCATTTTCATATTATGTAAGAGGGAATCTCCATCCATCCACTCCACTCGAGTTGAAATAGGTACACATATAGGGGTAACAAACCTCCATGCAGTCTAATTAGTTATTTTTCTCATCAGAAGGTGCTTTTCCACATTGGGTGGAAGAAAAATGTATGAAGTACATCATATGACGGAGTAAAAATTGGTGATATTCAATTTGTTATATAATTTTTTAAAATAAAAAATGGTATTTGTGAAATCATATTTTTAATTTTATAATTATACTTTTTTTAACTATAAATATATATAAAATTTAAGAAATGATAAATAGTAATTTAATTATTTATTATATATATGTGAGTTAAGTATTTTATAATTTATTGCAGGGAAAATATATTTTATAATAATATATTAAATTATCATAATTATATAAATTAAATAGTTTGGAAAATTCAATAGACATGAATATATAATAAGTATTTAAACATTTCTTAATATATTTGACATTATTAAAATTAAAATAATAATAATATTTTGTTTTATATTTTTATTTTAAAAAAATTAATTATTATTATTATTATTCAATTTTAAGGTCACAGCTAAGCCACACACCAAATTGGTGTATAAGACCCATTTTTTTGTGGGATAAGGGACCCGCCTCCACTCAATGGTTTCACTGCTAAGTCTATAAAGACATACATACTCTACCAGTTTAGTTTTGAACATATATAGGCACTAAATGGGTTAAACATATGTGTATTTAAAAAAAATAGAACAAGATTCTTAACCATGAAGAGTTACTTCACTTTCACGTGGAGATTCTTAAATTACATAAAAATAAAAATAAAATAATTAAATTAATAATTAAAATGAAATTGAAGTAAAATAGTCAATTTATCATTCCTTGTTTTTTGAACACTATTTTGATATATACATATAGGAACACACATTTATTTTAACTTTAAGAGATATCTCTTACCATTCAAGATAAATCCAAAATAATTAAATTAAAATTTCAAAATAAAAACCTACTTTAAAATATAAAAACCATAAAATAAATTAAATAACTAAGAGAAAACATTAATCTCATATTAAAATGGATACAAATATATTAAATACCTAAAATAATAATATCATACGGCGGGTGGATATCAAACACCAGTTGGAAAAGCATATTTAAGAAGTCGAAAAATCTGTGCTTTTTCTTACCTGGGAAGAAGAGTCGAAAAGTCCCAACAAAATTATACAGCTGGGTACATGAAGGAATACATCAGTTAAGGATTTCAATTTCTTCAGATGCAGACCCTATTTCTGGTGGAAGTAAAGCTGTAAAAGGCGATTAGAAGCGCGATAATCGTAGCTTCCTTTCATCGGAGAGAGCCTTCACAAATCTGCGGAATCATGTCAATTATATCAACATGATCCCAACCAATATATATATATATATCAACATGATCCCAACCAATTAATTTATATATATATTTATATTTACTGCTATGAATCCTTCACTTGCTATTCTTTGTTTTCAACGTTGTTTCTTTCCATTAAATGAAATCCATATTGTGCTTACCTAGTCAATGCATCCTGGTTGGTGCCTTCGCCTGTCACTTCTTCAAACACACCCATCTCTATATTCACTCTCGAAACAGGAGCGTCCAGAAGATTTTTCCCTATCTTCACCAGTTCTTCCAGATTCTTCTTAGTTGACAGATCCGTTGAGCTCGTACCTCCTGACAATTCAACCTGATCCCAATTATACAATTTGTTACACCTTTCGAATATGGAGTGTATGCTAATAAAAGTGAATAATTAGATAAGGTTCCATGAAAGTGAATATGACGAAATTATTGATAGAGGGAAGAAGGAAAGGACCTGGATTCTTAAATAGTTCTTCTCCGAACTAAAGGCTCGGAACACTACCGTTGAGTAAACGTCCACCATATCTGCACTCGCTTCCTGAAACATGTCAGTTATCGGCACTTCACCGTTGTTGGATAACCATTTAAGCAGTCCCCATTTTGCAGCGTCAATGGCGTTGTAACTAGCTATTTGCTGTCCGGTTCCAAGAGAAAGCACCAGAAATTTGCTACTATCCTGTTTAAAACACATATACTAATTATCACTCCAGCTACTTCATTCAAAGGTCAACTATAATGAATATTTGGCTGCATGACTTATAAACAAAAGAGGTTTATAACTCACGCAAGCTTTAGACGTTGACACTAAGAAATCTGGACAGCCTATGAGAGCTTGCTGAGTCACTTGGTTTATTGCAAGTAACGTCCGCAACACACATTTTATAAAACACCAAATCACACAACCTCTTCAAAAAAATTCAAAATCTTGCTTCAAATCATAATTACACCATTGAGAGATGGAGAATATATGTACTGGATTGTTCGCTGCAGCTCCCCCGTCTATGAGGTTAAAGCTTTTGGTATTGTCCGAGGAAGCCTTTTTGGAATCTTTGGTTTGGAAGTAATAAGCAGGAAGATAGGTTGGAGCTGGTGAGGTTCCAATGCAGACATCGGCCAAAAGTGCATCTTCTAACTCGTCCTGTTTGGCCTGGAAACGAGATTTACCATATATCACTCTTGCTCTTTATTTGAAAGTTACATTTCTTGTGTCACACATGAGGTCATAGAAACATTACCTTAAAAGTGGTGAAGATTGCAGGTTGTTGTATTTTGATGTCGTATGCAGTAATCACGACGTTCGTTAGGGTTTGGTGTAATCGTGTATCCCCCAAATAGGTTCTCATGATTTTGTGCAGGTAATTCCCAGAATATTTGGCGCCACTCAGATACTTTATTGCTGATTGCAATAAACCTCTGTAATAATTCATTTTCTATTGACTCAATATTGATGTTGCTGTTGAAAAAAAAAACAAATATAAACCATATAGGTTGATTTTTTAACCAAACAAAAAGAATCTTTTACTAACGTTGTATGTGGAAAAATAAGAGGACAATTATCCAAATAAAATTTGGTAATATTCTTTGCAGGAAACAATGGACGATTCTTGTCATTTGGAGACGCTAACATGGCAGTGACCAATCCTCCCGTGCTGGTTCCAGCAATTATGTCGAAAAAATCAGCTATAATCACGCCTGGGCCGTCCAATTCCTGTGACAGAACTCATAATTCAATTTGGTAAAGAAGGATGTTATTAAAATAAACATGAGATTAAAATCATTACCTGGAGCTTTTCCTCCAGGAATTCGAGCATAGCTGCTGGGATAATCCCACGAACTCCTCCTCCGTCAATACTGAGAATTGTAATCATTTTGCCATCGGTTGGTGGCGGATTCCTGTAAGCAGTAGCCATGGTCTATACTCAAATTAAGCCTTCACCTCCAAATTAATTTCGACTCCTTAACTTTAGAGACCAATGGATATACTGATATATCGATTGAATGAATGAATTAGAATGTTGCTCCTTTATGCTATATTTGAACGGAGAAGAAGACAATTAATAAATATAATTGTCTGTAGTTGCAGTAGACAATTTACGAAAATGCCCGGAAGTTGAAGTTGGGCCTTTGTCTCTCTGTCTTTGTGCCAGCCATCAGAAGTTGATCCATTCCCATCAATCCACGTTATCAGTAAGAACAACGAAAAAAAAACTTTCCAGTCAACTTCACTGTTTGGATAAAGGTAGGTAGAATTATGGAGCTTAAAAGTATAAGTAGGTTGAAATGTAATTAAAGTGTAAATTTTGTAGTTGGAACATAGAATTATGGAACTCAATAGTGTAAGTAAGTTGAAAGGTAATAAAAGTGTAAGTTTTGTGTATAGAATTATAGAACTCAACAGTCTAAAGTTGAAATGTCCTAAATTTTTGGTAGACACTCTACCTCTATTTTGAAGACAAGATAAGTTTTTTTGTTTCAAAGAATGGACAAAGTGTCTGAAACGTCCCAGTTTTCAGCTTACTTACATACTTAGTTTTAAAAATCTATACAATATGAACAACTATAAAAATTTGCATTCAAATTATAAATCTGGTAAGTCCTAAAAATCTATCGTACTACAATATGAACAACTATAAAAATATCCATTCAAATTATAAATACTTCTTGGGTTAGTTGTTAGGTATTGGGGTTAGATCAGTGGAATCCCCGGACTCGGGGAAGTGGTCATTAACGCCATGGCCAAAATCGATAACCCCTACCTCGACTTTGCTTTCAGAAAATTGACGTAAATGAAGAGTCCAAACGGTCAACGAACAAGGGTGCCGCGGCGACAGAATCATTCATTAAAATATTCGCAGCTTGATTTGTGTGTATGCAGTCGTCTGTACATTCATATGTGCAGACGGTGTCAATTGACGAAGTTTAATGATTCTTAATGGTTGAATAAGAAAGATATAAAAACAGGTCCATGACTGAGCTGTCTCGAGATGGTGCCCACGTGTTGTCTTTATCATGGTGCCCACGTGCCGTCTTTATCAGCATGCATAAAAAAGTTTGTGTATCACGTTCTTAATAAAATTATAGTTCAGTCATGGGTATTCTTCATCTTGCTCCAAATTACACAGAATTTAAAATATCTCGACAGATTATAGGCTCATAGCTTGTTCTTCCTCCCATTTAAAAGTAAAAGGATGAGCACACGTGTTTTTATAAATAGTCAACGTTTTAGAATAGTAGTTAGTGATCAAGACAGCTTTTTGTCCCTCAGCATTATTATTTTGAAGGCCTTTTTTTGGTAATGGATATTAATTGGATTCTTTATATAAAATATAATAATAATAATTATTATTATTCTTTTAATCTAAAACTAACAAATATAATTATTTAGATATTTTTAAATATAACTAATTCATTAAATTTCAAATTAATGTAAAACAAGAAAATAATAAATATTCTACGATTATAATTTTATAATTTTCTTCTATAATATTAAATTAATTTAAATGATATCACATTATCGTTATTTTAATTAATTATAAATAAATATTATAAAAATTATCTAATTTAAATGTTTAAATCAGCAATTATCATCATTAGTAGGAAATTTAAAAAGCTTAAAAGAATGGTTCTTTCCAAAAAAATCAAAATTTTTTGTAATAAGTTTTTAATTAACTGAATAATTTTTTCAAATGAAAAATTGAATGGATTGTTTTTTTGACATTTTTATTTTGGAGGGTAGATATTTGAGAATGGTTTTTAGTGTCATATTTTGGAGTTTTCTCAAAATTAAGAGAAAAAATTTGTGGCCAAATCTTTATTTGTGATATTTACACTGTTTTTTTCGCTGTATATATATTTATTATTCTCAAAATCCGAGAGCATTTTGATTGTGAAGAGTTCACCACTCAAATTTCTTATTTAAATAAATCCCTACCAAATTCTAAACAAATTAGATCAAAAAATAAACTAAAAAACTTTTCAAAAAATCACACTTAATACTACTAATTTGTTTCACCTCAATTTTCTTTTAAATTTCAAAAAATTTCTGAAGATTGTTTCCCCTGCCGAGGAAATTAATTTCCCCAGGGCCGGCCGAAAGTGCGAGACCCGCAGCCAACGTCTTAATACTTGGAACCTGACCACGTAAGCGAAGTGGGTACCATATTGTTAGAAAATTTTCATTTCCGTGACGAAAATAGAATTAGTAGAACTGTGGGTTTGGGAATATCAACTAATAGTGTGGGTTTGGGAATATCAACTAATAGTACAAGGTCAAATATTTAACCTTGCTGTTGTTCATATTTGACTTGGATCAGGACATTTTCAAAATTTGTAATTAAAATATTTATTTGGATTATATATTTTTTGGAATATTTCAAAATTTATTAATTAATAAAAATAAAGATATTTAATAAAATTTATAATAAAATTATTTATCTCAATTACAAATTTCTCAAATATATTCAAATCGGTCAAATAATCAGGAGAGGATGCGTAGTTATGGCTTGTCTTGGAAAGAAATTATCTTTTATTAAATGGATTACATAGGAATTTATCATTGAAATTAATCTATCATATTTTAATCAATTATAAATATCAATGTCAATAATTAAGGTCTAGGAAAACAATTTATTAATATGTTTGAATATTATTTTAAGGAAATTTTGTAATCACATGACAATTTCTGTAAATCTTCCATATTTAAATCTAAATATGTTTAAAAGTTCAAATGGCTATAATTGTATTTGACAGTTATAAAATAAAACAAAGACTACTACATAGTAATTATTACGTGAAACTTAATTTAAATATAATTTAATTAAACTAAAAAAATTAAAGACAAAAATTTCATCACAAAAATAAAATAACTAATAATTAACACTGTATTATTAAATACTAAAATATAGAAAAAACTATAATTCATGAAAAAAAAAAAATCAAAACAAAACTCTTAATTTATAAATTGATACATTTTTTATTTTAAAAACTCATTTATATATACATAAACATTATATACATAAATTTTACAATACTGTGTTTCTTTTAACAAAAGGCTTCTTATTATGTTGAATTAAAAATATTGATATAAAATTGTAAAATTGGACCAATATATACCAGTAAATTCTTCTTTCTAGTTCTATCAATTCTAGATATAGGTCGTCCTAGGTTCAAACCAGCCCAAAGACATGAAGTAAAGAGTTAGTCAGTGGCATCTAAACAAGTCAGACTGGAACGTCCCACCTGAGTAATTTTGTTCTACTTAATAGATTATCTTCCCAAAGATTAACCTCATGTCCACCCCCTGGAATTCTGGATGTATGAGATTGAATGAGGGGAGAGTATCTTGTTTGAATCTGGGATTCAAGAAGTTGTTGGTGAGAAGTATTCATATATTTTCCTTTAATGACATTCTTCCACCATGCAAGTCCTTCAATGACTAGTATCCATATAATTTTTGCTCTTAGTCGGCTTCCGTTGCGTTGAGTAAAAGGAATGAGTTTTTGATGATGTGTCTTGATGTTCTTAGGATTGGAGTTGAATTTTTTATGATTTGTTTTGATGTTATTTAAGAGTAAGATTGGAGTTGTGATCATATATTAATATCAGAATATAAGTTTGTAGATTAATTTAAGAATAGAAAAAGTTAACATTTGTACTTTTTATTTCTCATGATTAAGATATCTAAAATGTTTAATTTTTTATTTGAAATTTCACTTTATAAAATAAAAATAGAGATTAAAATAAAGATAGAGACTCAAATTTTAAAAGGTCACGCAACAACAATAACATTAAGATTTTATTTTTTTTCAAATTGAAAAATATAATATTTATCTTTAATTGTATTCTTCTTCTATCTACTATCCACTTACAATGTTTTTTTTGCAACATGTAATATAATTTCTAGTTAATATCTATCAAAGTACATTTCATTTTTCCATCTGAGTGATGACCTATAGGAGATGTTTGCGGCCCATAACGCAAATTTATTTGAATAAGCATAAATTATTTTATGTTTTATTTTTCTAAGAATTATTTTATGTTTTATTTTTTCTAAGATTTATTGGAGGATATATCTATATTATTTTTACTTATTTAAAAATTTGCTTTTGGATTTTCATGTTAATATAAGTTTGATCATTTTATTATTCTCTTTCATGTCTCTTTTGTTTTGTTTGTTTTATAAGAGTAAATTAAAATAGTTGATCAACATCTTGTTATTTTAATTATTTTTTGTTCTATTAAATAAGAATGGTTGATAAATGTTGATAGATATTAATTCATAATAATAATAATAATAACATAACATAGTGCCATAATTAAAATAAATCATAAACATTAACTAAATTATTATTAATGTTAAAAATGTAAAATATATGAAGAAATATTATACATTAAAAAACATATATTAAGAAAACATAGTAAACTAATAATAAGCAATAAACTTTACATAATATTTTTTTAATTAATTTAAAAATTAAAAAGGGCATACTCAATTGAAATAATTTTTCTTCTTTTATTTTCACACTATTAAGTGAATATTCTTAAATATTCCATGAAGATTAAGTCCTTACTATGCACCTAATAAATATGAATAATTAAATTAAAATTTTAGAAACCCTATTCCAAAATAAACAAATCTATCAATATAATCACTAAATAATTACTTCAACTTAATTTTTAAATGAAAGTAACAATATCAATATAATCACTAAACAATCACTTCAACTTAATTTTTAAACCAAACTAACAATTTATTTACTATGATCGTATTTTATGAATTTATCATATTTTTTTACTAATTATTAATATCTAACTTTATATTTATATTTAATAATAAATATTTTATACATGCACCTAATGAATGCATTTTTTATGTGTGTCCACTAATGAATGCCACTAACTCTATTATGTTGTTTCGCGTGAGCAGTGACATAGATAGTGAATGGTTCACTGAGTGCAGACATATGCATCACTGCTGACTGTTATTTTTAAATTATTTCTTGTCGTCTTCGGAATCAATTGAAGAGTGTTTGTATCATCTAATTATATTTAAATACGACAAACCAAGATGCAAAAAATTCATTCTTACTGGAACTTTTAGTAATAAATCAATATGTACTTACCTGCAGGCCAACAGATTTATGTAACACATTTACTATGGCTAGTTTGCAATCAATACTCTGTAACTAGAGGTATAGTTTTGGAAATGAGTTAAATTGAACATTATTTTAATTTAATTAATAAAGTAGAAAAAGTAAAAATAGTTATTATGGTAAGAAAAAGTTTTCTATCTGTTCAAGAATCTATTCATTAATAAATCATTTCCTCTTTATCAAAGAATTTATTAACCGTGAACCAAATATTTACTTAAATACATAATGCTTAATATTTTTCATAAAAAACTATATCCAAGACATGATAATTTATATTTAACATAAATCTGAATCGAATTATCGTGTGATCCTCAACGTAAGGGACTTCGACAATTCGAGCAAAGATATGAATTAATCACTTGATCGTTGATGCAGACGTTCTATTGGTTTGCCATTCATTAAAAGGAGAGGGGGTAATGCATCCGTGTCTGTGTAGGAAAAACCCGAAATATGACCCCAAACTGTGGTCACTTTGAGCATGCGTATCCCGAATTAAGGCCTGAAATTTATTTTTATTGTTTACTGTCAAGTAGAAGAAAGCAATACCATTTGCTACCTGCCTGAAACTTTACCCTTTTTTTCTTTTTTTTTATGGTAATAGAAGAAAATAAATATGATGCTGGGTCTCCTATAGATTAGGACTAGCAGTTACAGTTTCACTATGTGGTTAAAAAAAAACAGAAGAAAACAAATAAATTTGGCGTGTGATTTGTGTTTTGTATGAATACAAATAAATATTTGAATTTAGGCTTTTGTGATCTAGATTATTAGAATATTTTTGGGTATTAATCATTTTAAAATTATTTTGTAGATGGGTCGAACCAATCAATGTGGTTCATATTGATTTATATACCCCAAACACTTCCACAATTTCCTATGCTAAGTTCCTTCACTAGTGTTTGAATATTTTTATTTTTGAGAATGATGACCATAAAACATCATTGGTGATGGTAAATTCCTAAATATTCTGAAAATTAAATCTATACTTAGCCTCATTTGGCCATCAAAGTTAAATGGTTGACTTACTTAGCCTCATTTGGCCATCAAAGTTAAATGGTTGACTTTGTTTATATTTAGTTTATTTTAATATGTTTTAAAATTTACATTCTAAATAATCTGATGATTTAATAATAATGCAATCTATAGATTCATAGCATCTATAAAGTATTATAATTATAAAACTAAATTAATATAAGAAAAATCATAAATTAAATATATGCAAGTAAAGTATTTGTAACTTTTAGCTCTCTTAAACGTGATTGTTGACCTTAAGGCATTTTAAATTACACAAACCAGTAAATCAGTTAATGTAATTTTCCACTCAATCAATGTAACAACCTTCACTAGTGTCACTCTTTTAACAAGGTTCAAACTCAATGAATTGAAGAAATTAAGGCACACAAAAATATTAAAATCACACCAACCTAAAAAATATAGTACCCAAAAATAATATAATATATAGTACCCAAAAGAATATTACGATCACATTTCCAACCCATCAATCTCAATCAATTTGGTATAGAGGTTCCTCAACTTGAAGCAAGACCCATCCACTAATGAATGTCATTGTGAGAACTATAGTGAAAACTCTTATAGAAGGAAAGCATAACAATTGATGTATCAACAACTTTTAGTAGGCTTGAAAATACCTTGTAGCTCATTTTATATAAAAATATACTCATTCTCGCTAAAAATAAAAATAAATAATATAAAAAAACATTAAAAAACAACAATAAAATTAAAAAAACATAAAGTAAATAAATAAATAAAGAATAATAAAAAAATTCAAATGAGGAAAATAAATAAATAAAAAAATATAGAAAAAAACATTAAAAAAAACTAAAAGGAAAATTAGAATTAAAAAAGGCCATTAAAAACAAAAAGAAAAAAGTCAATGACAGTCTTTTGGCCCCTAACTAGTAGACGGCTAATTCTTGGCCCCTAGCTACTGGAGGGCTAATTCTTAGAATCGGCCCTTCCGCTACTCGAGGGCTAATTCTTAGAATTGGCCCTTCCACAGGTGGGGGTCGAAGGATAATCATTATTATTATTTTTAAAAATTTTAATGTATTTTTTTAATATTTTTTTAATGTTTTTTGTTTAATTTAATTTTAAATATTTATAAAAAAAAATATAAATGTTTTTTTTGGGTTTGTTTTTAATTTATATTGTAAACCATTTTTTTTAATTTAATTTTTAAAATTGTTTTTGATTTGTTTTTTTATTTTTTAATTATCTAATTTGTTTTTTTTTTTTTTATTTTTTATTTATTATTATTATTTTATGAGGTTTTTTTATGCTTGATTTTTTTTGGATGTGTTTTTTATATATATATTTTTATATTTCACTTTTTTTTTGGAGTAAGCTAATGGGTCGACGAAACACCCTCCATCTTTCATGCCCACTCGTCACTCGTGAGGCCCCTTCGGCGACCCCCTTCGTGATGTGGGTCCTTTGGATCGCTTCTGTTGCCAAATGAAAACTTATGAACTTCTCAGTCTCCCTCTTTGTCTGGGTCACCGTCGTCATCTACGTAACACCAACAACCATTTGGCACGAGATCATCGAAGTGACAACTCCTAAAGTTCATCAATGACCACCCATTGAATGTTTACGGAGTAAGGGAGATGTATGTTTACGGAGTAAGGGAGATGTTTACAGGTGGTGGCATAAATTTGAAATTTGAATACCAAAATTTATGGCTACATATAATATACAATTTGTAAAAATATACTGCATGTGGGAGGACAGAGCTTCTCACAAAGATTTTTCTGCCGAGATTTTCTTCGAAAGCCCCATTTGATTCCGTCGAGTGCCCAACGAAAGACCCATTTCCTTCAGAGATACCATTCTCCATTTTCATTCAAAGACACCATTCTCCATTTTCAGGAACTCGCTTGCCATTCTCAATTTTTAGGAAGTTGCCCACAATTTCCATTTACAATCGGAGCCGTCATTTTCAGAAAGGAAATCAGGCATGGAATCTTGTTGCAATTTCCATCTACAATCGAAGCTACCATTTTCAGAGAGGAAATCACACGTAGATTCTTGTTGCAATTTCCATCTACAATCGAAGATTCCATTTTCAGATAGGAAACCATGCGCGGATTCTTACCACAATTTCCATCTACAATCTACTGCGCCCCGGAAGGCCCGTTTCATTTTGTCGAGCTTTTGCCTATTGTTTTCAGAAATTCATCGAGTGCATTTCTGCTCTGCCGAGCAAGATAGAGAAAATTCTCTCTGAATTTCGTGGAGTAGGCTCAATTGACGACAAGGTTACCATTTTACAGAGAGGGTTACTGTTTGTAAAGGTAAATTCATTTTTTCTTACTAATTATTTGCATTTTCTACAAATTATCTGCATTATTTTTGCTCCTTCTAACAAATTTGCAGGATGTTGTTCTAGGGAGTTGTCAAAACGATGACAAGCGAGTTGGTGCAACGATGACCAATGAGTTGCCATAACGACACTTATCTGGGTCGCTATTGTGACAACTCACTGGTCACCATTGTGGCAACTCATTTGTCACCGTTGTTTGTAATTTGTTGGAAAATTTTGTTTGTAATTTTATTATTAAACATAAAAATACAATACAACAAATTGAATTCTAAATCATATAGGTATTTATTTTATTTATGTTAATTGAGCCATGTAAATGTTTGTGAAAACACACTTGCATCATTGCAACATTGCCACCATACTCGGAAGCACACCTTGACTCAATTATTCTTAGCTTATAATTAAATTTTATAATTACAATAATGTAGTAGTCATAACTTTATCAAATGAGGTGTCACAAGCCCCAAACTAAACAAGATGAAATATCCATGTGGATTGCATGATGCAATAAATAGGGTTTGGATGGTGTTTAGAATGGGAGATTTTGTTGCATATGCCTTCCATTTGATTCTTAGATGGTATTATTTGACCATTAATCCCATCACATGCACCATCATGCCTCAAAAAGTGGCATATGTTTAAATGGTTCATTCATCATGCAAAAAATTATGCATAGAGGAATAAAGAATGGTTGGCTTCACAAATTCTTTGGTATCGCTTCCAAGTTTGTTTCATATATTTTACTTTAATTTTATTGTTGGTATATTCCTTTTCATTGTCTTGTTATCTAACTTGGCTCAACATCAAACATGGGTAGGAAAATCCAAACTACAATTAGGGAAATTCATGTGTTAATCTAGCAGGCCTCTTTCATTTTTTTCTCTCTAAGTTTAAATGGTTCATTCATCATGCAAAAAATTATGCATAGAGGAATAAAGAATGGTTGGCTTCACGAATTCTTTGGTATTGCTTCCAGGTTTGTTTCATATATTTTACTTTAATTTTATTGTTGGTTTATTCCTTTTCATTGTCTTGTCATCTAATTTAGCTCAACACCAGACTTGGGTAGGAAAATCCAAACTACAAATAGGGAAATTCATGTGTTAATCTAGGAGGCGTCTTTCATTTTTTTTTCTCTCTAAGTGGGTAGCTATCGTCTTCACTCCACACCATCCCCCAACCATTATGTTTGTCCCTCATTATCACCACCCCTCTGTAGTTCTTATCTAATGTCCTCAAATTGAAATGTTAAACTCTAGCAATGAACTATGATCCCAACAAATGAAAGCTCAAACAAGTGACCAAAAAAGCTCCAAATGATCCCTGCACTAGAATATCCCTCATTTCATAATATTCTTGTGATGCCATGAATGCGACATCTAATTGACACTATTATTTCTATACTGCTATCAAGGAAGACATTTCCCATACTTAAAACTCGGTTAGGTATAAAATGAGTAATTTATCCAGTTAACGTTTTGAAGTAGAAATGGGGGTCTCTATTTTGAACATCGGGTTCCCTCAATCCAATGTTACTAATATGTCTATATTGCTATCAAGGAAAACATTTTCCATACTGAAAACTCAATTATGTATAAAATGAGTAATTTCTCTAGTCAACGTGATGAAGTAGAATTGGGGGACTCGATTTTGAACATCAGGTTCCTTCAATCCAAGGTTACCAAAAATTTCAATTTCGCGAAACCTTTTTGTTGAACAAATTGTTCATAGCACATAATATGGAGGAAATTGATCATCAATGATGGGAAATTATTCATAAATTGTTTCTAATGAATAAAATGTTTGAAATAGTTTGTATAGAAGTTTATAACATTAATATTTTAGTGAAAACCCTAAAGGATATTAAACATAACTCAATATAAAAAAGAATACTTCCTCATGTGCCTAAAGATACCCCCCAAACCCTTCTTCAATGATGAAGATCTTAAGGAATATAAGGATTCCCAACAATGGTAAAAATAAGAACATGTCTACGTGCGTTGGGAATAAATGTTTTCATTTGGCCATTTTTATAGTGGGGAATTAAGATTCTCCTTTTTTTCATGTCAATTATATTTTATGTTTCTTTTAAATATATAGATACACAATATTACTTATAAGGTTATATATGTAAAGCACACTACCTGGTAATAATGCAAGGTAAACATTATTTTTTTAATCTTTGTGGTCTTTGTTTCCCTCAAGAAAGGTCACACTTCATCTTTACTATATTCTACTTTACCAATATAAATATCATCAAGCTTAGAATGAAAAAAAATAAGGTGGTCGTTTTTTTAGCTTTGGTTTATTGATAAAGTGATAGTGGTGTTTTCCTATTACTCACTGTTATAGTGGTGAAAAATCACTATTACAATGGCGACAATTCCTTGTTACAGAGGCGGAAACTCCATGTAATAGTGAGTTGCCACCACTGTAACAGGGAGTTACCACCATTGTAACAGGGAATTTCCACCACAATAATAGTGAGTTGCAACCACTGTAATAGTGAGTTTCTGCCATTGTAACAATGAGTTTACGCCATGACAACAATGAGTTGCTACAACCTTGTTTGAATAAAATCTAACAATATTTCATTAAATTGTTTTCTTGTTTTGTAGATGGTGGACATTGATCATTTAGATTTGGTGCCATCCAAACCCAGGTGAGGCACAAACTAGATTTGTGCATCACAATGAAGCACTAAGCCAAGTCTATCAAAATAGTAGAGAAATTCCTGGGATAGCCACCAACAATGAAGCCTATTATCTTTCCCTAGTTGATGGGATAAGAGCAACAAGGAATTATGGTGCAAGTGACATTGTCACTTACACAAATTCAAAATTGATAACCAATCAAATGATTGGAATTTACCAAGTCATAAAACAAAATTTGAACCCCCTCCACAAATAAGCAAAAAACATTGCTTCACAATTTCAAAGATTTAACATAACTTACCAATTATATGTCCAAAGGGTTGATGATGATATACTCATTGAAGAAACATCCAATGGATGTAGATGTGAAAGATATGTGGAGGAGTGAACATGTGATCCACCAATTATCATTGATAGACATTGATATATGTAGCTTGTTAATGAACGCATTGTTCTTGTGATTTCTATTGGATTTATTATGGTGGGAGTCCTATTATGGTGTTCTTATTTCTTGTGATAGATTGTAGCAGCATAAATAACCATTATGTCCATCCTTTTTGATGTATTTATATGAGCTTTGTTTTTTATAGACATACTCACTTAATTTTTTGGTACCTTTTTTATATCTCAACACAACATGTATGTAAGGAATGTGTTTTTCAGTTAATTCTATTAATGGAATTATGTTGTGATTACAATTTAAATGTGTCATTTTGATTACAATTCAATTGTGTCTAATAGTTCATTTCAGTTCAGTTGTGCCACTTTGATTATTGTTTAGTTTTTTCTTTATGCTAGAAATAATGAGAGGGCTGGGGGGTGAATAAATATTTCCTTTTACAAATGTTATTTTACCATTTATGAACACTTTAGAAAGAACCCAAAAATGAACAAAAAAATAAATATTTATATTAAAAAATAGCAAGGACTCCAAAATATGTTACAAAATGAGACCTTAGAATGTCTTCAATACTTCTTCACAATTCCAATCAAGGTTTCCAACAATTTACTTCTCGATAGGTTATATCTATCATAAAATTTCCAAAACCCATAATTCCACATATTTGAGGGTACAGGGGTTTATTTTGGGACAGGTCCAAAGTGTGCTAAGTTGGCCCCGATTATAGAGAGATACCACAATCCGAAAATTTAGAGACAAAGGTCGAAATTGTAGAGGATTACTATAGTCCAACATTCAGTGAATTTTAAGATGTCTTTTTTTCAAGCGATATGGGGGTCTCCTACAGGTCTCCTATAGAACATGGTACTTTCTTTCTCTCTCAGAATTTTCTAGTTCACGAATTGTGAATAATTATGCTCCTTGCTCCTATATCTTTTTATTTTTTATCTCTAGTTTGATATTTCATAAAAGAAAATAGCCCTTACTGAAGTATAACCGCTGTAATATTCCACCAAGAGCCTTTATTTTCTTTCTCTCTCAAACTTTTCTAGTTCAGGACATGCCAAGAATTCTAGGGGTATCATCTTTAACAATGCAAGGGTTTGCACCTAGGGTTTTACACTCTATATTTTCTACTTGAAAATGCACATAGGGTTTTTCACTTAGGGTTTTCTTATAGACAATGCACGATGGGGTTTACACCTAGGGATTTTCACTTAGGGTTCTAAATTTTTTCTAGGGTTCAGAACCTCACAGCCGCAACTTTAGACAAAGTCCCACTGTCACCATAGGTAGCTTCACAACTAGTCTAGGAATTTATACTTAGTTGGAAAGAATAAATGGAGTTTCACGGATGCAATTTGTAAAACAACTTATAGGAACATTCATTCATTCATTATCTATGAGTTTCACATGAAAAATCTATACAAGTCTCTAATAAAAGTCTAATGAGATCAAATTCTTAAAGAAGTCCCTAACATAACAAATTATGTGAGATACCCTTGGTTGCAAGCCATCCAAGATAGCTTATAGATCAATCATTATTATTTAATTTTTCCTTTACACATGCTTATATGCAAAATGCAATTGTGATATCTTGCATTTTTCCAATTAATAGATCCAACCTTATTTAAGGGACAAAATTGTATAAATATCCAAACAAACCATTCAATTGTTGTGAATTTCTCTATTATCAACGTCTTCGGCCATAAGATCAAGTGATTTGAATTCAAGCACGTTCTGACATACATGACAACAACAATAGCTAAGCTTGCAAAACAGTGAAAATAATATGTACAACTTGGAAATCAATGAAGTTAACTTGATAATCATGCAAAATTACAATATGCATTCAATGATATCTAATAAATTGTAACCAATACTTTTTAAGGCAAGTAATTTAAGGAGTGAGTGTAATGGTGCATGGGCCCACAAAGTTGAATGTAAAAGAACTTTAAATTATTATGATGGAAAATCAGGGCGGCCCCAAATTAATTGCATCGGTTGTGGAAAATCACCCTCCCACTACAATGGTTACCGTTGTGGCAACTCTTGACTGCATACAAGGGGAATCTCCCATGATCATTGTAGCAAGAAATAATTGATGCCAAATGGCTGAAAACTAGCCCTCCCATTCTAATGGTCACCATTGTGGCAACCTCTGACTGCATACAATGGAAATCTCCTGTGATCACGACAACAACGAATGGTTGGTGCCAAATGTCCTAAAACTTTCCCTCACATTCTAATGGTCACTGTTGCGGCAACACCTAACTGCATACAAGGGGAATCTCTCGTGTTAACGACAACAATGAACAATTGATGTCAAATGTTTGCCACAATAGATGATGCCACATGAATACATTATTACTAGACTGATTATAACATGCTTACCCTTAACTCTTCCATTTCTTGTCATTTTCCCACATTCAAATTCTTGCACTTTCCAAACACAACCATAGCCACTTTGAACTCCTACTAAATATGGGAGGCCCAAGATTTTGCAGAGAACATGTCGAAGAATTTCTAAATGAATTTCCATGTGTTAGACCATTTTTTGAACAGGTTGGCTAGATGGCATATATTTGTAGGTTGCATGGGTATGGTGACAACATAGATCTAGAATTTTCCATGCATTACAAGGAGGGTATATCTGAGGTAATAGGGACAATGGTGCATGTCATAGAATACACAATTGTGGAAGAAACAAGGTTACCCTAAATGGGAGAACAGTGGTTTGCGCCCCGAAAACCCAAACCTGATGTTGTGCAGAAATTTCTTGAGGAAGGTGAACAACTGCAAAAGATAAGCACATGATTTGACATGAGGGAATTACCACAACCCTGGAAATATGCTTCATTCTTTTTCCAGAGATATTTCACGTGTGAAGGAAGGTATGTCATTATTTATTACCAACACCTCAGGTTGTTAGAGCACTTGTGTCATGGTAGGTTGGTTAACATGCATTTCTTTCTTACAAAAACCATAGAGAATATGGCTCGATTGATGCATAAATAAAAGTGGCCATTCAAAATCTTGTCCCACCATTTCCTCATTAAAATTTTGGTGGTTAGTGTGTTGCAAAGGGAAGGGAGAACTTGGGATGAACTACTTGGAAGACCATTGCATGCTGAAGCTATTACCCAGCCAGAGGATGCCCTGGAAGCTGCTACCCCACTAGAGGATTCCCTAGTAGCTGCAAATTCGCCCCATGATCTCCCAAATGCATAAATTCCCACATAAGCTTTCCATATGGCAGTTGAGTCGCCTAATGTTCAAACTATAAGGGTTTCTAAGGATTCTTCTACTAAATCCCCACAGAAAGGAGACACACAAGATGATGATGATGAAGTAGAAATATTGGGAGTAAACTTGCCACCAGAAGATTGAGAGGATATAGGAAGTACCTAAAAGTGGTGCCAAAATCCAAGCAAAACAGGACAAAGCGAGGTTGTGTTGCTCCAATTCTTGAAACCCTCCCCATTGTTACAAACAAAACAACAGAAGAGCAAGAGCAAGAGAATGAGCATCCATAAGACGTATTGATGGAAGAAGGAGTGATGGAGCAAGGATGCATGCAACAAGGATTCATGGAACAAGGATTAGACCACCTTTCTCACACAAAGGAACAAGTTGAGAAGGTTCCCAGCTCTCCGGATTTTGACTATGCGTACATAAAAGGAGTAGTCAAATGGCATGTGATAGATGGTCTTGCCTTAATTTCAATTTTGTATGGGGATGATTAGGAGGACCAAGCAACTGCACCACTAGAATTTACCAAGAAGCACGTTGAAACAATAACTACCCCTTCAAATATTCCCCTTTTAAAGAGCTTAGAAGCATGATTGAAAAACAGACAGGAAAATTCATCAAAATTCTCCACTCGGATCAAGGGGGAGAATACAAGAAGGGTGGTTTCATCAAATATTGCAAGGACCATGGGATAGTTTAGCAGTTCACAGTACCCCACACTCCTCAACAAAACAAGGTTGTAGAGAGGAAGAACAGAACCCTTGTGGAGTGTGCTCGAAGCATGTTAAAAGGTAAGAACCTGTCTAATGGATTTTGGGCAGAAGCAATAAATACTACAATATATTTGAAGAATAGGAGTCCAACAAAAAGCCTTGATTTTA